>BHDV01002012.1:162768-202463 GCA_005406045.1 Adoxophyes honmai | reverse complement strand
GGACGAAAATTATAAATTTACCAACTGTATTTTATTGTAACTCATGTTTGAACAAATAAATATTTTATCTTTTATCTTTATCTTTTATCTACAGCAAAAATTAATTAAATTGCAATTTTAACAATGTTCCGGACTGCGGACAAGGTTGCAAAATGAGATTTATTGTTGTCTCAATGTACCATTCACTAGACCGAAGTTTGAAAACTTTTGGAATTATAGTGAATTGATTGTCTTGACTGACTGGACTATACATTCTAGAATTTTTGTTAATCATAATGCCAATTTTTTTCAGAGTGATGCAGAACAATTACTGAAAGAAGAAGCACTAGATGGTTCCGTTACATATGAGTTTATACAAGAAATGGCCAAGACCATGGGTCAAGGGAACAGGAACCATGACATGAATGTCATAATGGCTCTGCTTCAGGTGAGTTTTTGAACATTTTGTATCCTTAGTAGCAGATATGAGCCATATACTCTAGCTAGAGAGAGAACCGATCTACACCAACGGGATGGGAAGGGATGTTATAGACTTAATATATGTATTTCCTGCACTTGGACGTTTAATTAAAGCATACCATAATCATACATTGCACAGCATACATTGAGGATAGAACCTATAGAGTACTAATGTCATCTTGGTTGTTCGGAAATTATTCCGCAAAACAATTGAAGTGATCGCTGTGCTCTTATTGGCCGGTCCAAGATCGCGCGTAACGCTAGTGCCTTTTTCTCTACGGTCATTGGCTCTGTACAGTTTCTGTGACAGTGACGGTGACGTTTAGTATGTTGAAATCAACAAACTATTTGCGGACCGGGGTTGCGAACATTGTTTCTCTATAGGTTCTATCCTCTATGACAGCATACCTTGTATGCGCAGCACGGCAACGAGCAGCGCAAGTTGAATTGCGCGCAGACAGTCTATTCCTGTCGCTTTCTAATTAGACATGTCAAAAAATGACAGATAGTACATCCTGCATGCGAGGAGACATGAGCGTGTTACCATGCTAAAGCCTACAGAAGTTATATCAGTTAGAGAATGTACTGTAATGATTTTTTATTTGTGTCTTACCATTGCATTTACTTATTCATATTAATTATGACATTTCTGACCCACAATTATCATTTACTCATTAGAATCCAAAAGAGTACTAACTCGAACTCTGATGATAAGCCAGCAGGATTTGTAAATAGGCTGGTGAAGAAACAAACAAGGACAACAGTTCTCTTGATATAGATGTTGTTTATAAATTGGTTTTGTTCACAGTTCCTCTTGACTATGTGGGGGCAGCAGCTTAACTCAGCCACTGGACAAGAGAAAAACACAGTGAAGCACAAAATGACTCGAGCTACTTACACACAAACGCAAGTGTACCTCAAGCCTCTGATGAGGAAACTAAAGAAGAAAAACCTGCCGGAAGACATTTGCGATAGTCTTATGGAGATAACAAAGTGTTTATTGGAAAGAAATTATATCATGGTGAGTTCATAGATGAAGCACATTGAGAGATAATGACAATTTACAGATAATTAAATGTAATACAGAGCATGACTATTGAATGTAGAAAGAACAGATCTCTTCGCAGCAACTTATTTGCAAAATGCAGATAAAAAAAAAAACACTAGTCCTGCATCCGCATACAAGCGGAGTGACCAATCGCGTGCGCGGGCGGTGATTGGTGGTTACTAATCACTGATTAGTGTCATGAAATCAGGTGGTGATTGGTCGGTTCCGCATACTGCTTGCGTAATTGCGTATGCAATGTAGTCTGTTTTGCCTTCCGTCTAAGCAATGATAACGAAAATATGTTGTCATTGTAGTTCTTACATTAATTCTAGTCTATGGTCTTTTCATCACAATAATTTGCTTATTGATTGCAGGCTAGTGACGCTTATCTGCAGATGGCTATTGGGAACGCACCATGGCCTATTGGAGTAACTATGGTCGGCATTCACGCGCGTACTGGACGTGAGAAAATTTTCTCCAAAAATGTTGCCCATGTCATGAATGACGAAACCCAAAGAAAATACATCCAAGCCCTAAAGAGACTGATGACCAAATGCCAGGAATACTTTCCAACGGATCCTTCACGATGTGTTGAATACAGTACAACGGACGATTAATAAACTTTGTTCCATATATTTTTTATTTCTGTTCCTATAATCTTAAGCTTTACCACTTTATCTTTCGAGTTGCGGTCACCTTGCGTAACTGTGACTATAAAATATATCTTTATTGGGAATACTAGTGCTCTCATCTCATCACAGACACCAGGATAGATCGGTCAGGCCCTGGTTAGGTTAGTGAAATTACTCGGGTAAAAAATGCCAAGGCTGTATGGGCGGAGTGTCCTTTGACTATATTAAAAAAACTAAAATAAAAAAAGATGCGAGTTTGACAAGGGACAACAAGTTTTCTTAGGCGGTGGAAAATACAAACAAACAAACTTTTAAACTTAGTGCCTTTAAAAATAGCATGTTGTAAAATGATTTTAGAATATGTAATCAAATATCACCTTCAAGACTGTTTGAAAATTTTATCAGAGAGAGATCCTTTGGGTTACTACAATATAAAAATCGAGTAAGTTCGAGTATAACCTTAACGTAGTCAAATGAAATACGAGTGTGAGTGTTTTAACGCCTTATTTTGCCTTTTAGTTTCTTAAAATTATTCGAGACATACCCGGACATAGGTGACAAAGTGCTCTGTAATCCCATAGAGTTCCTGCCAATTTGCCATGAAGATGTTATCAAAGCACAACAACACCTGCTCGAACAAGAAGAATTTAAACCTTTAATAGATCAGCGGGGATACTATTCCGTGAAAAAAAATGTTCACGCGCGTATTTTTGGTTTACCCGTCTGTCCTGAGTTACATCGGACTGTTTTTCCCAAAAATGTGGATTTGGGATGCTTTTTGAAAGTTACAGGTAAACATCAATATTTTATTACAATTTATGTTTATTCTGATAATATGGGCTCTTATCAAATAGTAGTAGTCTTATCAAGTAGTAGTCTTAGTGTGTGCAACATTTTTTATCTAGTTGAAAGGTGATAGTTTCATGATAGGCATGCCCAGGGCCGTTTTATCCATAAGGCAATGTAGGCTACTGCCTAGGGGCCCCGCTACGTTCAGGGGCCCTGTGCTACAGAGAAAAAAATTGACCATGTATCTTAAAACTTAAAAAATTGAAATTTAAATGACTGACTTATATTAGGAAGTTAGAAAGACGGTAGGGGGGCCCCGAGACGAGCATTGCCTAGGGGCCGCGACATGCAAAAGACGGCCCTGGGCATGCCTTAAACTTAAAAAAAAACCTGTCTTAAATCTGGATTTGAGCCAAGTAGTGATTTTACCCAGTACCCAAGTATCAGGCCTATACTTAGGCTTAAGTTACTTGGTTCAGTTCAAGTCAAGGATATCTAAGTTACTTGTCTGAGTATTATGTAGTGCAAAAACATATTTGTGGAGCATGAAGTAGTAACCAAGTTCTCAGCACATCACTACTAAACACCCCATTCCAGGTACCATTGTCAGAGTGACACAGGCTAAAATGTTAGAATACCAACGCAAATACATTTGCGTTAAATGCAAGTATGAGAATAATGTGCAAGCACAGTTTGAGCACCGTTACATACTAAAAGCACCAACTAAATGTCAAAATGATGAGACAAGATGTAAAAGCTCTACTTTTACTCAAGTCAATTTAGTGTCAAGAGAGCATTGCAAGGATTATCAGGAAATTAAAATTCAGGTAAGTTTAGAAATCAGTTTGTTCAAAGCTTAGCATCATTAAAAAAAATCTGCAATACTACAGTAACTAATTATTAACTTAATCCTTTTGTTCTTTACGTAAGTTTCCATTCAGCATAATGATCCAAAAAAAACTACAAGGTACAGGGCTCTCTGTAGACACTTCCAGTTGAGTCATCATGACAATATAAAAAAACATAATATTTATTTACAGGAACAAGTAAACAAGCTGAGCATTGGTTCTATTCCTGGCTCAATGTGGGTTGTTTTAGAAAATGACCTCGTAGACAGCTGTAAGCCTGGTGACGATGTTAATATCTGGTAAGTTATTTTAAAATATTTTGTTGTAGCTACAATCCATTTTTTTAAATAAAAAGATTAGATACTTATGATATTAAATAGCAGTAATAACATTTATTCATTTTTACTATCTTCAAATTCTGCAAAATCAATTTAGAATTGGTATGTTTAAATAGTATTTACATTCTTATATTACATACATACATATTTCCCAAATAGTGTTAGCAAAACCCACGAAATGCTACATAGACATAACCATTTCACATTTCGTAACCACTTCTAGCATATTTGATTTAAAATTCAAAATTCAAAAATTCAAATTCAAAATTCAAGGTTTTAAAGTTTTAAGTTAAATTGTATTAGTAAGTAGAGTAGAATATCCTTTGCTGTAAAAATGTTGAAGTTGCATATTGAAATGAATCAGATGAACTTGCGTTTTTGTATCAAAGTTAACTCAACAAACCAAAGACAAAACAAAAACATCAGTTACATATTAAATAGTACCCATCATCATTGTGTGAGCTTTATTCTAAATTTCAGTGGCATCGTCCGCCGTCGATGGCGACCGTCAGTCCAGACGAAGAAGTGTGAAGTTGAGTTAGTGCTGCAAGCAAATTACTTGGAAGTGTGCAACGCGCAGAGGTCAGCGGTCATAGCCACAGCTCCAGACGTCAAGGAGTGTTTTAACGAATTCTGGGCGAATTATGAAGCGTGCCCATTGAAAGGGAGGGACCAAATTCTAATGTCTGTATGCCCTCAGGTATGTATCCTGATTTTTTTTTATTCAGTTCATTCAAAATAATCACATTAATAAAACGTATTAGAAGTTCGGTTGTTCGACGACAGGTGGCTCTGCGCTACAAGGCTGTTAAAAAAGGTTTTCTGGAGAAGAACAGTAACTTACACTTTTTCTTTTCAGGTTTATGGCCTGCATTTGGTTAAGTTGGCCTTATTGCTGACTGTCATAACGGGTTCCAACCACAGAGTAGAAGATGACAAGAGACCGTCGCAGGATGAGAAACATCCCACCAGAGTGCGAGGGCAGTGCCACTTGTTGTTAGTCGGAGACCCAGGTCAGTTTTATGAGGAGTTTTTGAATTTCTTACTCTAAAACTGGAGAACGGGTGAACTGATTAGTCTAATAAAATTAGAAAAAAAAATGGTCTTGGAAAATTTATAGAAGTCCAGGCAAGGTTTTTCAACGGTGAGAAATATTGGAAACTTCACGAAAAACTTGCCAAAGCGGAACAAAGTTCAGAAGGCCAGCTAGTAATAGAAATAAATAATACTTTTTCTTATAATAATGTTACATCAGAACATCACCAAGCCACTTGTCCTTAGTTTCGAGAACACCACTAAACTAAACCATTAAATGTGGTATCATTATGTGACAATTTGACATTTGGAGTTGAAAATTTAGTATCAAAGATAAAAAAAAGGACTTTAGATAACTCCGTCAATGTTTATTACACTCAGGCACAGGCAAATCCCAGTTGCTGCGAGCGGGGGCCGAGCTGACGCCTCGCGCTGTCTTTACCTCGGGCGCTGGGAGTACACGTGCTGGCCTTACTTGCTCTGCATTGAGGGTAACTTAACTCGGCTTATTAATTAAATAATCTGGCAATTGGATAGACGACTAAAAAAAACTATTTAGTCCATTACCAAAAAAGTCATCATCGTACAGCCTTCTTACGTCCCATTGCTGAGCATAGGCCTCCTCTCAGTATGAAAGGGCTTGGGTTATAGTTCCCACGCGGGCCCAGTGCGGATTGGGAACTTCACACACAATACAGGATTTCTTTGTCGTTGTGTGTTTCCTCACGATGTTTTCCTTCACCGAATAACACGTGGTACATAATTATCAAATTCGATATCGCACATAAATTCCGAAACATTCAGAGAGATCACAAGTCGAACCGCTGGGCTACCATGGCTTCAACCCAAAGAATATTGTAAACATATTTTTAGGGTTCTGTACCTAAAAGGTAAAAACGGGACCCTATTACTGAGACTTCGCTGTCTGTCTGTCTGTCTGTCCGTCTGTCACCACGCTGTATCTCACGATCCGTGACAGCTAGAGACTTGAAATTTTCACAGATGTTGTATTTCTGTTGCCGCTATAACAACAAATATCTACTAAAAAAAAAAACGGGGGTTCCCATACAAAAAAACTTGTTTTTTGCCGTTTTTGGTACGGAGCCCTCACTTGGCCGGTTTTTTATTTTATTTGACGAAAGAAATGGCGAGGATTATGCTTTTGGAACCGCTGAGAATTTTAAAATCACTGAGCTATACCATAGTTTCTATCCAGGAGGAAGGCGAGTGGCAACTAGAGGCAGGAGCTTTAGTGCTAGCCGACGGCGGTGTGTGTTGCATCGACGAGATCTCGCAGCTGCGCGAGCACGACCGGACCGCCATACACGAGGCCATGGAGCAGCAGACCATCTCCATTGCTAAGGTGAGGAGTGGAGTACGATGATGGAGGGATGTTCTTTTTTTGCACTTATTTTTCGTATTTAGGGGTCCGTATCCATAGGAAAAACAGGACCATACTAAGTACTACGATTTCAAAAACTGTCTAGAACAGGTGTTCCCAAACTTTTCTTCTCATAGTCAAAATGTTATTGGTTTGGTGGCCCCCTTGCTACTATATTTCTACCAAATTCCTAAGTACAACAATTCTTACCAATACCAGCGTGGACCCCCGTCGTGTCTCCAATGGACCCCTGGGGGTACACCTGGACCACTGGTCTAGACAGACTTAAGTTTGTCTCCAGGATTTATCTCAAAATCTGTGACAGTTAGATACACGAAATTTTCAGAATTCTGTACTTCTGGTGCCGCTGTGATATCAAAATTATATACTACGAGTAAAAACAAAATATAATCAATATTAAAGGAGGATTCCCATATACCAAAACCAAAACACGATTTTTGCGTTATTGCTCGATATCTATCAATAAACTGTAACATTTAGGCACTTGTCTAACTAGTCAATGGGATAGCACCCTTTATGCGTGAGTCCGGCTCGCACTTGACCTGTGTTTTTAGTGGTTAGTGTCTCACTGTATTTAGTCGCATCATGAAACAGTCTCAAGAAAAATAAAAGCTTATGGCAACCACTCAGAATGTTGATATCTGTCAAATTACTTACTGTTTTTTTCATGTTTCAGGCTGGCATTGTGTGCAAACTGAATACTCGATGTGCCATCGTGGCCGCGTGCAACCCCAAAGGCCACTATGAAACGGACCAGCCACTCAGCGTTAACGTGTCGCTTGGCACTCCACTATTGAGTAGGTAAGGCAACCGCTGATCTTGGGTCTCATATTTGCTAAGTTTTCAAATTTTTTCAGATTGCTTTCGTTGTAATTTTGTTATGTTCATTAATCGCGAGCTTGCATGTCTTTTATATGTTGTTTTTTTAGTAATTGTTAGTTTTCCTGTAAAAAAATGGCTTTAAGCGGCAACTACACTTTGTAGTTCATCTAATGTGGCCGCCGCAAGTATTGTAGTCTACATCGGTCAACGAACGTCGTGTTTACACTAGACTGTCTGGGGACTGCCATCACCGATTACAGCGTTCTTTAGCTGCATGTAGGAGTAGCATGTAGCGAACGACTCAGTGAAGCTTCACTTTAGCCCGCATTTGAGACTGTGGACGAATTTAATTAAAACAAAAAGGCAAGAAGATATTCATAAATAGACTATTCGTCAATCATCGGTGCATGAACATGTTTGGGGGAAAAAATATTTTTCAATATGGAGAACTCTGTAAATGAGAGTAAATCTAGAACTGTTACCTACTGTAACATTTTTCATTTACAGATTTGATTTGATATTCATTCTTCTCGACGCCAAAAATAAGAATTGGGATAAACTCGTCTCAACTTATATCTTGTTTGGAGGCACTCACTCGGCTGACAAGAAGAAACAATGGACTCTAGAAAAATTACAGGTGACTATTTTTGAGATTTTAAAGTTTTTGTTAAATATAATTATGAAAGACAAGAATTAAAATTAAGCTCGTTGATAAGGTAAACGTTCCTGTGCTCAACAATGATCCAATACATGGCACTTGCAACCATATGTCATCGTAAGACAGGTGTCATCTACTGGGCGTTGAGGCGTCGAGCATTGCTTCATTTACGTTACCTACTAATATTTTTAATATTTTTATTACAAAAATCACTGCGTCTGGTCGCGGTGAAATAGCTTTTAGACATAGTCCCGAAAAAGCGACATAGAATACATAGGGTTCAACTCACTGGTAAGCAGTCGAAGTCATGGGTAAAACGTAGCTTATATTTATTTTTCAGATGTATATTGGCTTAGTGGGCCCCAAATATACGGAGATGACAAAATCTGCAAACACCATATTGCAGTCTTACTACATGATGCAAAGAAAGTCCGAACACAGGGATCCTTCGCGTACCACTGTGCGAATGCTTGATAGTCTTGTGAGGTAAGAATTAAAAGAGTTCATTCGAACTTTTACAGAGTATTAAACATAGTTTTGGTGTCCTACTATTTGAGCTTTGCTCATCCTTTCCAAGTCTGTTTGCCCTTTGGCAAAGGCTTCCTCTAGCCTTCCCCATTCTCGTCTATCTCTTGACCAGTGGCGTAGCTACCAAGGGGCTAGGCGGGGCCCTTGGCTTAGCCAAGTTGGCTACCTAGCTACGCCACTGCTCTTGACATTAGACTACTGATTTACCTTAATTGCACATCATAACGACAACCAAGCTTTCATTGGCAGCTAATAAATTTGCATTAGCAGAGTCAAACTAATGATTTTGTCTGCCTTTTTCATCATATTTATAACTAGAATCACACTACTAAAGATCAGGTCTAGATTGTGGATAAAGCACAAAAAAGCCTTTTTTAAAAAGGTATGTCAGGATCGGAGCAAGTGGAACGAAGTAGTCTTACTTACCCCTGTGTGATGGTAAGTAAAAAAATGGATGTTGAAATAACTTTATAAATTGTTTTTTTAAGGTTATCTCAAGCTCATTGCCGGTTAATGTACAGAACAACAATACTACCCGTGGATGCAATAACGGCAATATCACTTATGGACTTATCAATGCAAGATTGCACATTGGAGGACACCGTGGATGCTTTACACTCAACATTTCAAAAGTACCCAGACTTTGATTACTTATGCACTGCTAAAAAACTACTTGGTAAGCTAAATTTGTTCGAAATATGGCAGGAGGAACTAATCTTCTATGCAAAACTGCTACAAGTGGACCATCAAACTCTTGGCAGTGAGATAGAGAAGAAGAGTTACCAATTGTTTGCCAAGTTTGATGATGTCTCTGATGATAACATCCCACTCTCGGCTACTTTAGTAACTAGCTCATATTTTAATAAGAAATCATGTGATGATGAAGAGTTTATAAATGTTAAAGATAATAATAGAAAATCATTTGAGAATCAAAATGTTGTTAAAGAGAAACTTGCAGCTACTTTGAAAAAGCATGCAACTTTAAATAAAATAGAAAAAAAGCCACCTATTGTACAAAAAACAAATAAAAGAAAACGAAATGAAATAAAGAAAGATAGAACAGTTTCTAAAAATAAAAAGAGAGCTAAACAATCTAAGAAAAACAGTGATGATAGTTTATCTGAAAGTGATGATGAAGTGAAAGATACAACACTCATTTTAAATGCAGTTCCCAGTGTTAATGACATTTTTAATGAAATTGGTATAGATTTTAACTATGATAGTAGTGCTAAGAGTTGTGAAGTGGCAGAAAAAAGTCAGATTGAATCTATTGTACAGAAAGACTTAATAAAATCATGTGAAGAAAAAATAAAATCAGACGAAAATGGGAAAGAAAATGTTAAAAAAATCAATAATCCAAAATGTTCTGAAGCAACAACCAATCATGATGCAAATTCCTCAAAAATTATGAATAGATTAAAGCAATTCCAGTGCAAACAAGATCATGATATTAGTAAATATGAAGAAAAGTTAGATACTAGTATGGAATCTAAAGAAATGGATGTGGTGGTTAAATTAGAAAATGTTACAAGTTCCATTGATAATACTAGCAATGTTAAGTCAGTTCCAACTTCTCAAATTTCAATATTTGAAAGCTCTGATTGTGATATAGATTTAGATATCTAATAAAAAAGTCATAATTCATTTACATTTTTGTTTATTTCTTTCATAATTTTTTCTCTGTTTTCCTACACTATACTCTGTTTATTTTAAGATTAAAAATTCTATAGCTATTTTTTTTCTCTGGAATTCAAATATTACTAATTTTTTTTACAATACCAACTGTATCAACATTTACGACGACGCCTTGGTTTTACCTACAAAATGTAAGTGGATTTGACCATTGAAATCATTGAATTTCAAATCTTAAAATAAGTATAAAATCAATCCGTTTGCTGAAAATCTGAGGTGTAAAGTGAAGTAGTATTCCTTCAACACACAGCCTAAAAGTCTTTCAGTTCACAAAAACAAACATTTGATAATAAAATTGTACTATGTTTGGAACTTATACTTCAGCATAATAATTTTACAAAAGTATTTATTCTTCACTCTCAGCTGAGCCCTTGTAAGGATCAGTTTCATAGTTTTCTATTAGCAATGATTTAAACCTCCGTGCTGTGACAGAAATGGTTTCTTCTTTAGCAGCCAAATTTATTATTTCTATGCGAGAAATATACAAATGTTCTGTATTTTTGGGACTGACTGTTTTAATTACATCTATTTCATCTCCTATTTTAACCTGAAATAACAAAATGTTTTTGATACACTTCATTCAAATTTCAATTTACTTTGTATTTTAGTCAGTGTTTGTAATAAGATTAATACTTACAGATAGACTTTTCTTCAGTATTTTCTTTCCATTAACTCTTATCTTACTCTCATAGAATAATTGTTCTATTTTGCTGAAAAAAAAATCATGTAGGTGAAAATATTCTAAGTCCCAAACAATATAATCAACAAGGAAAATATAGGTATTACAGGCAAATTTTACTTTTCAAAGATTCAAGTAAATTTATGTAGAGTTTTGCTTGTTAGTGATATAACATTATTTATTATCTTACATTATGTAACAGTAATAAACTTGAATACTTACTTTCTAGCAATTCCTAAAGCAGTCTTCAGTATTAGATCTGTCCGTAATGAGGTTGTGTTAAATTTTACAACTTTTGAATCTCTGCTAAGTGAACTATCATTCTCAAATGATTCTCCCTCATCATCTGAATCTTGTTCTTTTTGCTGGAACAGTAATTGTAATTTTAAAACAATTTTCATTCAAGACTACATAACTACAAGACTAAATTAAGTAAATTCACGGCCACTGCAGCTTGAGTTTGCCTCAAACTACGGTTAGTTATTTCAAGCCTGTAAAGGGAGGTGACGAAACGAACCTTTTTTGATTTGTGTCGAATAGTATGATGTAAAACACTATTTGGGTATAAATCCCTTGATACTGAAACTATGTTTACATTATTTGAACACATTGTAACGGTGGTGCATTTCCGTATAACTTCACATCTGAGGCCACGATAAATTAACAAAGGCCTTGTTACACTTCGCCACACAGAATTCATTCTTTTACTTTTATTATACTAAGTATTTTCAATGAAAATGTACACTTGTGGTTACGCCATAAGTCAGGCTAGGTTATATCGGAGTTTTGACAAGACGTTGACAATTAATCGAAATGTCAATGTCAAAATCCATTTCGAGCTGTTTAAGCCTTAAATAAAAGCGTTACAATTGTAAAGTAAACGACAGGAATTAGAGGGATAAATTAAAATTGTAATTTTATAGGGCGCGTAACCTCCAGAGCAAAAACAAAAAAAAGATATGGTAATTAAATTACTCTATGAAAAAATGCATGTTATTTTTTGCGGGGTGAGGACGTGTTAAAATAATGTATTAAAAATCGATGGGCTTATTTACCATTTTAGGACTTCTTAGCTTCTAGGCTCCTTGGTTAGCGTAGATAGTCTAATCCCTATGCCATATATATACGTTTATTTATTTTCTGAGCTAGTGGCCTAGTGTAGCAGACTGGGCAATGTTGCGTTTATCTTTTATTTTACGCGGGAGCCCAAAATGAAAGCCCATTAAATTATTTAGTTCCGATTGCAGTGTTCGTTGCGATTCTTTTAAGAAGTTATTGACACAAAGCAAGCTTGGGATGAGCTACTCTTATAGATATACGGATTCGTTCAAACGTTTATGTTAGACCACCCGGCGGTTCGATGGTAAAACAAACACTACTACAATACCAACCACTCTTGTTCTCGTATTTCCTTTTTCATTTACAATTATATGGCTGCGCAATATTTACAACCTTTACGTAAAGACTATCATACATGTATATCATCACGTATTGTAGTCTTTAGGACACGGCCAGAAATACAGGAATATAGGAATTTGAAGCCTGCAAATAATTAAAATTTTAAAGACACTCATCGCGCGTACCTGAGCGAGTAGGTACCCTAGGGTTGTGTTTACCTACCCAGTTGTATTCATAGTAGGTACAACTAACTAACTAACTTTGGTAACTTTGGGGAGCTCCACTTACGTCCATCTGTTCCTCGATATGTGATCTTCGCTGACGCCAGCCTGTTCGGTTTGTCGCAGATAAAAATCTTTTCTTCCTTTTCAGCAAAAAATTATGATTTACGCCTTGTAGAAAGTGACAGATATTCGGTGGCTTAGTTGATTAGGTAGGTACTACATTATAGTCACTTTTAACAGAACTTGGCAATCTTGCAGAATGATTTCCCCGTATTTATGCACATTTGAATGCTAATCGTGGTCATCAATCGTTAAACATAATAACTAAGTATTTATTTCTTCTGAAATTATTTCGTTTCAAGATTTCCAATTTCTATTGAAATGATGGAATATAGATACCTACCTAAGTATTTAAAGAAAGTTATAATAACTAGCAATAACACATGGCAAACAAGGCGTTACTTTGAGAAGGTCCATGTTAACGAACTATAACGATAACGTCTTTTAGGTTCTCAGGAAAGTAAAGTTGTTATTAAAGTTCTTTAACATTTTAAATGCAGATATCCATTTAGCCAACACAGCTAAACTTATACGTAGTATAAACATTGAAACATCTTTAAAGTGAGAAGCTCGTGCCCACAATGTGACTAAAAAAACAAAACCATACTTACTAGATAACAAAATTCCACACGCATTCGTAATTTCTTAACAATTTTAAGCTCGACATGCCTGTGTCAATCATTCTCGTGTATTCAGCGGCATTTCTTTAATAGATCCCTAATTCTTCCAATTATAATAATAATAGGGTTTGTGGAAAATGTTTTTGACGGTACACCCGACAGGTGGCGGCTGTCGGTGACAGGCGCTGAGACTGCTGGAAAATAAAAACAGTTTTGCTCTCGAGATAGTGTCTAATAATTAAAAGGGACGTCATCTCAGTCGAGTTGTTATGGGCTAGAGAAAGTCGGGGAGTGGCTTTTGTGAGTATTTATGTCTAAGCTGCGGCGGAAATATCTCAGTATCGGAATTACATTCCTATTAATATACCTACCTACAACTATCGAAAATAAGCATTACAGCGACAAGTGTGTAGGACTGAGGAGTTCTGTCGTTATATCTTTTGCATCTTACGAAGGTACCCACCGCATCCGATGTCCCGTCATTGCCGTGCCGTGGTTGCTTGACAGACATTACCTATCTTGAAATGTTTAGAACGCCTTAAGTATTATGCCTCCATACCAATTTTATCTACGTACTTCACGCCTGTACTGTATTCCCAGATGGGGTTAGCAGAGCACACATAGACAAAATGCCTATTTCACGTTTAGTAGTCACTTCTCGCATATTTTTAGGTTTCAAATAAAGAGATACATGTTTTTTACTTTCATAATCGAAATTAACTTTATTGGTTTTATCTTTATAGCAGAGAGCGTTGCGGACATACCCAAGTACATTAGTTACATTACTTACAGTTTAATTTTTGACGTTTGGAGGCAAACAAAACTCGCGCTTACACCACTGTAATAATAATTAATGAATGAACTATTCGAAAATATTCATCTCCTCTCCTTTCCCTCAGTGGCCGCGACCGCACTTTATCACATTATCCACG
The DNA here is from genome assembly GCA_005406045.1 of Adoxophyes honmai. Taxonomy (NCBI): domain Eukaryota; kingdom Metazoa; phylum Arthropoda; class Insecta; order Lepidoptera; family Tortricidae; genus Adoxophyes; species Adoxophyes honmai. Next base: position 188,299 of record BHDV01002012.1, on the reverse strand, counting down.
GTGTGCCTTACGAACATGTGGACACATGTCCGCTCTTTTTACTCCAACACGATTATGTCCACGGCGCCTTCAAAGGGTTTTTTAATTTGACACAGTTTATGGCTTTGTCTCGCCACTCGGTACATTCTGATGGGAGTGGAATATTAATACGGGGTATTAATTAAGCTACAAAGAGTCCTTGCGCTACTGGTCAATAAAGGATGGGATGGGGCAATTTCCCGTTGCCTATAGGAAAGGAATGTTAGTTTTTATTGAGCTTCTTTAATAACGTTTTACATTTGTGATGGAACAGGTTTGTATTTAGCTATTTACGTCATTGTTTCCATTAATTAATTGTCTTCTCTAAACCAATTTATATTCTAAAACAAGTAAGATTTGAACTGTCCGTTTGGGTCGCTTTTGTGAACTGCGGTTGGAAAAAGCTAGTTACAAAAACTATAATACGTTTGTACTTACGGGCAGTTTCAAATGAGAAACTTGAGAGGTTTTATGCCTTCTGTATTAGTCGGCATTGAATAGTCGATAACATTACGTATAAAACTAAACATTTTGCTGTACACAATGCAACCTGAACGCACTTTTGAACCGCAACACACCATTGTGCGCTAAACGGCGTAACTTAACGACTTATTCCAGTAGTTTTTCTAAATACATTTCCCATTGACTTGGTCAGTGGGCATTCCTAACATTTTAATAGGCGATAAAGTTTCTTTATTATAATCGCATTCCGGAACAATAACGTTTACGAGGCTTTGTGCTTCCACGGAAGTTATGAATACATCGCTGCTTGGGTTCCGTGACGAATGCTGCTTAAGAGAGAGTAGACAGTACAGATTTACGTCAATTGGCGTTAGTTTTCTGGTCATAATCAGCCGAAAGACGTTAGCCTCTTAAGCCAACGTCACACAGACGCGGGGCGTTTGCGGGGGATTTACTTGGCGAGTCCTTAGCGGGGCCCTAGCCCTACGTTTATCACACTTTCATCAACAGTGGTCTACTCTATGAGCAGTGTGGCCAGCCCCTTGCCACTTGAACGTACTATTCTCCGAGCAGTTCTTCGGCGAATCCGTGTCAGGGTTGTACTATTATCCACTCTGTGGTCAGGGGGAGGTCCAACGGCGACACTTCGTGAAAGGCCTACGAACTCTACGACAGGCAAGTAACGGTAGAAAGAGACGGCAATAATTTTACGCCTTAATTTCCGAGAGTGGTCCTAATTACTAATTATTAATTATTACCTACTATTTATTAATTATTACCTATACTTTGTTCATATCGTGCCGGGTTAGAATAGCAGCTACCCCTTTCTTCCCATGGGTGTCGTAAGAGTCGACTCTGGGAAAGGGTTAGTGTATTGTGGGCGATGGCCCGATGGGCTAGGAACCTGTCACTGCAATATCACGTTTAACCATCTGGTTACCCTGAAATTGCTAAACGTGGCACTGAATTTTTGAATTCATGTGCTCTGCCTATCCCTCTTGGGAATACAGGCGTGAGAATATGTATGTACTTATGATGTACTTTGTCCGTATTCCGGATTCTGTCGTAAAAAGAAACTCTGAGCATAGGCCTCTCTATAGCTCGTTTGTTTTTTTTTAGCTATTGTATAATATTCCACTTTAACTCTAGCAACATAGCGCTGTGTGATCAGGATCATTAATATTTTCAAAATTTGTTTTGTTAACTGCTACTGAAATCTGTCGAAATGTAAACTCACAGTATGAAAGATAAATCATCATCATCAGCCTATATACGTCCCACTGCAGGGCACAGGCCTCCTCTCAGTATTAGAGGGCTTGGGCGATAGTTCCCACGCGGGCCCAGTGCGGATTGGGAACTTCACACACAACGTTGAATTACTTCGTCGCTGTGTGTAGGTTTCCTCACGATGTTTTCCTTCACCGAATAGCTCGTAATAAATATCAAATTTGATATCGCACATAAATTCCGAAAAATTCAGAGGTGCGAGCCCGGGGTTTGAACCCACGACCCTCTGCTTGAGAGGCCACAGTTCGAACCGCTGGGCTACCACGGCTTTTTAAGATAAATAAACTTCATAAACTTTCTATAGGTGGGTTTCAAGATAGTATTGTATTGTATGACTTTTTATTGCACATAAGTAAAACAATTACCTACATAGAACAGCATAACAGAAAAACAATATAACTTACGTACAAAGGCGAACTTGTCCTCTTATTATAGTAATAAAAACAATGTCTTCTGTTTTGCGCTTGCTATGTCTATGGTCACAAACACTTGCCTGTGCGCATGCCCGCGCATGGATGTCATAAATTAAGTGCTCTCTGGACATATCAAAACATGTGGGCGCTGGTTTTTAAGTTATTTTATAGGCGATTGATGGTATGGGCTGCTAGGCAGAATGAAGTTGTAACTATAAATCTTTGTGTTATTTAAGCGGTAGAGGCGGCCATGTTAGTATAAAGTACAATAGATCACTTTTAGAAAGAAATGTTTTCGTATTCAGTTAACTTTTGAATTTGGAACCGCTTTCATTATTAAAAAATTGAAATGTCAAAAATGTACACGTTCAGATTTGTAAAATCTGTTGAAATGGTGAAATGAGTTAAATATGAAAATTATCTTCAACGTATCTATACAACATACATAAAGGTTAACTGGCAGAGATCCCCTCGGGGATAAGTTCGCCTTTGTACATAAGGCTGTTATTCTGATTTCTTGTTCAATAAAGTCATGTGTGTGTAGTAAAGTATTGTAATGTCATACAATACAATACTTTACTACAGTTAACTAGGTATTTCATTATGTAAGTATGAATTTTATACAAACAAGGTATACTTAGTTCGAGGGTTTCTATTCTAATATCTATGACATACGCCGAACCGTAGTTTCGTGTTCTTAACCCGGCTTAACTATGACAAAAAAGGTCACGAACACTTTTCGAATAAAATAAGTACCTACTTAGGTATTAATAGCCAAAAAAAAAAGGTATTAATAGCCAAAAATATTGAATTGTTCGAATAATACTTATTATAAATTTTAAATGTTATTCACATAATCCCGTAAACTACCTATATACAGTTTTCTATAGACATACCTACTCCCTACCTTAATTGAAATCCGAACTTAGTAACGTTCAGAATAGAGATTAATATCCTGTCACATGACCCGCACCCTTCTTACATAACATACTGCTCAGTACAGGCTGATCATATTTGTGTTCGTGGTGGAAAACTTCACGATCTCCGCATTGTACAAAATTATCTCTAAAATTATATCGGTCAACAATAAAACCTCTCAGGTTTATACTTTTGGCAGCAGGCTAGCAACTTGCCAGTACCTACCTGTTGTACATTTTTCATCCATGTTTAAACCGAAAATTATTCTAAAAGTGACGAACGAATACAATGAGGTACTTATTATTACTAACGTTAGTAATAATACCTCAATGGGCGAATACCTACTGAAATAATAGTTATGGCTTTGGCTCTGTAACGTTTCGAGTGCTCTGCCTACCCCATTTGGGAACACAGACGTGATATTCACTTAATCGTTAAAAATATCTAAACTATGGTCTATTTTTTAATCTCAGATGCTAAAATGACATTGCCGGAATTGCTTGTTTTTTTGGAAATCTAAAATAATTCTGTGCCTCTACCATCGAAAGTTAACGATATCTTAAATTTAGTACTGATTTTTGCAGGTAACTCACCCCACAGAACAATATAATAACCATTGGGTTGGTGACGACAGTTAATTTTTTTCTTACATTTACACGGGATAACCACTTGCAACCAGGGTGCAAACATTGTCGATGGTTTGGAGAGCACCACTAAACAATAAAATGTGGTAACATTTGAAATTTACACATGAACTCAATTTAGTATCCCAGATTGATAAATAGACATTAAACAAGAAATTACTCATGACCGTTAATTACGTTAAATAAAACGTAACTAAAGTGCTAAATAAAAGTTATACCTACAAAAAGTCTTTATAACTTACACTTCATAGTATGTATTCCTAAGCACCCATCTCTGACTTAACTGGTTACGTCTTAGCTCCACCCTGTATCCAATCTACACCTAACGGTAGCTTGGAATTAGATTTCTCATTTGCCGCCCGAGCTCCCGTGTCGTTTGTCAGCGCTGACACTTCATCATGTGAGGTGTCCCGTCCATCCACGGTCCCTGGAGTGGAAACATATATGACAGCCTCCGCGAACTGGAAACTGAAGTTCATGGAACGATGGAGGTGAAAAATCGAGAGTTTGGGAAGCGAGGGTTTTGAAGAGGTGAAATGTTTTATCGTTTTATTGACAGTTTTGAGTGGATTTCGTCTGGTAGCAGTCTTATAAAAGTTAGGTATGATGTTTGAGATAAGCTGTCTTTCGAGTTTTTTTAATACGTCCCACAGCTGGGCACAGGCTTCCTCTTGGTTTGGACTTAGTTCCTGCGCTTGGGAGCTTTACACACAACATTGAGTAACTTCACGGCAGTGTGCAAGTTGCCTCACGATGTTTTCCGTCACCGAGTAGCTCGTGGTAAATGTCAAATTCGGTTTCGCACATAAATTCCGAAAAAATTCAGAGGTTCGAGCCTCGAGACAGAAGACTAAGAGACTGAGCACACATAGCGTATTTTGAGCGTCATAGGCTTATCATACTGAACAACAGATTACTTGCTCAGCGTCGCGTTCAGTTTGGCAAAACAAAGTGTTGGCAAGTCGAGGACGCTCAAAAGGTGCTAAGTGACCCCGGGCCCAAGCTTCTAAGGTTAACTTTGCACTTAGTAACTATGTATTCAAAACCGGATCATAAGCTATAACGATGTGATTGTGCGCTGACTACGTCTCCCACCACTAAGATCATTCCTGGACAGCTCGTCAGGATTTTTCAATTGCATAAGGCCAAAGGGCGCGTCAAAATATTTTGAAACGCGTCAGGATTTATAACAACAGAGCATCCGTATCAGGTAAGAGAAGGGAATAAACGTGGCGAATTGACACCGGCGGGTGGAGGAGGCGCCCCGTCGCGGGAGAATGAATAACCGTGAAATTACTCGTAAAACTTACATTAGTCGCCGAGCCCATGTGGTCCACTCGTAAACTTAAAAAAAATTAAGACTCCCATCTCGACGCCGCCGTAAAAATATAAATAAAAGTCCCAAATTGGGATTGATAGCGCTGTTTGTTTAATATTGTCATTAAATTTACGATTCAATTTGGAGGTATTTACTTTTTAAGTTGCTTAATTAGTTAATTAAGGTACCCGAGTTGTAAACGTAAGCATTATGTAAACAAGCAGGTACACGTGCATTTTAATCGGCAGTAAAACAGCATGATTCCTTCAAAGAAATAATTCTAGCTCGTTTAATTTGAGCTTCTAGCAATTTCACATTTCATTTGAATGTAGTCGTTACCACATCGTAGGCAAACTTTAACTCAGCAGTTATGCAGATGCAGCAGCTATGCGGCAAACAATATCCATTCTTCTATGGAAGGATTTGCTTTCCTGCGCAATAATCAACAATATCATACTCCCATCTTTAATTTATTTATCACCTACGCAATGCTCTGTTGACGCAACTAAACTTTTGTTATAATTGTATCCGCGAAGATATTAGTGTCAGCAAATAATTAAGCGTAGGAGTGAGATTACGCTAATCTGTGGATGGCAATGCCGTGTGCCAACACCGATCGTAAGATTTGCACGTAGGAAGCATTGCTTAGTACTTAGCGACTTTAGCGAGGCGAGCATGGAGCAAATGAAGCTAACAAAGACGCGATTTCTTTAATGGAACGCGATTCGTTTTAAATTGAAAACAAAACTGAAGTCTAAGGGTCAATTCCCACCAAAAGAGCAGCGCAGCGCGGCGTAGCGCAGCGACCCGCTCCGTGGAATGAGAATTTCAACTTTATTTTCATTACAATAAGACTTATTATCGCATGAGAAACTCTAACGATGCGGGCGCATGCCCGCGTATCCATGGTAATAACAACCCATTCCATAAACGAAGCCGTGCGACTGCGCGAGCCTTCGCAGGAATGTCCGAGGATGCTCGAGCAGTCGCGACGGCCGCTGTCAATACATATGTCAATATGTCAATAATTATGTAAATTCCAGCGACTTCCTACGCATTCCAGCGGCTTCTCGAACAGTCGCAGGAATCGTCGCGCATTCTCCACGGAGCGGGTCGCTGCGCTACGCCGCGCTGCGCTGCTCTTTTGGTGGGAATTGACCCTAAGAGTTCATTGTTAAACTACGCTCGGTCGCCTGTAGCTGATACATTTTTGCACGTTTTTAATTAATATTAACTAAACCGATGTTTGTTTGTTTTTCGTTAACCAAAGCTTGCGTTGGTAAAAGACCCGCTTGACAGTCTCTGCAGAAGTGAACTCTTCAATGGTTAGTCCGATTGACTTAAAATTTGGTAGGTACACATCTTTAGGATACAAGACAATGAAGTACCTACAGTTTGCAAAAAGTATGATAGCCTCAAAAATCTTACATCGAAAATGTAATTTCGGTCGGTTAGGTTACTATCAAAGTGAGCTTGGACGGTTGTTAATCTTCAAACGAAACATGACATGTATACGGGTGCAAGCTTGCACTCTAAGTCAACTACAGGCTTGTGTATTTCCGCATTTGTTTTCTCTTATGTAAGCCAAAGAGTTTCTATGTAAGAGAATGTTGTTACCACAAGACTGAGAGATGAATGTTGCGTTGGTTGAGGCACATGGAGAGAATCCAATTTACAAAGGAAGCGTGTTAAGGCAAGTCGGTCGAAGGTGCCATCGAAGAACGTACCTACGTTCTTCGATCGTATATCGACCAGATCGGAGATGTTCTGAAGAAAGGCCAAATTAGAAGTATCTAGCCGAAATTGATTGAGCAGGTATGACGAGAGGGATGAATAAATGAAATGAGAGAAGTATGTCAAAACAGAAGTAAATGGCGCTCTATTGTCTCTACCTAAGTATGTATTACAGACAAATATACCTAATTCGAAGTCGACTGGCACTAGATACACCTCTTCGATCTAAAAGCCATTATTTCAACACCAAGCCTTAACCTGCCTCGTAATAGTGTGAACCCAAGCTAACTATCGCTTAATTCTAAATCAATTCCTGTCTGACTCCGAGTGCATTACGCTAGTCATTAAAGGCTCATTTTGTCAACTGATGTGTGCTTAATTAAAATTTCCCACCATCCATCATTGCCGTATTGATTTTGTGCCCGGTGCACGCGGCCGTCCGTTATCAATTTAACTCCGGTTTAATATAGAAAAGCGGTTATCTTCGTTATAAATTAAACGACTTGGTTTGTTGAGTGTGATTTCAGGTTATTGTATACAATCGCTGTGATAAATTTTAGAGACTTGATTTAAATTGTGACGCGAATGTCGTAAAACAGGGTAGATCATTCAGCCAAAATTATACGTCCCACTGCTGGGCACAAGTGTCCTCTCGGTTTGACTGGGCTGGGGCTGTAAATGAGGTAAACGTTCCTGTGCTCGACACTGACCCAATACTTGGCACTTGCAACCTTATGGCGCTGCGCAGACGACGGCGTTTTGTCTGCGCAGCAATAAATTGTCTGAATGGCTCGGTGACAGCTTCCAGGAATTTCCATTCAGAGTTTCGTAGAAAAATGTCAGCGTGAATGGCGAGAATTTATTGCTGCTCGCACAAAACTCTGTCGTCTGCGCTGCGCCTATGTCATAGTAAGACAGGTGACAGATGCGTGTCAACTACTGGGCGTTGAGGCGTCGAGCATTGGTACTTTTACCTTACCTCACAATATTTTAACTTCACCGAATAGTTCGTGGAAGAGGTAATTGTTTATTGTCAAATTGTTTTCTGATGAGAAATCACTACCTACCTGAAGTAAGAGTAGAAGTCAATTATATTTCCTTACATACATACATACTTATATCACGCCTGTATTCCCAAATGGGGTAGGCAGAGAACACAAAACGTTACATAGTCAAAACCAAGACTACTCTAAATTTTGTAGCTACTTGTAGCACGATTTTAAGTTGAAAGTTGAAACATTGATGAAAGAGGTAAAATGGTGTCATGTTGCTAGTCTACCGCCTAAAGCATACCTTACCTCCATAGTAACAAAAGTAAATAGTAGTAAGTAGTAGTAGTAAGTAGTAGTAGTGGACAAAACGGAGAGTTGTTAGTCAAAACACGAAACCCCCACGGTTCAGATTTTATTTTCTTAAAAGAACAAGTGAACGAACAAAAAATCAAACCCCCTGAAACTATTTATCATAATCAAAAACACTAACAAGACAAAACACGAAGTCATGCATAACACACTTACCGGAGACAAGTCTCGTTGCCGAAAGGAAGCATCATTCATTTGTAAATTGAACGGTTTATCAAAACACCCCCCGGGCAAGATAATGCCGGCTGTCTTAATACGATAAACGGCTTAAAGACAATAAAACTAACAAGTTGAACGGCTGGGGCAATAAACCAAACCCGGCCTGTTTCGCCCAATATTTGACGTAACGACTTAAAATAATACTTAATAGGGTACAATGATAATACTGTAAAAACTGTTGCTCAATACTAAATACTATGCTTCTTTGTTTAGTTGATTTATCAATTTATCAAACGATTTGTGCAGTGCGCTAGTAGGTTTCATTATTTATACTTTTCTATTTTTAAATACATATTTGAAATTTTTATTTCATAAACCACGTCCTGTTGTATAATAGTTCTTTTATTTTATGTCTTAGTATAGGTACAGGGTGAAATCAAAATGGCGCTACAAAATAATTGTTTCTTATTCAGCTAATGCAGGACAATGGAATGCACTAACTCAATTGTTTTAATTACTCTCGTTAAATTTGAGGTGTCTATACATTGAGGTCGTGATTTCATTTCAGTTTAGTATGAATAATCTAAATTTAGTATTGCCACCAAAGAAGCACTACCTATCATCTGTTTGATTTCACCTGTATCATTGAGGTACTATTACTACGTATAGTACCGCAATGACCTGTATACATTTTATGTTTTTCATGTCATAACTTTACTATCCTTAGTTATTCATTCATAGGTAAGCATTTTTCTGAAAATAAAAGTAGACGAAACTTTTTAATTTGACAAGATCTTGATTTTCAATGACGTGAAAACTCTGGAAGTCGCAGAACAAAACCTGACTTCAATTTATATAAAATTCTCTTCGATGCGCTTTTATTTAAATTTCCGAGAGCACAGTCATTTTACAAAGCAGTAAGCACATTCTTTATGTGTGACAATTTTCTCGCAATATAAAACGCTTTATATTCAAATTTTAAAACTCGAACGATCACCGGGACTCGGGGTTCTCTAAATAGCTTCTCCGTATCGGCCCGTGTAGGTATTTCTTGTGGGAACAACCGCTATCTTGTTGAAACTAAGCTTTCATGAGATGCCAGTACAATTTTCTTCACAATCTAGAAACTGGAGAGAGGCCAGCGTATAGTTGCCGCACTGCGGCGATCTCAAACCTTTTTACTTTAATCTCTGATCCGAGTTCATCAGTCTGCCATATGTTGCAAAAACGCCGACCTTTCAAAACGCACTAACAACGGTCGTTGAAATGTTAAAGTGTTCGCATGGTGGCCAGAATGTAGCGGAAGAAAACACTTCACTTTTTTTCTCGAGAATGTTTAGGTTGCATTCTGTAAATATAACTGGCCACTTAAGTGTCTCCAAAACGACTTGCTTTTATTTTTCCTCGAGTTCGAGTGTGTTTTCTATTACGACGGGGAATGTCCTATTAAAATAATCGTTCTATTCGCAAATAAAATATATAAGATTATGAGTCGGGCCATCGAGGCTTTCTTTATTGGAGGGCAGAGGTCGGGATATCATGAGTGTTACATCGTGTGGGCGGTTTTTATAGCACATTTTAGTGGCCACAGTAAAATAAACTTGGCCGAATGTCCTGCGATGCCATGTCATTGTTGCTCCTATCGTATTACTTTATGGCATCTTCTTCTAAATTGTTTAAGTGTTTAACGCCTCAGCTCATCGTATGGGCTGTTAAGTTAACCATGTGTGTTTATAAAACGTCTGTATTAATCAATGTCCAATAAAGATAATACTGGGCTACAATACATACATACATCGTGCATGTACTTACTTTTCGTGACCACTTCTAGCGTATTTTTTTTAAGTTGGCAGGTATAATATTGACAGACTATTGTCACCTAAATACACCTTAACCTATGTCCTTACTCGTATCTTACGACATCCACGGAAGAAATGGAGAGGCTATACAAATAAGTAAAAAAACTTAAAGAAGTCACAGTTTCCAAACAAATCTGACAATACCAATGTTTAGCTTAAATTAAGAACAGACGGTCTTAACAAACATCAAAATGAAATTAACAAACCTTATAACCTTTTGCCTTTTAATCCCATTAATTAAAACGATAACAATCATGCAAAACAGGACCTAAGTTAATCTACTCGTATTTAAAATTACTTTACTTGATTAGTGGTATAGTGGTGCAGAAGGTAATTCAATTTTCGCTACTTAACTGCATTTTTGACGCTGCGGGCGAGGGTTAGATGTTTATCACGACTTAATTTATACCCAAGGGATCCTTGTATATTTATCTCTGTCATTATTGAGGAACGATCACATTTCGGCTCTATCATTTTTTTTGTCAACGAATTCTGGGTTCGTGGAAGCTTATAGTGTGAAATTCGGGCGTCATTAATCAGTTTGACTTTTTGCGCGACCTCCTCGTATTTTTTCTTTGTTGTGCTACTGTGTCCGTTGTATTTATATTACGTTTAAGATTTACAGATATGCCGCAAATATTCACACAACAGCACAAGCAAATAAAAGTTTGTATAATAAATGGTTGAATATTTAAAGAGTAAACAAGTATTATTTATTGCTTATTGTTTTTTCATCTGCAAGTTTTTTTGTGTTAATTTTCGTAAAGCTAGATCTTACATAATTTCTGATCGGCGTCACACGCTCGCACCGCCACCGCGTGTTCCAAATTTGAAATAATTCGTTAGCTTTTTCAATCGTCATTTGTTTTAAAAAGTTGGAATTTTAATGTAATTATAGTATCGACATCATTGAGGTAGGATCGACATCGATTTTATACTGCAAAAATTATAATGCTACCATGATTTGCACGTTTTTTAATGCATGTCATTTGTTTATTGCGACTGAACGTATATTACGATAATCATCTACATTATGTACTTAGATAAATGCTGTACATAAGCGCTACCACCATACTATCAAAGCATTGACGCAACTGATAATTTCCAACGAGACAACAGAATCGTAACGTATATCCACACTTTCGGAGATAATTCACCCATTCATAAAACCCACGATGCTCTCTGCACCAAAAAAGCGGCATACGCTAACGTAATTATCATCTCATACATCAATGCAAGCGATTAGATCATCACGCACCGCACAATGGCTCGTGGGCGGTAATGGCGTTAATTGCTGCACCCATGAGTGTGGGGTTGCCATAAGAAAAAACTTTTTTACTTTTTTGGAATGGAAAATTTTTTTTGACAGCTCTCAGGATTGTCGAAGACTTCGTTTTCGTATCTACAGCTGTGGAAGACCACTAAGAACGTGAATGCGTGGACGTATTTGGATGTATTTACAAGAAGACAATTAAATCTGCCTACTTCAGTTAAATATCGCGGTTCTTTTAGAGTTTACTTAGTCTCACTTTTATAGAAAGTAAAGTTGTAATTTATTTGTAATTAGGCCAATCAACTTTTTTCAAATCCCACCTCTTAACCAATGCATGTTCTTTGTATATGTTGAACATAAAATGCTCAAGTCGATAAATGAGAACTGTCGGCATAAATACAAACGTGTGGTAGCCATGCGCAAGCGCACACTCCGCACGCCCGCATGTTAACACTGTCAAAATTTAACGCTATAAGTAACGTATCGTTTTTGCGTCAATTCCGAGGATCATGTGGGCAACAGTGACGGTTATTTTGAAATGGGTTAATTTCGTTTCTCTAAACGAATTACACTTACACAACATAATTTTATTAGGATAATTTTGTGAAAGAGCATTTTTACATTTTCTACTAATGGTTTACTGAGCATCGAAACATCTGTCTTAGCTTTTATTACGAATCAGTGTTGCCGATTTAGCGACTTTTTTCTTATTATTATTAAGTCTTATGGACTAAAAAAATGTCGCTAAAAATATTTACTTTATTTAAAAGTAAATTATTGTACGTTAATGCGCCGGTACGTATGTTAGTCTGTTAGAGTCTAATTGCCTTGTGTCGATATATCACCGGAAAAGTTTGCAGGGAGAAAAATCTGAAATTATATTACATTATGGGGAATTATGAAAAGTTAATTTTTTCCGGGATAAAAAGTACCCTATTATTTAATCCGGACTTCTATCTTTATGTCTGCAAATTTTCAATGCAATCGGTTCAGTAGTTACGGCGTGAAAGCGGAACAAACAAACAAACAAACAAACTCACTTTCTGACTTATAATATTAGTAGAGGAATTTTATAATAATTAGGCTGTTGTACTAATGTGCCTGTGATGTTTATGTACCTACCTAATGGTGTATGCATGTTATAATTCGTTAGCGTTAAATCTTGTACTTTAGTAGGTCGATACCTGTAAGTAGGTAATATTAATATCGAGTACTTCTATGGGGCAATGTCACAACAGTGATTTCTGTGTACTTGAAGCGGGATCAAACTACAAACCAACCGTTTCTATTGACTCAGTAGCGTCACAGAAAAAATCCCCCAAAGTTTACACAATAGTCAATACAATTTGTAGTTCCAGAATTTTTTCAGTATTTTTTGTTTGATAAGAAATCTAATCTTCCCTCGTGGCGGGTGCATTAAAGGCCCTTCGCTAAATAATGCGGTGCTATTAGGGGGCGAAACAATGCGTAGGAGCACCGGAACTAAACCACGAGTGCAAAGGGAATAGGTGCCTCGGCGGTGTGGTAGGTAACCGGGTGCCATGTCCACAGACATGTTTAGAGTCAAGGGCTCCGAAGTGATTAGTTTTCTACTAACGCTAATTATCATCATCAGCCTATAGACGTCCCATTGCAGGCCACAGGCCTCCTCTCAGTATGAGAGGGCTTGGGCTATAGTTCCCACGCGGGCCCAGTGCGGATTGGGAACTTCACACACAACGTTGAATTACTTCGTCGCTGTGTGTAGGTTTGCTCACGATGTTTTCCTTCACCGACTAGCTCGTGATAAATAGCAAATTCGATATCGCACATAAAATCTGAAAAATTCAGAGGTGCGAGCCCGGGGTTTGAACCCACGACCCTCTGCTTGAGAGGCCACAGGTTGAACCGCTGGGCTACCACGGCTTTTTTTCATCACTACTAACGCTAATGGTAATGAGTAATTCAAATTGGTGGAATACCATTACACGGCGTGTCTTTTTTGTGATACAAACTATCACAGAGTGTGAATCAGAGGGCTTACTAGTAAGATTCTAATTCTGCAATTGAAATGTTTTATAAATGGCCACGTTATTTTGTTAACGGCATGGTAAACGCCGGTCACGGAGTACAGAGAAATTCGAGCGTTGACCGGGACTGTGCGAGCGTGAGGGCAATAATACTGCACGCGTGCGACAGAGATAGACAGCGGGTCAACGCTCGAATTTTGCTGTGCTCCGCGACCGGGCTTTAGGAATAATGCAAACACCTGAAGTAAATAGCTTGTTCCAAGATGCCGTTCAAACAATATCTACCTATTTTTACCCTTGTACAAGGTTCATATTGTTCACTGTTATACATCCATCAGCGCAACAGTCTCGTCAATCCTCTAACAAAATTATTGAAAAGTTAAAAAGTGACTCAATTGTTTAATTCGTTAGTAATTTACAGTTGGTATTCGTTCGTACTCCCCTCACACGCCCTCTCACACTGAGAGGAGGCCTGTACCCTGCAGTGGGACGTATACATATAGGCTGATAATGATGATGATGATGATGATTCGTTCGTACCGTGCTCTACACAATACGTATGTACATATACATATTTAAGCAGAACTGAAAGAAGTAATGATATCTCATTATTCGTGGTATTAATTATTGTGACAGTTGATCGTGGCAGTAGCTTACCTCCCCGCGAGTGCGTTACGCAGCAGATGTGCACGGTGACTCACGACGACTCAATTACACATTCGACGGTTTTTGTCCATTCCAAAACTATTCGATTTTATGGGGGCTTTGAACTATGCCTTGCGATATAAATACTCTTTTTTAAAGGGGTCCGTGGGTAAGTAGGTGGTAAAAGCTTTTGGTTGCGTCTGAATTTTTACGAGTGCGTTTTGTTCTTGTATCATGTGTGGAAGCGTGGCGTTTTGTTTTTCACGTTCAGTTGTTTTTAGTGCAAGGATATTTATGGGTCAGCCGACTTAGCATGGCAACGTGCGCAAGGAAGGTCAAGCGCGAGCCTACTTGTTAGTTAGACAGTTACACCTAGATAGTTTGTCTCTCGCGTTGTATAGCTAAACTACAGGTTCAAAGCAACTGAACTGTAATACTTTCAAACAGCTTTGAAGATTCCACAAGATTTCTTGTGATGTTTAATTGTTTCTTTCCAAAGACCGAAGGCTGGGGTTTTACCGAAGCGGAGGCAAATGGGGTTTGATGAAAAGCTGTATGATGAGTTAATTTATTTCCCGCCGATTACAAGATTTGGACTTCTACCAATATGATTATCCTACACGCAGTGGCGTAGCTAGCATGGGTGACACCCGGGGCGGATATTGTAAGAGGCACCCCCCCNNCGGGGCGGACCGCCCCCGCCGCCCCCCCCTAGCTACGCCACTGCCTACACGTCTTCCCAATCCTCTCGTCTCCGTCCTAGTGGATCTACAGCTTTATGGGTGAATACTGCAAAGTGACGGTAAATTATGAATAAAACAAATGAATACGAATTTGCTGCATGCAACTTACGAGTGATGACAAAAACAATTGAAAATCTTGTGACTGTCTCTTAGCGTTGTAGTCGGCAGGAAGAGTCAAATCTTCTCCCTTATACCATTCTTTATCCATGTTTTAATGTCAAGTTCCCAAGTAAATCCACCACCGCCCATGCATCTGAAGGTAATGAATAGCCTTGAACACGACGGCTTGCGTACAATACTTATCTAAAAATTCTTTGTTTTGTCTTTACGCTAAAAGGGAAGACTTGTACAAATAAATAAACTCTGTCTTAAACGCTTGTCATTGTCAATCCGAGAGAATCCTATGCTCTTTTTATAGCTCGACGAGTACCAACATGCTTGTAGGGTTGTCGATTTAGAATAAAACGACATAGGTAGAGACACGTCCACAATTTATAACTGGTACTAAAGTAGGGACAATGAGCTATAACTTAAATAGTTAAACAGAAACATAACCTGTGATTTTTCAAGATAAAAAGCTGAAGCGGACTTTCCTAGACCGCAAGCGGTTTCATAGAATCGTCTTCTCGACACGTCATATGTCCGAAGAAAGTGAGAATACGACGCTGCTTAATGTCGAGTCTTTCGACTTTTGGGATGTATGTATGTAAAAGTCAGCCCTAGCGGTACACCGACAAAGAATCCCAAAATCGGCCCTTATCTCCATTTTTTCCGGTGCACATGTTTCGGATTAGCACTTCACAGAACGAGTGTTCGGATTTGTACGACCTACCGCAGAACTGCATAAGCGTTATAACTCCGATCTTAATCCTCTGTAATTTATGCTGTAACTATAAGACGTGGATGATCTTAAGAATTGCGTCTAAAATATTTCCGAGCTTATTGGACGAGTTATTGATATGGTTATGTGCTCTCGACACGTTATTACTATGTTATTTCTGGAGGTATTTTTGTTTCGTAATAGCTTTCAAAGTTTTCTGAACTCTGTCTGTAATAATAAGATTGAAATTGTTTGATGCGAGGACAAGAAATATTTACCGTAGAGGGCAAAGAAGGTACAAAATATTGCACGAAAAATAAGTAAAGCCTTGATAAAAATCGCGGGTTCAAAGTTGATCTACGTACGACAAATTCAAGTAACTTAAACTCTATGGAGAACTATGTCCAACAATGGTTGTACAACGGCAAATGTAATGAGGCTTGATAAACTCAAGAATCTTGTAGTTCTTCTGTAAACTATTTAGGTTGAAATATATCTGAATACTACCTTAAATTTATTCAACACATGAACCGATACAAATTCGTAACACAAAGAAACAAATGCCGGCATATTAAAATTTTATTCACTTATAGCTGCATAATATTTTCGTCGACGTCCGTCATTGTGGATGTAATAAAGGACGGTTTAAAGCGGGACAGGCTGAATAGAACTTTGACTTTTAGTAACAACAAGAAGTTTCGGCTTTGGAGAGAATGTTTCGGTTGTATAATGCGGCTGTCAAAGCTGTATAACATCAGCAGCTTGAAGATGTTGTGAATAACCCTTGAGTTGCAACGCATAAGACTGAAAGTTGCGTTTTTTGTGTCTATTGTTGTATTAGTCACCTGTTAGAATCGTAAACAATGTGTCTAGAATTCCCGCTATCGATCGCCATGAACAGACACGTAGGAGTTGTGTTGTGGATAGTTCTGTTGGATTTCGAACACGCGTTTCGAACCAGACCTGTTTGCTGGTTTGATTGGTGCGTGTTTGATAAATCAGAAAAGCTAGACAAAATAATGCAAGCCTCTAGTTCTTAAAATATTTTTTATAATAGCTTTTAACTGTGTAAATAAATAAATATCATGCAACAATTTACGATTTACACTACTTACCTAGTCTCAAATTAGTTCCATATTTAATAAATGTGCTATTCTGAAATAAAATCTGGTAGGTACCTATGTTGTCTACTGTGTGGTGTCGGGATAGAATAACGTAATAACTTCCATGGATGTCGTAAAAGGCAACTAATTTAGGTAGGCTTTAAGCGACAGACTAACAACCTGTTATTTTATACCAGTTCCATCTGTTTTTATACCCAAAAATAATGCTAGAACTGGCTGCCAAATGTGAAATAGCAATGGTTTTTGTCACGTTTCCTGTGCTCTGACTACCCCATTTGGAAACGCAGGCGTGATTGTATGTTGTTGTTGATGTGCTATGATAACGGAAAACAGGTAGAGGTATATTACGTAGATAAACATCCAAGTTTTTTTTTAATTTTTTTCGTTGAAAATTCTATTTTGTGCTTTAAATATTTAAGAGTTTTTTTTGTAAATGAAACCGTTTTATCTTGCCTATTTTTTTGTCTTTTATACGCTATTTTTATGGGAGTAAATAATATCTGCGACTTTCCGCCACATTTCGCATTTTAGATGCATAATGGTTGAATTCAACATATCGTTGAACCAAATGTTTGTACAAAGAAAAACAAACTCCCATATTCTTTCATGTTAGCCAACCTAAACAACGAATATCTCAAGACCTTGTTTTGTTTGCTTAGTGATGGCGGTGTATTTTCTTGTTGTATAATCTGTGGAGCGCGCCAGCTGGCGGGAACAGCTGCGTCATTGACGTATTGGAAACGAATCAAGCAGTGTGTAGCACTTGAGGTTCACTAAGCATTCATTATGTGAAATTAATAAAATAATAGTACACATTATTTTATTTTATTTTGATGTGGGTACAGTAGTAAGTAGTGTTAGCAATAATATTTATTCCTGGTTTTGTGTATATTATTTTCTAATTAGTTCAGATTTATTGTACAAAGTACTCATTTTGATTCAAATAACACTGGTGCATTTCCGGCGTTCAACCAACCACAGCAGAGCGAGATGATTGGTTGAACGCATGGCGGGTAGAAAGGACCGCGAATTGCCTTGTATAAAACCAACGGTTAATGATTAGAGAGTATTCTTAGTCTCCTCGCTAGAGAGCGAACAAGTGCCGAATATAAGACATTGTGAGTATAATTGTGAACAGAGACCTATAAAACTGTAAGTAACAAGTTCATGTTGTATCTTATTTGTAATTGGAATTTAACTCTTATAATATGAATAATATATACTGTATGCAAGTGCTTTAAAGTGTTTATTTTCTACTCATCTCACCCAAGGGCGGCGTTAAATGAGAAATAATACTATACCGCGCTAGTCTAAACTCCATACAGCTTACAGTAGGTAGGTAATTAAAGAATTTTGGAACTATACATTACTAGCTTTTGCCCGCGGCTCCGCTGGCGTTAAAATCGGGTTATTACAGAAGAGATAGCACACATACCAATTTATAGCTTTCTACATTGAAAACTTCCACCCCTCAATTTATGGAAATGGGGGGTTTTGAAGAGACAAAAGTAGCCTATGTCACTCTCCATGCCCTAAACTATCTCTACCTAAAAAATCACCTCGATCCATCGCTCCGTTTAGCCGGGAAAAACAGACATTCAAACAAACAAACAAACAAACAAACACACTTTCACATTTATATATTGGTACGGATTTCCATTAGTTCGACAAAGTTCAAACAGCAACTTAAAATTAAAGGTAATGGAACTATTACTCATTACTAGTTCTATGAAAGTTAATAACTGCTATCCTAATGGGGTAGGCAGAGCACATGAATCGTTACATAGTCATGTCTATTTCACGTTCCGTAGCCAGCTACACTTAGCATTATTTTAGGTTTAAACATAAATTAATAACAACATACCTAGTGACAGGTTGCTCGCCTGTCGCCAAGACTAGAACATACTTACACCTACTTCCTTAAACACCGCGGAAGAAATGGATAGGTGCTATTCTAAAAACAACACTACAAAGGTAATGTAATGCAATGAAATTCTAATAAAACACACTTACTTGTTCCTTCGTCATTCCCAGCACATAAAGGCATTGTGTGTTGTGTTACACTCGGCTCTTAGCTGAAGCACGTACGTCAGCAATCCTCCGCTCTTGAGCAAACTCCAACTGTTATTCAGCGGAACTTTTGACACGAAAACTTTTACTGTGATGAAAAAGATTTTAAATATGCAATGCGTGTGCTCGAGTTGAGGAAGTTTCGAGTGAGCAAAGTAACTGTTTCCTTGTGTAAGCATTAGAGGATGTGCGAGAGTAAAGTTTGTGAGTTTGGGAACAAATTGCTGTTGCAATGAAATGGTATTGTCTACTGGCAAATAGGGGAAGGGGTAAACGGCGGTTGTTGAATAGTGAATTCAGTTTCAGTATTTTTTTTCAAGTAAAAATAAACAATTTACTGGAAATGACGACTCCTCCTTCGTTGATACTTAAATTCGAACCAAAAAAAAACTATTTAGGTACATAATTTATAATTTCTGAACTTACTATCGGGATCAATTTACCATTAGGTATCCAAATATTTCTGTTTATTTGCTGTTATAGACCCTGAAATCTTATTAAAAAAATTACGGGACAACAGTAAATACACCTAGTCACTAGTATTTAACTTGGCAAAGCCTGTAGGTCCTATGGGTACTAGGCAATGGATAAACATTGTTGTATTGTACTAGTATATATCGATAAATACGTATTAGACACAATTGTGTGTTCATCAGTCATCAGACAAATATCCGCCCTGATAGGGAATCAAACCAATTTTCTCGAACTTCTAACCACCGGGCAATCTGGTCATCAACAAATTAAGTATAAATAGCGATCATATACTGTCAAATTCACGTTTTAACTACAGGCAGTTCCTTATTACTCTATCTATTAACATAATAGGGCAACCATATCGTTCTCATGTAGTTTGGTCAAGGTTCAATGATCCTCGTTATGGGTCCTTACCATTATTAGGGTTCATTATGCTGTCAAGTGTCTGTGTAATCCCGCCGTTATTGGCGTTTCCACATCACATTATGTTAACGGCTAGTTTCCGATCTGTATACAAATAGGCATTTTTAATTATTAATATGACAGACTAAAGGAGTTTGTTTTATTAGTTTAATAAAGCGTGACGTCTGCATTGCTGAATAGCTTGTAGGAATTAATAGCTTCTTAAGGTACTTAGGTACTTAAGTTTGTATGTAAACATACACTCATCACGTTTTTATTCCCAAATGTAATAGGCAGAGCATACCAAACGCTATAAAGACATTAATATGACTAAGTCTTTTACGATCCGTGGCCACTTCTAGCATAATTTTAAGGTTTTAAGTTAAGAGGTACTATAGTGCCAAGTTGCTAGCCTGTAGCCTAAAATATATCATAATCATAACCACTTAGTCGTCTTTTACGACACCCACGGAAGAATTGCAGAATTGTTATTCTAAACCCGATACCATGCAGGAACATACATTTTGCATGTAGGTACTCCCGAACTTGCATTGTGCAGTTTGTTGCAGTGACAATTGTCACTTCACGTTTCTCAGCTAGGTACTTTTAGCCCAATTTAACATTAAGTTAAACATTATTACAACATTATTAATAGTAACGTCACAGCTGAAAAGTGCTACACGTTTCTCCAACTTTATTAAAAAAATGGGCGTGGAAAATGTTCCCCTCCCTTAGCCTCAGCCCTTCGCCACGGTCCATGAACTTTAACAGGCAATTACGTCCCTAGTGCAGCCACTTTAATGCTTCTGGTGTCCTGGTAATTTACTGCTCTCACCCCATATGGAATCTCGCGGAAACTCCACGAATAATTATGATTAATTTCATTTTATTACGGATTTATTGCCATTTTCGGCAATACGAGAGGAGAATGAGAATGTGTTTTTTCGCTGGCTTTCTGGCTTTTCTGCAGGCGGTTATGGTCTGATGATTTTATTAAAAACTAGCCGACCCGCCGAACTTCGTACCGCCTTTTACACAAAAGCAAAAAAACAGTCAAAAATAAAAATAAAATTTGGTGCAGTAGTTCGGAAGTAATAGGTATAAGATGGATAGATTTAATGGTCCTAAGTATTTTCTGTGTGGTGCGAGTGGTTTAGGATTAGAATTTATCACGTCTTCATTTTTTCCGTGAATGTTGTAATAGGTTCAAATATACTTTAGGGGAAGACTGGCAACTTGTCACTATTATACGCCTTTTGTCTATTTTAACATAGGTCTATAGGTCAACATGGGCGAGATGATGATGAAGTATTTTTAAGGCACTGTGACGGTATTTATATATTTATAGACAGACTATTTTATCGTTTGGATGTAGCAATACACGCAAGTCACACACAAATTTTGATTAACACAGCAAAACAGGGTGATCCGTAGTATTTTATGCAAAAGCCGGAAACACCGGGACAACAGCGCAGTCAGAATTAATTCGGCCGTTATATCATTGCGCACAATTTTATTATTTTATTGCATCAAAATTTTAACCGTAAGGGACGCGTGTAACGACTCGATTTTATTGTTTTAATACGGATTTAACAACAGTAAGGTCCGGGTGAATTTTGAAAACAATTCCGAGTGCAGAACCGCAGGGGGGTTGCTATGGCAACGGGCGAATCTGACGCGAGGTGCGCAAATTGCGGCGGAACCGTGGTGGAATATTTTGCACAAAAGTACTGTAATTATGCCAGGAACATGATCTTGCAATACCAATGACAAAAAAACTGTGAAAGTTTTAAATAAAACAGTGATGTGCGAGTACATCGCGCAATGTTTCTGTAAGTAACATTATCTAAACAGTATTAGTCGTTTTCAAACTACGAGTATCGTACTACCCAGATAAGGATAACCGATTAAGAATCAAACGTAACTTATCATTGTCATTATACATCACGCCATACCACATCATGTATTTCAGATTTTTTCTTTCAGTTATGTTATGTACAACATTGCTTCATGTCAACTTTCCAGATTGTACCTAACGGGTAGAACGTTATTGGTTGTGTCCCTTACAAATGTTTGGGAAATGAGACCTAAACGGACATGTATTTTCATTATACATATAGAGTAGTATAGACTTAGGTTTGATTTTTTAGTTTTAGGGGACCGCAAATTAGGTATCACAAAAGAAAAAAAGGGTCTCGACAGACAGACAGCCCAGACAGGTTTACAGACAACGAAAGGGTTCCGATTCCGAGGGTTACAAATATTCTTTTTTTTCTTTAAAGGTACCGAACCTTAAAAATTGTCCTAATGGAAATGAAAAACACTGTTGAGGAGAATTTAATATTTTTTTCTTACCTGTGTGAACAATTAATTTCAACTGTAGATATTACAGAATGATAGCAACTTTTATAAAAGTCACCAACCGATTATATAGCTTCAGATCAGATAAGGCAACTAAATCAATTCACACAGGAATAGGGTGGACTCCCGTGTTTCTAATAAAACTATACTGTACGTTAACCGTACGAAATCCATGTCCAAATATATTACTCACGGATCCGCCAAGTTGAACCGCTTACTGTTTCCCAAACCATGAGTATGCAACACACGTGGGATCGGAAGGGTTAAATTATGGGTCTTTATTTTAAATTTTATTCTCCCTCCAAACGTTTCGCCTGGGGCCGTTTGTAAACCGGGCGAATTGTGTTGGTACCTTTTCGCTGCGTCCAAGCAAAACATCGGCGTAAGAAGGTATGCATTTTTAATTTGTCGTCCTTTAAAATAATTTACTCCTAGTCGTTAGTGTATTAAATAAGTAAAGAAACTTTTTATTGCTAGTTGTTCCCTTCTAATTACAATGAGTCTATGCAACTATCGTTTCAACCACATTATCAGAGCATTCACCGTTTATATAGAGCAAGGTATTTATAAGTTTTATTTTGCATAATTTGTTTGCAATAATATCTTGGCAACTGGATCCATTCTAGTGAGTTGTAAAGTCCGAACAGGAAAATAAAAAAAACCGGCTTTGGGGTCGTCTTAAATTATGTAGCAACATACAGTATTGAAGAAATCCACGCACAATCTACACCTCACTTTAACAACAATTGGTAAATGGGATGACGTCTTCACAGTTATGCCAGTTGAAAAAATCAGCTTCAATAGTTTTCCGCGATATGGTGAAGTTTTTTGTTTTTTTGATAAGGCTTTAATCGTTGAAGGAACGCACATTGTGGTGTCTAAATCAGTGTTGCCAGAGACACACTATTATACAATTCAAGTACTTATGACAATCTCCGAACTAACATGTCTTCCTCCAAAATATAAGCTTCGCTAGATTACGCTCTAAAAGTGTGGATTCTGTCTCCATTTACTTAGTACACGTTTTTAAGGTTTTGGAGAAAAGGGACGCACGTCTGCAAATACTGTCAATAGTGTCTGGATGTTGCTTGCATTTTGTCAGTGTTCGATGTTTGGTTAGGTATTCTGTAAATTCGTGTATGCCACCCCTGCTTGCAGGCAGCAACGCATAAAATATGACCTTGTGTGTGTCGACTCCCCAGCCCGAGCTCTTAGAGAAATGGCTCGTAAAATAGTCCTGATTAATTCAAGTAATTATAGCTATCAGCAAATATTCGGATTTATTGGACGTCTGCGACATAAACTGAGTATATGACCACTTATTGTTTATAGCGCGGCCCGTATGAGACGTAAAATTTATGTAGGTATTGCCGAATTATATAAGACTATTGTTGGAATATAGTTATGCTCATTTAGGGACTTGTACATTTTTCATTTGCCATTTGTCTATATTTTTACACTTACTAAAGTTTGAAACTAAAACGTCAGGGCTTTATCAACGTTGGGTTATTACTTCAGCTGTCGTGCAAACTCTTTGAAGACATTTGCCCATAAGTATGCCTCGACAAACCACATGTAAGTGCGCACCTGTCAAATATAAATTCATGACACCGGACAAAGGTATTGTAACAAATACACCGAGCATTACAGCCGTCGACAAAACGACCAACGGAACTTCTGTGCTTCGGTAATGGTGTTCGATTCCCAGACGCTTAATTCAAGAGCACTCGATTGGAGTAAGCGCAATCGAATGCTGCGAACCATCGACTCATTTTGTTTATTTTATTTGTGACTTACTGTAAGAACGGGGTTTCGATGCTTCATTCGCGCTCCTTACGATGTTACAAGTCATTTGCGATGGGAGTGATGTCATCGAATGACTCGCCAATCGCCGTAAAATGCGTGTTTAAACTGAATGCCGTTTTAACTTGACTTTATGGACTTGA
This sequence comes from Adoxophyes honmai, assembly GCA_005406045.1. NCBI lineage: Eukaryota > Metazoa > Arthropoda > Insecta > Lepidoptera > Tortricidae > Adoxophyes > Adoxophyes honmai. Next base: position 164,259 of record BHDV01002012.1, on the reverse strand, counting down.
AGGATGTAAATTCGGCTGTCCTAATAGTTGGAATCTTTAGTTTCCTACGTATACGTCTCAAGTTTGGTGTCAAAATTAAACTATATTTTTTTTTGTTGAATCTGAAAAATTCGATTGTTTATATTGTTGTTATTATGTAATAGGTTTAGTTATGCTTTAGGTGACAGGCTAGCAACCTTTGCTAAACGAAAGATTGAACGAAAGAGGATTAGAAATGTGAAATAGATGTGGTTTTGTTTACATAACGTTTCGTGTGCTGTATTAAATGATATTGAAAGTAAAGTAAATTACAAAGTTTTGCTTAATCATTGTAGACGATTAAGTAACTTTTCCACGCTGAACTTAGTTTCTACTTTGGCTTATAGTATTCTATAACGCTCGCTGTAAAACTTTTCAAGTTTATCAGTTCAGTTAACCGCACTATTTCGTGTCTTTTATATTATGCGGTTCAATTTCTTGTTTAGTATTTAGTTTGGTAACTAATTTAAGTATTGACATCTTATCTGGTTACTAAATTAAGATATCAGGAACACCAAAGTTTTTATCAATTTCTACATACATACAGGGGAGCGGGAGTTATCACATCGTCTAAATATTTTATTCACTTTAAATTATCGATTTAGTTTAAGTTTTGGAACTGAAATGATATCGTTAATATAGTCGTTAATTGCAGGATTATTCCTGCTAACAGGAACATAAACTCGACAGTTGATGTTAATTAAATCGACAGTATCTTAAGAAACAACGGTGCGATTTAGCTAAAAACCTACACTGAATCGCATTAGACGCTGCGATAATCCCACTGGTATAATAATTTCACGGCAAAGAAATATGATAGATCGTAGCGTGTAATAAAACTTCCAGGTAGATCGATAGTATTCGAAACTCAGAACAAGTAGCGGTGGAAGAGGCTTTTTAAAATAAAACGGGAAAGTTTAAATAGGAAAAAGTGAGTGCACGGCGAAGATAGTGAAAAAAGAAGCGGCGGTCGGCGAGCAATTTAAACTTTAACACGAACTGGGAAGGGAGTCTACATTTTATAAGTTGGCCTACGGACCACGGGAAATTACATGATGCCGCAACTTTTAAATTATTCTTCTTAAAGAGGGTGAAAGAGGCGCAGATTTACGAAGTTTTCTAAGCTTGAAGGCTGTCGAAATAATCGTATTAATAAGTTTGAAGAGAATAAATGAGTAAATAAACATCATGGGACAATCCACTCTAATTGACCCAGACCCAAACTAGGCAAAGCCGTTATTATGGGTGCTGGACAACACATAAACATACTCATACATTCATACATCACTAAATGGGGTACGCAGTACATAGTTAGTCAAGACCATAACTAATTCACGTTTCACAACAACTTTTAGTAATAATTTTTTGGTTTAAAAATCCTTACTAATTATTATAAGTCAGAAAGTGAGTTTGTTTGTTTGTTTGTTTGTTTGTTTGTTCCGCTTTCACGCCGTAACTACTGAACCGATTGCT
>BHDV01002012.1:142539-162698 GCA_005406045.1 Adoxophyes honmai | reverse complement strand
CGAGAAGTTTTCTTATAGTTGTGCTTTATACCGCAATATAACCGAGTTCCACGCGGGCGAAGCCGCGGGCGGAAAGCTAGTATAGAATAAAAGAGGCATGATAGTGACAGATAGCTGGTTTATCGCCTACAGCATACCAAAACATATTTCCTTTATTGCCTCTTACGACATTCACGGAAGAAATAGAGAAATTTGATTCTAATACGACACTACATTCTAAACAACAAACATCCGTGTTCATCACACAAATAACTGCTCCCATCGGGAATCGAACCAGGGATCTCAAAGTTCCTAGTCAGAGTCTCAAACCACGGGGCTATCCGGGCGTCTAAAGAAAGTAATTAAAGCTACAGTAGGGTTTAATCAAAACATGAGCGTCAGTTCGCGTGTCATGCGGCCACAGACAATGCTGCATTTTTAATTTTCTCCATGCTCCCTGCACAATGGATCCGTAATAGGTCTGTAGTCCACGGATGAGACAGCAACCCTGCGCTTTGTTCGCGATGGCAACACTAAACAATACCTGGCAACGATGAACTTGCATTATCACGAACCTAATGGGTTTTGTCTGTTCGTTGGGGTCTAAAATGAAAAGTTGTGTACATATAGCACGCCATGACAAATGTGCGTACTTTTCCCACGATAAATGATAATGGGTTCGCGCACATTCAAGTTGTGAAACAAAACATAACAAATTAGTTTATTTGTTGTATAATTTGTGCAGGGAAGGTGAACGAGTAGAGTATACTGCTGTAGCCGTTTGTATAGGTTATGCTCCTTTAATTACGTTTATTCAAAATTATAGATTTTCAAGAAAAATCATTTTTTAGGAAGCCTTTAGTCTATGTTATAAAATACAGAAAAAGGGACACCACGCTTGTTTTCCGAAATTCGGTAGGCAAAGCATACGGAATGCAACATAGACAAATCCACGACTACTTACATCAAGTTTTGTAGCCACTTCTGGCTAATTTTTTAGCTTTTAAGTACTTTAGTAACAGGTTGCTAGCCTGTTGTTTTTGGAAGAAAAAGAAAAAATATTAGTTAATATACATGCGCTATCCCTACATTAAAGTCATTGCTTTTTCCACACGAAGTTACAAACCGAATCCGGTTGTTGATGAAAAAAATAACTTAACTAAATTGGAAGTGATTTTCTACGGTAACCAAACAATGATTACAAGTGAATAATATGGATAGGGGAACATAAATTAATGAGTAGCGCTGAGCTGATAAACACAAAATCAGTATGACAAGCTTTTTTTGAACAAAAATGCAATTTATACGGCAAAAGAAGTAGCTAATGCGTTAGGGAAAATACTTTCAAGCCCAATGAACCCGACTACAGTTCATCTAGTTAACTGCACGCCTAAAAGCGTTAATAGCTCGATAGTTCGCTACATTAACAGTTGCACTGCAGATAAGGGCAGCATTCTGAAATCCACCTTCACACGAGAAAGTGCTTATCGTCTATTGGCTCGCCCTAAATGCGTCGGCGATTTATCGGTCGCTTTAAAATAGTGACGTTCTGACTGGCCATGTGCGAGGGATTCTTCGTAACCGGGATATTTGGAATACTTATCATAGAAAAAGTTACATTCTCAAGTTTAATTTGCAGCGATATAGGTTCTGGTTGTGATGACATGGAATAAACTTCTAAAAGTAGTTTTTGTAATGCACCTCTAGGGTACGTTCAGACTCTACGAGTATGGGTGTATATTTGAATATAGAAAATGTAATTGTAATAATTTTGCTGTATTGTAACGCTGTAAAAACTAAGAACATAAATAACTGGAAGTATACTTGCGTTTCCCTAACAAATTGGTTTAATTGCTGCTGCGCTATGTATCACAAAACCTGTTATCATATTATGTTTTTTGTACGTTTTTAATCGATGTAAAAAAAGTTATAAGCACTTTTTTTATAGTAAGTAGGTTTAAGTAAGTTTATCCATAGTCGTACCCGTAGTAGTAGTATAACCCATAGTACATTAAATTTGGGATTGGGTGATTGATGTAAATTGTCGAAGGACATTTTTATTTTTACTTAACGCAAGCGACCCAGTGTATGCTGACAACCGAAATTTTATCCGCTGCACAGGAAGTTAACTGTTATAATAGCTGTTGATGACATCGAAGCCAGAAAATGGAGAAGAGGAAATATTACTTGTACAACTACATGTTGTACCTAATTTAAATCTATCAAAATTCAGCGAAAACCGTGCTAACATTGCCATCCCTTGTTTGTTTGCTTTACTCGTCGCAACTTAGAAACCAATAAACAGAAACTAAAAATGTCCATTATTGGTTTCAATTTACATCCCATCACTAGTGTTAAATGGCATCAGCTGATAGGCAGCACGCAGCATTACCGATTTTAGTGTGAACTTTCTGTAAAGATAACCAACACAGTTACGCAAACTGACGTATTGTCAAGCCAATTGTTTGGAGGAGCGTTTAGTGAGTCACCCGCCCACTCGGTTAGACTCTGCTTTCTAAGATGGGCGTTACTCAAAGGATGTTGGTTTTGAGTCAATATGTTTGTGCATACGGAAGGTTTGTGTTGGGTCAGACATGAATATCAAATGAGCCGGTTTTACGGCTTCTGGCGATTTGCGCGGTGTTTTTTCGTTGTTTTTTTGTTTTTGTGGGATTGGTTTTTGACAATGTGTACGTAGGCCACACTAAAAGTTTTGCACTCCTGGCCTCTCGTAAATATTTGAATTTCAAATTATGTCATTTTAGGAAGTATAGTTTATTGTTTATGGAACTGAATAGTTGTTGGCGGCAAATTGATCGTCATTTGTTTTTTCTGGCGTTTTGAAGTGAACAATTTGCACTGAAAATGGGTTTGACGCGAAAAGATTTTAGAGCATTGATTTTTTACGATTTTAAAAGTTCTCTTTCTCCGCAAGAATGTAGTACTCGCCTTCAAAATGCTTTTAGGCTTAAAGCACCACATTTGAGCTCTGTGAGACAGTGGTACGCGGAATTTGATAGAGGCCGGGTTTCTCTCAATGACGATTCTCGTGAAGGTCGGCCGTCTACTGCGATCACTGAAGAAAACGTAGCTACTGTCAGGTGACTTATAGAGGAAAACCGACGCATTACCTATGAAAATATCCGTGGACAATTAGGGATAGTCATGAGACAAGTATAAAAATTTTTACAAGAAAATTTAAAAGTTAGAGAACTTTGTTGTCAATGAATACCCCACGAACTGACGTCGACCCAGAAACGAGCCCATGTTGATTAGTGCCTAGAAATGCTGCGAAAATATGACCACGGGCGATCAAATGCAGTATTATGATATGGTAACAGAAGACGAAACATGAATATGTTGTTATGAACCGGAAAAAAAAACAGCAGTCGAGTGAATGGGTCTTTGAAGGTGACTGAAGGCCAACAAAAGTGCACCAAGCAAAAAGCGTTGGCAAACAGATGATCGCTTTTTTTTAATCAAAAACCGGCCCTATTTGTACTGTGTCACTAGATAATAAGAGAACGGTTAATGCTGAGTGGTACACAACCATTTGTCTGCCCATAGTCTTTGGTAAAGTCCGCGAGAGACGGCCACGGAGCCGCATTCTCCTGCATCATGACAATGCGTCTCCTCACACCGCGAAGAAGACAAAGGCATATTTGGATTCAGAAAAGGTGGAGATAGTGACTCATCCTGCTTTTAGCCCAGATCTCGCACCCTGCGGTTTTTATCTTTTCCCTAAAATCAAAGCTTTGATGAGAGGTTTGACATTTAAGACCCCCTAAGAAGCGGTGACGACGTTCAACGAACACGTCGAAAACATGGCCTCAAGTGATTGGGCCTCATGCTTCGAAAAATGGTTGGAGCGTATGTTTAAATGCTTAAAATGTAATGGGGAACATTTGGAGAAACAATAAATGTATAATTATAGTTATAAGTTGTTTTATTTAAAAGTTACGCAAAACTTTCAGTGTGGCCCTAGTATAGATGCACTTATAGTTTATGAGAATAAGGAATTACTACTTTATACTAACAGTCCTATTATCTTGCTTGCGGTGTAGGGCTTAAATATTAGAGTGTAAATCTGAGCCTCGCCTAGTGTTCTTTTATGACACCAAAATTATGCATAGTAATTATCTCTTTGGTAGCACTTTCATTTTTTTCTTCATAATTCAACGAGCTTGAGTTCATGAAACTTTTTCTAAACACAATAGCTTTATACTTTTCACTGCCACCGAAAGATACATGCGTTTTCATGTTAAAGGCATTTCAAGACACACGACTATGCGTTCGCGGCACTTCAAAAAGGTTCGAAAGGTGGCAGCGAATTTGTTAAGTAAATAACAAAATATTTACAGTATATGTAGTCTGGTACGAACGATCGAAATCATTATAATAAAGAAGCACTCTAAAGAAACAAAAGAACATGCGCAGTCCCAGTGTTTTAATTAAAACTCAGTAGCCATCCTACCCATCAGACTAACGGCTCCGTCATTGTTCAAGCTACTCGACCGCTTCATTAATTCACCGCTCGCCTCTAATAGAGAAATCAGTCGAAATCTGCATATGAATGGTAATCATGACTATTATTGTGGCATCTCTGATTGCATTTGGATATTGGATTCCGTTACTGGCTTGGACTTTTTTTTAACTTAAATGTTTATTCGGCGACGTTTAGCCATGTAGTCAGAAATGTGGTTTTAGGAACAATAATAGAACTTTAATCACACAAATCTAATTTTAAAAATATAATTGCACAGCTTCTCATGTTGTCTTTTATGTCATTCATATTCATTTCAGTCTTAAAATTGACATGAAATCCGTCGCTCATAGAACTGTCTCGTGATTTAAAAAAATAACTTAGGTACTCAACATCAATTTTATTGGTCTTTATGTAACAAGCGTTTTATCAAGTTTCATCATAATATCATCAACAAAACTGAGCAACAAAAGTAACGAGATTTTTTCCAAAACATTCATCTCTGTCCGTGAAATATAATGAAGAGGAAAAAATCACTTGACGCTAAGTCTCGGAAGTTGGGACGAGGAAGCCATTAAAAAGCCCGTTAGAAGAAGAAATACTTAAAATTACAGAGGCAAAATTTATGCACTTACACTTTTTGAGAAGAAGCAACATTTGTTTTGTGTTACAAATATTATTTACTTTCAACAAAGACTTAAACAAAATTGAACTCCCTCGAAGTTTGTTATTAATATATTTGCTGCATACTTATATTATTATTTATACAGCTCTCCATTAGTTCCGTGGATGTCGTGAGAGGCGACTAAGAAAATAGGGTTAGGTGTGCTTTAGGCTAGGAGCCTGACACTATTACACCTCTTCTATTTTTAAAATCATGCCAGAATTGCCTACGAAACGTGAAATACTCATGGCTTGGTCTATGTCCCGTTTTGTGTGCTCTGTATTCCCCATTTGAGAACATAGACGTGATCGAATGTTGTTGTTATTATTACTTACACTATCTTACTTTGGAATGAGCGGAACATTGTAAAATAAATGCAAATAATTTTACTGCGTTTAGTGCATAAAATGTTTGGGAAATTATGTACCAAATTCATCAAAGTTTACACTTTGAAAGTCGTGGCCATTGGCGGCCAAAGTAAGTACATTTACAAAGCTTTAGTATTAAACATTTCGCATTGTTTCAGTATCGAAATCAACTATAAATTACGTCTTGGTTATTGCTTTCTGACCACTGTGGTGGGAAAGCGATGGTTTTTGGTGCGAAATTCCTTTAACCACATACTTTTCAATAGGATGAACCACAACGAAAATAAACAGCAAGTTGACTTATTGGTTCAGTTGTTTTTGATTTTTGGCAGAATTTTAAAATTGTGATCACTTACTACCAATAAATACAGATTTTTTTTACAGGGGAAAAACCAATAAAAGCAGTTATAAGAGTAACAATTATACAGTTAAAGTTAAGGTATCCAAAACGATCGTCAGAAAAGAAACATTTGACTACAAACCAGAATAGGTATGATAGCAGAAATGATTCTGAGATTGTTTACGATTGGGCAAAACAGGAATACCCGTGGTGGCTCTTGTCTAGTATGCAACAGCTCCCAGTGGACACCCACTGTATCACTATGAATGGTGAAACAAATCGTTCACATTATTATGCATACATACCTACATACCTACATAAATATCAGGCCTGTATTCCCAAATGGTGAACGCTGTGCAAGAAAAAAGTAACGGAATGGTTTTACGGACATTTTTTTAAATAGATATCCGTATCAATAGTGCTCTAGATTCTCAGTAGAAAAATATATTATTTTAACTGTGACAAAAAAAAAACAACAAAGTGCGAGTCGGATTCGCGCTCGAAGGGTTCCGTTCTAATAAAAATTCAATTGTCTAGTTATCACCGTTCTTGAGATACAGCCTGGCTACGGACGGACGGACAGTGAAGTCACAATACTAGGTTCCTATTTTTACCCTTTGGGTACGGAACTCTAAAAAGGACAACACAACTTTTTTTAATGGTCCATATACCGGATTTATAATTTAATTCGTAAGTGCCACCGCTGTTTCTAGGAGAGCCTTGGCCACATAAAGCTGTCAGTACGTCATCGGAGGCGTGACCGCGCTGTTTTATAGCCCGAGTGCAGCGCCGACCCATCCTTTACGTTTGGCGCGGACGTCTTGCGTGGGTGACCTCTGCGCTTGAGATTAGGGAAGGTTGGGGTTTGATTTGTTTAATGTGAGAGTGGGGCAAATGTCGGGTTACAAGTTTAGTTAGCTTGCACGTAATTTTGCCGTTGTTTATACAGTCTGCTCGTCGAAGATTCAAAACATGCTAAAAATAGACAGTTTGGGTTTGTCATTTGGATAATGTATATTTATTGGCGCCTATACTTCCAAATGCGACAGACAGAGCACGTCACAAAATCTTACCATTACGATGTCATGTTCCGCAGACATGTCTTTAGGTTTAAAGTTAATAGGTACAATAGTGACAGGATGCTAATACTTAAACCTATCCTAGATCTGACAGCGCTAGGTCAAAAAAAGAGAAAAGAGACAAATAAGTCGTTGATAAAAATAAAATTTAGCCTATCAATGTGCCAACATTTCCCATAGTGATGACCTTCTCATTCCAACACTAAACTCAATAAAAATGTCGAACCATAGATATGAAGTATCGCGTTTATCAACAAAAGCACTTAAGGAGACAGACTTTCATTAATAAATAGAAATAATTTATTAACGGATTGTTATCGTCGTGCGTGTGTTATATCCAATAAACAGTGGTTCATTGAAAAATTAACTGACTCTGGCGATAAATCACTCGCTGCTTCCTCTTTTACTTCCCTTATCGTGAACCCGAAAGAGGCCAACGGCTATAAACGATACGAACTATAAATCACAGACTTAATTATTTTTTTAAAACCCATTAAAACTAAGATAGTTGCGTGACAGTAATCACCATGCAACGGCCATACGTCAGTCCGATAGAATAATTATCAATGCAAATGTTCGACAAAAGGTAAATAAATCCGGGGAAATAAGTCTTATAAGTCTAGGTAGTAGGACCGAGCGCGGCGAGCTGTATAGTTACTAGAAGTAATTAGGGCTTAGTAGAGACTACCGTGAATTTACGTCCGACGCAAAATGCTGTTTGCATAGTTTTCTGCATAGTTCCACGCCAGTTGCGGACTAGCTCGAAGTTCGTTCGTAATGTTACTGCTCTAGAACTGCTTTTGCGTGGAACCATTTTAATAACAAGCTTTTGTTTCTCGTCGCGAGCACCGAGGCAGCGGACTATCTAAATTAATACTCGCAAATCTGGGATGAGACCGGATTACGTCGAAAATCTCCTGTTATTTCGGCATGTGATGCTCCTTGTTTTTGTTTCATCTGGTAGCTGACACATATCGCACGTCGTAACTAACACGCTTTATTTTCATCAAAATAGGAGAATGAAACACTAAGCACTCATTTTAAAAGCTTTATTTTTGTTCTACTGTATTAGAACACGATTGTAATAACACAGATCATGGCAGTGACATGACCAGTGAAGTAACTCGCTGACGGGTCGCGTGCCTCGACCGGTATTACCATACCAGTTCATAAATCCCCATTGGTTTCAACTCTTCGCTAGTCGAAATGAAGGGGCAGTTTTAATTAGCTGCACTGTAGTTGACTTTATAGGCCGTCCGTATTATAAGAAAAAAATCAGATCAGTTTCGTGCAAAAACATTTTGGACTAGAAAATATTTCATACCAATTTTGTCTTTTAGGGGACAACGAAATCATCCACGTAAGTGCAGTTCACCATTTAGTATTTCGATTGTTCAATTCGTTTCGTCTTAGAATCGCTACGAGCTAGGTATTTGGACATTGTAGTCGTATTACATTGGCACTGAACCAACCGGTAGCTAATACAATTTCGTGAACAGTGCAGTGTGTTCAACTGGTCCTTCAAGATCCTTATCGCACCTGCTTTCTTCGTGTGACTAATACTGGGGTGGAAGTAATTGGATTTAGATTGGATCGAATTAGAACTTTTCTTGGTGGCTTTTGTTTTCAGGGGAAATTACTTTTTGATGGAACGTATCAAAATTAGATTTCGTCGGCTTGGGGTGAATGTGGACTACAGTTGTTGTATCGGACGAAGTTCGAGGTTTGAAAGTTTATTTCACTGTTCTTACATATTAGAAGTCCGGGAAAGTTGTAATGGAAGTTTTTTACGGTCTTTAAACAGCTACTAAAACTTTGTGATCAATTGGATAAACAATAGACAACACTGAATAGCGTAATTAGGATGTCAGTTTAACTGTGACTTTAACATTCCTCTGTCTTTGTTGGTTACCACTTACAGCAAAGTTACTAATGAATACCGTTTGTTTATTGCTGTTGACACAAATTTAACGTATTCAATTTCCCGTGTTTTGTTTGTTTCCGCAAAGAAGCAGTCGCGGCGTAAATTCGTTAATATTACAGGCTACGTGACATCACTCTATCAACGCGACCCTCTTGGAGTATTTGTATGTGTCAAGGAAAATTGAGTGGGGAAAGTTTCCCGATTCTAGCCGATACTAGGGACTTTTTGTTGCGAAACGTTGATTGGAACGTTGGTGTGACATTGCAGAAGTGTTTTGTTTCTTGTGAGACGTCCAAGTGAGCTCCGTTTGGTTAGGTTTCATCTAGTATGTCTAAATGTGTAACATCTATGTTGATAGTAAAGGAAGTACGTTTTTAATTTGTTTTCAGGTAGAAGGAGTAACATGTCTTTATTGGATGTTAAGATTGCGATTTACGTCATCATTATCATTATTAAATGAGATTAATATCGCATACCACTGTTGGACATTGGCTTTCTCCACGGCGTGTCTCTACGTTTTTGGTTGCATTCTCCGCTGTTTACATCTTAAACAGTTCATATATTATGCAACACTTGGTAGAACCCTGTCGCCGTCACCAGTTGCGTCCTTGTTAAAGAGTGTGGCCAACGTTCAAGTAAAGCTACTACTTATTTTGTTGGAATCTGTTTAGTTTACTCTTAAAATCGCCCGTGTGGTGCCGGGTTAGAATAGCACCTCCCCCTTTCTTCCCGTGGGTGTCGTAAGAGTCGACTCTGGGAAAGGGTTAGTGTATTGTGGGCGATGGGCTAGCAACCTGTCACTGCAATATCACATTTAACCATCTGGATATCCTGAAATTGCTAGACGTGGCACTAAATTTTTGAATTCATGTGCTCTGCCTACCCCTCTTGGGAATACAGGCGTGAGAATATGTTTGTATGTATGTTTAGTTTACAATTCTCTTTTTATTTACGTACTTAAGTAGCTACGTAGTTTGGTAGATGTACCCGGGTAATGCCCTCTCAGCACATTACCTACATCTCTGTCAACTTATCGAGACCTTTTATCAATTGCATTTATAAGAAACCACAACTTAGTCGAACTAGAAAAAAACCCATTCATGAACTAATAAGAAAGCTTTCTAGCCCCCAATAACAAATAATGAAAGCAGAGTAGTGGGCGTGTAGTTTCGACGGTATAAAGCAAAAAGCCTCATGTATTATTCTGATCCGATTCACTCTGCCCACGAAATGGTATGATGAAAATGTTGCTTCAAAAAACTGCCTGTGTTGCATACAAAATTGAATATACGAGTAGTAGTTCCTACATTAAAATTGTATTAGATTAAATTGAGAATTTTCACATAAACATACGAGATAAATCGATGTCAGCTACTGCTAGAACAGTCTTAATATTAAGGGTTATGATACCTACATTGACGATATTACAGTATTTGCAGCTTAATTGGTCATCGGAAAACGGTATTAAAATAGAACAAAAACCGAATAATTAAAAACCGGCCAAAATGTAGGAACCATTGTTCAGTCCGCGTTAGATAATAGGTACGATGTTATTTAGCTCTATCATTTTTGTCTGTTAGCTAAAAAGAGGCACCTTTTTAGGAATAGTACGCTATCCTTTGTTCTTATTGTTGTGTTTTTTTCAAATATCGTACATGTTTTTATGTAAAAAAGTATTTACAAAAATGTAACCAACTGTACCTACGTGTAAATAACATCCCGCTTTCAATTACAGGAAAATACAAAAAGATTTTACTTTTTCCCGTTCCAAACAAACTTAAATCAACTCTGTTTTCTGACCTGAACACGCAAACATTTTAAACGAAAACAAAAAAGGTATATTAAAGTTCCCTTCCTAGCCAATCTTCCTACCGTATCCAAACAGCCAAATAAAGACGTTCCAGTCAAGCCTTCATGTTCCGTGTAGTTCCGTTTCCATAATATTCTAGAATTTTCCAGAGCATTAGTGGAAATGCGAGCGGAAAGCTTCTACCGGGGCCGTACCAACCTGATACCTCGAAGCAAACACTTCTTACACGCGTTCTGTAATCTAATATTGTTTAAATTAGACCAAGATAAGGTTAAATTGGAGAGGTTTGATGAAGAATATGTGGCTATGAGGCTATTGCTTGTGTTCGGTTGGTGAGCTTCCGTTTCAGTGTGCATTACTAGCCCATGTTTTATTTATTCGTTTGCGTCTGCCGCGCGAAAGTGGGTGCATTAGCGTCGAATTTTCACTGCTCCTCGGTTTTCCTGTTATTTGGATTTCATATTGGTAGTCGCTGTATGCATTCTGGTGGAGGTTTACTTTAAAGTGATTTATTTTCGTTGCTGTATCCTTGTTTTAATAATATCCAGTGCTTTCGGAATACTCAAATACCATTGCGTTAGATATTGGTGTGCCTGTGGATTGGACAGCATGTATTAAACCATACTTGTATTAATCTAGAATTAAATATTAGATAAATATGAGTAAGACAAACAACCCAGTGTTCGATGCTGTACTGGTATTCTTTGTCAAACATACATTTTCTGTTAAGTGTCTATTGTATCGGTATGATTATTATGTTTACGGCCTAAACAGAAAACTCATTACAAAATAGTATAATTTGATTACTGAACAAAAAGGCAGAGAAACAATTTGTAGTCTTATAGCTCAGTGCACGATCAGCCAGGCAATTATTCTCCAGGCATAATCAATTTCCAGGATCAGAAAAGAGGAATAGGTAATCTGTAGACAGAAAGCAAAATAGATAATGATGCGAACAGCAAACATTTCCGTCTAGCTTCAACTGTTTTTCTTCCAAAGCAGTTCGTGCCGCCATTGATATTTCCGTCCTTAGCCCAAGTGGGTACCCTCCTGTCTGCATTCCGCACCGTATTTGCAAGGTGCAGCACGGATAGTAAACTAAGGAGTATTTACCTGTGAATAAACATTCGATTTTTGAAATGCCTTTTTTAATTTAAGGAAGTACGGTTCCTTGTCTAATTTATTGTCTTTTTGTCTGTAGTGAGAGACACGTAAACTACACAGGTATTTGAACTTTGCTGGATCTTCACTTTTTGTACAGTTAACAATTTAGATCGGTCGATACGGTCCACACGGTCAAAGTGAAAAAATATATACACACAACTTTCATATTGTTGATTTTTGACTCACACATAATATTACACTTGACTGTACTTTCACAAAGAATGCACATCGGCCTTCTTGGCAAATGTAGGTGCCGTAGAGCGTTGTTTCGCTCCAACTTACCTTACGCCAACTGTCTCTTTCTAAACACCGAAGTTCAAACTTTGTGGCCAGGTAGATACTGTACAGTTGAGTGTTTAGTTACTAGACTCCAAAATAATATGTAGATGGGTAATCCTAACATAGTTTACTTCCCTACTAAGTAGATGAATTCTTATTTAATAGCCAATTGCCGTTTCGCCACGAACCTAACGAGTTATTAAACGGAAGCAAGCATTTAACAAATCAACTATTTTATGCATTGTGATAACACGCCTACTTTACTGCCTGTTAAAGATAACCGATTAAAACCGCTATAAAATTAACAACTTAACCAATATACTTAATTAACTTTTCCCTATAACCAGAACTCGTTAGTTAAACTAGTGTTAATAAAGAGAAACCGCAAATAACTATTCAATTTAATGCAGTGTGTATTAAGTTAAGGCTGCGAAATTGTATAAGCCCGCTCTTTTTGATCCCTGGATAAAATTTTACGCCCTAGGGTGACAAGTACCAAGAAGTATTGGTTACTAGAAGAGCCGCAGTTTACGAGTTTCTTTGTCGTGAGTCTTTTAACTCTTTCCTGGTGCTTTTTTACGAGACAAGGGGTGATTTTATTTAGACTACTGAATGCGTAAATTAAGATGCCAGTTCCACGTTCGTAAAAGTCAAAGAAGTCTAAACAAGAATAAATTGAGGCAAGTGAATCGTTCGCTCCTCACACGTCAAATTATGGACAGCTTGATGTAAAAATACTTTCACATGGTGGGTAAGGAGTTTTATTTGAGATATATACAACATAATTATATCACGTCTGCATTTCCAAAAGGGGTAGAGAGAGCACACTAAAAGCTACATACAAAAAACCATGGTTATTTCACGATTCGTTGCAAGTTTTAGTTTAGTTTTTACGGAAGAAATGGAGAGGTGTTATTGTAAATCTGACACAACATAGCCCTATAGTCATGTACGAAATCTAATTTGACATTTACCAGGAGCTACTCGTTAAAGGAAAAATAAATAATTCAATGTTACTCAAGTCAAGTTCTCAATCCACACTGGACCCCCGTGGGAACTATAGCCCAAGCCCTCTCAAACTGAGAAAAGGCTGTTGCCCAGCAGCGCGAAGTATTTAGCCTGGACTATTTTATTTATTATTATCTCAGCCTTTCTAGTGCCACGAGATCGTGGGTCTGTTCGCAAGCTTAACACGTTCACTGCGAGACTGATTTCTGTGTTTGTTTTTCTGGTGCGTTAGTAGGTTGAAACAACCCCTTTCCCATTTTATCTCCAGTGCGTCAGTAGGTCTATTCCGCCTCTTCACCCAAGAAAAGAAAAAACGTTTATATCTCGATGGAGATTTATTTTAGTGCTCCATTTTTTTTACTACGGATTCTCCATCTATTACTTAATTTGATTCTGGCTTCGCCCGAATCTAGGACTTCTAGAACTATTAATAAAAATAAAAAACTTTATGAGGTCTTTTAAACCTCCCTTCGCACTGAAATTACCGACATAATCCTAAGTAGGGATGGGAAACGTATAAGTCGTCAATGAAAGTAATAGTAAATAATAATAAATTATTTATTTCAATCCCGTGTGGTTTCGGGTCTAGAATAGCACATCACCATTTCTTCCGTGGATGTCGTAGGAGGCGACTAAGGAAATAGGTTTAGGTATTCTGAAGGCGACAAGCTAGCAACATGTCACTATTATATTACCTCTTTCATCTGCTTTCATATCCAAAAAGATGCTAGAAGTGGCTGTGAAGCGTGTAATAGTCACAATCATATGTCTATTTCACGTTTTGTATGCTCTGCCTACCCCATTTGGGAACAAAGGTGTGATTTATTGTATGTATGTATGTATGTATTTATTTCGAATGATTGTCGTTGAAACATTGCAAACATAATAGAAAAGTGGGTAGGTAGGTTAGTAATCTTTCGTCTCAAGATAAACAATAGTTTTAAACTTATGATGCGTTCGACTTATTCAGTGGATGGCACATCACTGGCTGTTTACATCGTATGACATTCAGTGCGGCGCGGGGTGTGCAAGGGGTCAGAGGTGGATTCAACCCGTTCCCGCACTGAAAAGAAAAAAAAGTTAACCTGTGCGGGAGAGGTTCAATCCGCCTCTCGAGTATTTGGAATATGTATTAAAATACTAGTTTAAGAGACGAACTCAAAAGTATATTTGTCTTTGTTCTACTCCAAAGATTAACTAAATTGTGCTTTTCGCACCAGGGGAAAGTACGCTATTTTCACTGCCGCACGGGATGGCGGCTATGCAGGAGGTCTAATCCACCTCCTTTCGCAGTGAACGTGTTAAACTAATTAGGTCCCCCTGTATCTGCACGAGGCTCGGTTTAATGCGTGTGTCTCCATTAGCCACCCTCAGTTTAAACACCCTGTGTGTGCCGACAATTCGCTAAAATTGATTTGTGTCTGTTTGGCCGGCGGGCTGTTTGTGCAGCGGGGTCAGATAAGTAAGTTTATTTACGTTTGGTTTTAGATAACGAAAAGGAAATGTGCGCGTCAAGATTGTTTATGATTTTGTTGGAGTCGTATTGGGTTGCGTTTTTGTCGCTAGTGAAGTTACAAACTTAATTGGTTCGACCGTAATTTGTTACATTCGGTTTTCTTCGAATTTGGCGATTTAATTCACCCATTGCAAATATTTTTGGAAGTAATTTTAGTTATAAAACAACTTTTATCTTGTATTATATACTAGTCTTGACGGTGTTATTATTTAGGAACAATAAACCTTTTCTTTATAGGTAAATAAAAGATTTTTGTCCACCAGTGGGACATTTTATATGTATGTAGGTAAGTTACAAAGCTAAATTATGAAAGTAATGTACTTAATTGTACTAACAAATACAATCACAACAAAGATTAATTCAGTTTATATCCTCCCTCTCTGGCGTCTTTCCAATATCAACAACCACAAAATTTACTTAAGCACTTTATTACTTCACAAAATCAAGCATTATTACTAAATATGAGTATCAAGTAATTAATTTGTTCTCCCCTCCCGCTTTTGAACTGGATAGTCGCGTGGGTCTCTCCTACTCCGCCAGAGGTCACTGTGGGCTCGGTCTCAGTCCGAGAGAGGTCCCGGGCAATGATACCCTGTAAAACACATAAAATACCAGTGTTTAATTATTATATTTACTTATACTCCATTTCCATTTTAGGAAGTAAAGGTATAACTGTAAGCAACTCGCGCAAGACGGCATGTGCGCGGAATAATCTACCTGTCACTTTCTGACGTCTCTAGTTAGACAGTGACAGGTACAGTCTATCTCGTGCGCATCTACTGACACCTTGCTAAGCTAAGCCCGCTGTAAATCATAATTGCAATAGCACTATTACAGTATTGTTTGTTATAAAGTTCTCATTACAATCGGTATTGTGAACAAGCAATGACGCTTTGGATTTACTTAAAAATGTGTGAGGATTTGAGCGTTTTAGATTTAATGTTATATGAAACAGAGTATGGTTGTCTCTGAAAAATACTGAACTAATAAACTCCCACTAATGTACCCAGCTTTAAGCCTTCTTATCCGAGGCAGCGGTCTTGAGGATTTTTTTCATTCTAATTATTTATAACTTTATTTTTAAGTATCTTTTTTCATTATGTTTCTTCCGTAAATAATGCCAAGTTCCTCAATTTTCAATACATTTAAAACTCAGATAGGTACTTAAATCGTTATTAAAATTTGTTTAAAAACAGTGACATTTTTCTTTAAAGTACCTAATAAACTAAACTCGTCCACGAACTCGACGTCGAAGTGTTAAATTTAGCTGTCATATTGTGTGGAAAATGGACGTCAGTCAAAGATAGTAATTTTGGTCACACAAAGATACCTAGTAATTTTACTGTTCATCTTGATGTTCTTAACAAAATTTCGTATTCACATTCTATAAATAACGTACAATAAAAAATATTGTCTCTAAGAGTGCTATACATAATTTATTGAAATTCATTAGTTTAATACCATTAATATTTTTACCCATAACTAGTTACAAATTTTACAATGCCATCATTAGACGACATCGATAATCAATTAAACAACGTAACAAACAACCATTGTCCTTTCAACTTATAACGATCTAAACAGTTAATAAGCTGTTTGCCATTGAGTACCTACTTCGCTAACCTCCTTTAAGAACAAAAGAGGAATTGTAGGACTCCTACTATTTGATTCTAACTTTCCCTCATCCCACCGCTGACTCATTCCATGTCAGAATGTAACATAACCTTTAATTTACCTTAATAACCCTTTGTTTAGGATCCGTGTATGTATACGTCTTGTCGCGTCGTATAAACGGTATAGACTTCACTTGAAATTTCTCCGTATTAATCAATAGATTGTTCACTCTCGTCCCAACAGTGAGATCCTTGGCTTGAGTCAATACACACAACACTAAGACACACACAATGAATAACTTAATTTGGTTTAAATACATTTTCTAGGTTATAAAACACAAGTCTCAAGTCAGTGAGTAATCTGCACTGAGTCAGTCGTTGCGTCAATTTTATCAATGCTATGTGCGTTCTGAGACCCGACCTTGTGTCGTCAACTGTCGTCTCTTAAACTTTGTTCTTTACTTTACATATATGATTATCTGTGCACAAAGATTTTATTCGAGATTTCGTAAACGTATAGCATTTATTTTGGTGAAACTTTAAGTTCAAGGACTGAAATTATGGTTAAACGAGTCACACCCACATTTTTAGTTTGTTTTTAAATGTCACGAGATGCGAACAAAATATTAACGGTCTCCGTTCGCAATACGTAAGTCTCGACTAATCCTAACAATGCGACAACTTGCCTGTCTGTCTGTCAGTTTGTTACTATTTTATACTCTAACTGATGAACTCACTGAGAAATAAATATGGGGACAGTTTGAGTGCCGAAGAAAGACAAACGCATATTTTTTAAATCGTTTGTAGGTACATTATTATGATGGCGATAATCGAATTCCATGCAGAGAAGTCGCTGGCAACTGCCAGTATTTTATAAAGGATATTGCACAATTTCAATCCAATTTTCGAACAATAACTTGTCGGTTGTAACTTAAACAAAACTACGCAATAGTTTATTAAGATAACCTCATTATTCTCACTAAATGTGCATTATCACGGCTATTACAATAAACATGATACTAGTAGCAATGCCGGTCTCCTTGCTCGGCTCTTAAAGCCAAGTTAAGCGATTTTATGGCACCAGACGGTCATTTGTCGAATTAAGGTATCTGATACGAATTATAGGTTCATAAACTATGCTTTTATTTGGTTTATACACTGTGATAGATAGTCCATTTTCCATTTATTCACACAGTTTTGATTCGGTTTGAGGCTTGAGTTGGGCAACTTTGATGTTCATTTCTAAAGCGACGTAATAATAATAACATACCTGGGTGGGTAGGTTTCGTCAATTATTTTCCTACATAAACACCTTGCTTTAGTTCCGGTGAGGTAGACAAAGACAGAAACAATAAAGAGCAATATTGTGTTTCCATTCTATTACTTGTCTCGCGTCATCACCATTTTATTCTTTTCTAATTCAGTCCCTTCCGATTTCATAGATGTAAATTTTCTAAAACAACTCGCGCCTTGCACAATCACACTTCCCATATACCTAGTAAAACCAAGAACGCGAAAAAATACACGTAATTCGTATAATAGCCACAATAACAAAAAAAAAACACTTTCGCAATGACCTTCCCACTAAACACGACCCGAGTAGAGATTAAAAGCTCAAACGAAATGATTTCTAAATTGTACACCCATCAAGAACTGACACCAAGATTAACTACCCATAGTATTACTGATTACTTCAGAGCGCGTTTAAAATAATTACTACCTATACACCTACGGGTATTCCAAACTAACTATACTTACTGTGTGTCACAAAGTGAAGTGCGCACAGTATCTACAATTATTTAAATAAGTAGGGTATTTTACTTCTAAATTAATGCTAGCAATTATGTCTTTCAACGAGATGTAAGTAGAATGACTGGTCATACATGTAATTTTTGGGTCCATATCGGGTTGCATAAAGTTTGAAGTCATACATTTTATAAGCATACATATTTTTGTCATAATCATCATTAAGCATAACTGAAGTAAGCCATAAATTTTTAAGCATAATGTTTTATGGCATACATTTGATTCGCATAAAACAATATACGCATACTTTATAATGGGCATACAGTATAAACTCATAAACTGGTTGTGCATAAAACATGCGAAGCATAATGTACAATTCGCCATATTTATTTTGCGCATAATAATTTGCATAAACTAGCCTAACTTAACCTACGTTTTTAGCCGCGATTCGGTTCATGTGAGGTCACAATTCTAACCTAACCTAACCTACTTTTTTGGCCGCGATTCGGTTCACGCGAGGTCACAGTTCTAACCAAACCTAACTAACTTTTTTGGCCGCGATTCGGTTCATGCGAGATCACAGTTCTAACCTAACCTAACCTATTTTTTGGTCGTTAATCATCAATGTTATGGCTGGTTAAATGTATGACAGCCATAATTATGACTGAAAATAATTATGACCGTACATTTTATGACAATTCAAAATTATGTCATTCGTCTTTATGGTAAAACCATTTATGACTAAAAATAATTATGACAGGGAACATTATGACAATAGTACACTTTATGCCAAAAAAAAATATGTTTTTCAACTTTATGGTTAAAGTGTTATGACAATCGATTTTATGACAATGGTTTGTATGCGACTAGAATAGCACCGGTAATTTTTACTTACGTAAATTGAGACGTAACTATAAATTAGGAAGCGATGACCTCACTTGCCTCTCTTTTTAGCAGGTAGCTGCCTACTTACGTAAGTAAAATTTAACTGATGAAAACCCTGCCCTTGGTTAATATAAGTTTCTGTAGCAAAATTTAATAAATACCTATTTTTCAAGCCCAAAGTAGATGTTTTTTCTCCCTTTTATTCAACTTTAAATGTCTCTGATTCTGCAACTACCTAAGTAGTAAGGTTTAAATACACTTAATCAACGGGATAGGTGAAACTAAAATTAAGGCTTGAAACTACAATATAAACTTAATCACTGGAGGAACTATAACGGTAGCAAATTATAGGCTCAAATTTCATGAACAGACACTCCTTTCAATCTTCTTATTGCGTTTCATAAAAGTTTGAATAAATTCTAAAATGCGTCGCGTCCGAAACATAAATTAAAACAATATGTCAATGTTATCATTAAAGCATTCTTAGTCTACTGCGTCGTACGAGCACTGTGTTTATAAATAATACTTCGCCTAGGGCAACACTCAGAAACCCCGGCTTCTGGAGCTACCACACTCCGCCGTGAGATGAATATCGGCCTCCATAGCAGGTGACGTATCTAAGGATCGGAGCCCTATACATTTCATTTTAACATAATAATTATGCGGTAGGCGGCTAATTAAATTCCTCCTACTCTCCATACCATTATGAGCATATGAATGTGGGAACTCGTATCGGTTTCCGATCTAAAAAATGTTGGATAGGCTTGGAATGGATCGATTTGTCTCTATTAAAACGTACTTCTAACATTAATTATGATGTAGATTGTTTTTTTACTGCGTTTGTAATGTGATATGCGAATGATTCGAAGTGTTAAATCGATTTGTTACTTTGGATGGATTAATAGTGATTTTTTGTATCACAAATCATTTAGTCGGTTGTTGTAATCCATAAAATTTTCAATTGAAGCAAGTAATGATACACACACACGCACGTACATCATATTTCGTAATGGGATAGGCAGAGCACACAAAACTACCTAGTCAAAACCATGATTATTTCATGTTTCGTAGCTACATTTAAATAGTGCCACGGCACAAGCACGGAGCAAGAAATGATAGAGTTACGAAATTGGCATCCATGGAAGTAATGGAGCGGTGTTTTTCTAACCCAGAAATGCTCATATTTCATTTAAATAATGTATGTGGTATTCAATACATTTTTAGGGTTCCGTACCCGAAGGGTAAAAACGGGACCCTATTACTGAGACTTCGCTGTCTGTCCGTCTGTCCGTCCGTCTGTC
>BHDV01002012.1:122688-141955 GCA_005406045.1 Adoxophyes honmai | reverse complement strand
TACAAAAATTCTGATTTTTTGCAGTTTTTGGTACGGAACCCTACGTGCGCGAGTCCGACTCGCACTTGGCCGGTTTATTTTTATTAGCCTAGAGTATCCCACTGCTGGGCAAAGGCCTCCCTTTTCTTCCGCCATTCGTCCCTTTCCTGAGCATGCACCTGCCAATCGTCCTGAAAATTATTCAGGTCGTCCCGCCACCTCCTCTTGGCAATAAAATAAAACTTTAATATTAAAAGCAATTAAAAGTAAGTGCATCAACACAGCGAGGCCTTAAACAACACACGTCATTTAAATTGGTGTCCAACAAAACGAGACATGCCACTAAAGGAATGCGAAATGACTGTGCACTTTCCACGTCCAAACGCTGTTTAACTTCTGCATTGTCTCCATATTTATGCTAACTCTATGACGGTCATTACTCAAAGTGCGTCTGAAGTATGCGAACCTCGCATATTGTGTTCCGTTGCTTGCTGCGGGCATTTTGTTTGTAGAGCCCGCTGGTTTAACGTACATTGCTTCGTCATGGTTCTCATTCTTTTATAATAGTCCGTAGCAAAGTTGGTGCGCCATGTGGCGGATAAATGTAAGTCACTGTAGTAAATAGAGGTTACTTAGAACGTTTTATTTCCAATGTTAAATTGTCGGAGCCTACAGTCGGCTTTAAGAATGAAATGAGTGGAAAGTTGGGGTATATCGATGAAATCATGGCTAAATTTACTTTCTCATATCTGGTAAACTTATAAAGTGACTTTCAAAGAAACAAAGTGATTTTAAAAATGCATAGAGCATCATATACATCACAGCACACGACGCATGCAGAGGACAGAAAACGCTACATAGTCAAAAGCATGACAGTTCCACACTTCTAGCATATCTTTAGGTTATAAGTTAAGGGTAGCTGCCTATAGCTTGTCGCCTATAATGCCTATATCTAAACATATTTTCCCTAGTCTCCATTTACGACGTCCACAGAAAACGGTGTTAATTTTTAGCACAGAATGGAGACGTTTTCAGTGGGTTTAGGTACCATTTCCAAATATCAAAAGCTGAATTAACTCTTCTTTTACCTGATTGATCTAAAATCATTAAGCCTAGTAGACTTAATGATATGGAAATATCGGATTTTGACCATTGAGGTACTATTATTACGTAAGTACCTCAATGATTTTGACGCAAAATTTTGACAGTGACACAATAACGCATATGTGCGTTGGTTACAGTGACCACATTAAAAGAACTTCTAACTTTTTAAAATCAAGTTTAAAGCAGTATTAAAAACAAAGAAGCATCAATACAGAACTAATTACTCGACATGCTCATTTGTTTCTTTTTTAATGTTGCTCGAGATGTCATCGCTATCTCGTCCCCATCAAAGCGAGCATTGTACCCCGCGCATATCAGAAAGCACACACTGATGACAAGTCTGTTTGGATGTTATTTCTGAGCCTCTCGCCCGTCGCCGTCCTTTGATCTCCTCTCCACTTTTTGCCGAGCACTTGTTTAATGTGACGACAAATAACTCAAACAGTGCGGGATTCTTTTTCATTTTATCAAAGAGATTCGCGTTTTAAACGCACTCTTCATTAGTGATATACAGATCTCGTTTGTTGATTTGTAGTAGAGTTTCGACTTCACGCGCGAGTGATCTCATGACTTTTTGTCAGTTGCGCTGTTTGTCCGTTGATTTTTATCGTTTGCTTATGATTCAGCGTATCAAACTGCACTTAGCTTTACAGGAAGTTTAATAAAACTTTTAAAAGAAGTTCATTTATTCGTTGCACTAAATTTATAATAAAACTAGATGAGTTCGTTTGGTATCGGATTTAAATTACACTTGTCCATTTCTTCCGTGGGTGTCGTTAGGAGCGACTAAGGATATTTCCTTTTTCCTAATGGTTTAGGATTTTTTTGGCGACTGTGGCTATGAAACGTGATTTTGAAATAATTGAAACGTGCTATCGCCATGATTTTGACTACGTTAAGTTTCGTGTTCTGCCTACCCCATTAGAAAATGCAGCCGTAATGTAGTATTAGTTGAAAATTTTGTACATTTGGGTACTTTTAATCCGCCCTTATAACTTATGTAAATAAATTTCGAATTATAACTAAGTACGAGAAAATCACGTTGCGTAGAGGTCAATCGTCATACCACGATCACGATAAGCTTTTTTACTACGTAGAGCTGACCATGAAACTAGGCATATATATGTGTTCTATTCGGACATTAAAAACAAACGACTGCGCCCATAAAAAGAGCACAAAAACCTCAATCAGGTACGGCCAGACATAGACAACACATTCACCGTCTATTTCCGAGCCCATATCTCGGCGCAGAATGTAAAGCGAGTAAAACGCGCGCCCATTTGTCCCGATTGAGCTGCACAATAGCGATGCCCGACAGATATCAGATAAATTGGGAGATTCGGGATCCGATACACCAGAATAGCTGGATCAGTAAAGGGATGAGCGTGACTACATTAAAAAAATACGACCAGTTATTATAATAATGTAGATGTTAAGACGTATTTTCTTAAAGTAGTCTTACTATCTCTAGATTTACTTATACTGTTTAGACAATGCATACAAACGTCATGCCTGCATTCCATAATGGGGTAGGCATAGATAGAATATAAGGTGCTAACAAATTAGTCACGGATATTTTTACAGCTGATAGTCCTCGATTTTAGGAGTACATTTAAGTATGAAACATCATAGGTTTTATTGTGTTTTTTTGGAGAAAACTAGGAAACAAATTTGACACGTTAAAACATCCTGTTAATAAGATAATTAAATGAGACCTCTTTAGACATTCTAGAACCTCTTTAAACAATCAACCTACAGTCTTCCCGCCGAGTCAAAATGACATTTACGAAAAAAAAACTTTTGACGCGACATGCTAGAGTTGCCAGGTGTCCCGATTTCCGCGGAACGTCCCAATTTTCACGAGTCATAAAATGAAAAATCAGTAGGTATCATTCAAAAAAATGCATACAAATAATTCAAAATAGCACGTATTACATCATTAGCGCTAAAGGTATTGAATTTCAGTTTAAAGGTTTGTTTTTAATCCAGAAATAACATTTGCTTGGAGACCGATCTCGATGCAACTACTCCTGGCGCCATCTAGTCATAGAAATTTGTGTTTTTTGTTTGTCCAGATCTACAACCTTAAATCCCAATTTATTTTACCATATGTACCGATTTAAACAAATCGTACCTAGCAACACTAGACATGACAGACAGTGTTAACATCTGATCTGGACAGGTGCATAATAGGGTGATTATTTTAAAGAATAATTGTAAATTATTTTTTTTGTTCGGTAAATTAAAACAATAAAATTATATACAAAGGTTCCTTAATTACAGTTAAAAGTTAATTTTTTAATGTAATCTATTATCTCTTAAAATATCCGTGACTAATTTGTTAGCACCTTATATACAAAACATTACATAGTTAAATCATGACTATTTCACTTTTCCCAACCACTTCTAGCATATTTTTAGGTTTTAAGTTGGCAATTACAATAGTGACAAGTTGGTAGCCTGTCGCCTAAAATTTAGAACATCCACCGAAGAAATGGCAAGGTGTTATTCTAAACTCAACACCACATGGATAAAATAATTATAAAGATGAATGATAATGACATTCATAGTTCGAAGCGCGAACTAAGTCGCGCAGAACATTTAGTTAGCAGGCTACTCCTGCTTTGCATAATTGTATTAGTCGTCCGCACGTTTTGATAATTGAATCATAACTACTAGTCATGAATATTTTAATTTTAAGCTCGCGTGGATGGCGGAGTAAGCGTTCTGAACTAGTTTTATAATCCGAGAAAATTGCGAGGGAAGATAGTAGGGGTTATCTTTGCATCTTCACAAAGAAAGAGAATTTAGAAATCTCGTACGGCATGCTTAGCGTAAGTATAGAATAGATGTTTGATCTAAAAGATCACTACTACAGATAAAATTCAGTTAAAATGAAAACATTTAAATCCATCTTTGTTTTCGGTCTTAGCACAACGAATACTTTGAATTTGCCTTAGTTATACAACTAAGTACATTCCAATCAATTTATTCCCGACTCATCATATTTAGAACCTATTTACAGCAAACGTCATACCTAGTGGCATTACATTGCCAAAGGAGATGCTTATGACGTTTGTTGCGACAAACTTCTCTGGTTAGTCAGGAATAAATTTGTTGTACTGTACTTCTATTTTCTCTTGCTATCACGTTATTCCCACTCGTCATATACACATGGTCGACGGTTTCGGGTACTTCTAATTTGGCATCTTTTTACAACATCGCCGACCAGGTCGATATACGTTCCCCGAGGAATCTATTCTATACTGTTTTAAAACATATTGTTTTTCATTGATGTGGAAGACCTGTACATTAATGTGTGCGGTGGAATATCAGCAACATAATTGAGCCAACTGGTCGAACTAAAGTGAACGCATCAATCCCCTCTGCGGGCGAATTGATATATCCTCTTTGAACGATACATATTTAATTGCATTTCCGGACGTCACTCATTGTTGGACCAATCCGGGACTGGTGATGTATAGGATGTCGGTCGTTCATTATACTTACCAAATTAAAGCGAAATCATTGATCCAGATTTACTTATCGCATTGAACGACTCTCTATTGAGTTGAAGTACAATACAACACAGTACATTATTCTTTATCAAACATAAAAAAGACAATCAAAGGCATGGAGGCAATAGTACCGCCACCTCTAAAACCACAGTTTTTGTTAGCTGGAAATGTTCATTTGCCTATGAAGAGCTCATTCTGTCATCTTTCATGACGATAGCAAATAAAATTTCATTGTTATTATAAGAGTAGGTACAAAGTTTGCAAGTGCAAAGGTTATCACGACAATCTAAAACAATTTAAAAAAGATAAAACAAAAACATTTAGGTTGTGAGATACCATAATTAATATTTCTTGCGTTAAACAAATTACTATTTGTTTTTGTGAAGAGAATACTGCATCAAATAATGCTAAAACCAAACTACCCATAAAGACAGTAGATTAAAAAAAACCAACGCCATTTTACCCGCTCGAAGGTGAAATACGTCTCATTCGTAATTTTATTCATGAGAGTTCCGTAGGTGGAAATTTTCTCGATTGCCTCTCAGGGACTATTTTTTAAGTTTTCTCTGTATCTAGATACATTGTTAGTCAATTGTAGCATACAATGTTGGGCATAAGCCAGTAGCTTAACGTCTTTGCCATCTCCTATCTCTTTGTTGCAGCGAGACTTAAGAAAGGGTGGCTTAGAACTTTAAGGGGTGATACGGAGAAAGATAAAGTTGACGTAACAAATGTGTTTTTTACTTATCAATCGCTATTTCCCCGTATTTTAGTGCGGGGTAAGTTAGAGTTGATACTCTAACGCAAGACACAATGTCGTCGTTTCACGAAGATATTTTTAAGTAAGTAGGTAATAATGATGGAAAATAACTATAGACAATAATACTATGCTCTAAGAAATATGTTAACATCAAAAGATTTTTAAATGTCCTCTCTTTCTTTCAAGGGTTAGCAGAAAGAGATCTCTTAAAGGATAATTTCACTTCTGTATTTGAACACCTTGTACCTTGTTGTACTCGTATGTAATGTTTCTGTACTTAGTTCTGTACTTAACATTTGAATTGAAAGAAAAAATACTGTAGCCACGGAGAGGATTTTACCTAGTTTTTTTTCTAGATTAGGTACAAATATCTAACATTCAATTCACGGTCCATATTTACCTTCATTACGTATTCTCGCAGCTAATGTACCACAGTAATGCGCTCTCAAATTGGTATTAATCCATAATCATGAAGCTATAACAATAACAATGAAAATGCAACATTCCGTATTCCGGATATTACCAAACGTTATTTAGAGTCAATAGAATCGCTGCATTGTTTGGAATTAAAATCACTATCCTGCAACTAAAGTGCCTATTATATATGAGCCGAAACATACGGTCTGAATGGTCAATTTAGATAGGCTTGTGTCAATCAGTCGGGATGCGTTTAGTTAGGCAGGTATTTGTTATCGATCAGTTTTTATAAATGCACAGGTCAGATAGTGAAGTAAGAAAGCTAAGTAAAAACTTTATGGAATTTATCGATTAGCGGTAGGTACTTGTTATCAGTATTTTTTTTATTTTAGAAATTGAGTTTGCTTTGACTTACTAGGTTTACTTTTTTTTTATCAAGAATGTGTCTTTTATTTCGAACAACAATTAAAAAATGCGTAAGTAAAAAAAATCAAAGTTGATACTTAACTACTTTCCTAAATCTAACGTTAAATCTTAAAACTAAAACTATGGATGAAAAACACCAGGAGACTGGCAGCAACAAACCAACATTAGAAGCAAATTACAAAAAAATTGAATTACTCAATGCCTAGGTACTCGTAAGTACACTACATAGAATTAGTGTTGGGTAGCAGTAGAATATAGTAACCAATCGACGATGCACGTGACGCTGAAGATCACCAAAACAAATAGAACCAGAGCCCACGACCAAAACCATGTCTCATAGCAATACGGCAAAAACCCTATAAAATCGTTAGATTGTAGGATTCTGAACCCGACTAGGTATGTAGTAACGGTCGAAAGTGTAGCAACTGCGTGGGAGGCCATTTCTGCTGTGTCAAAAAAAAAAGGCAGTCGGTATTATAGCAATACGTCTGATAGTGAAAGTGTACATAGATTTTATAATTGTATTACGAAAAAGTTTGTTTTCAGACATTTTGCGCGTAGCATATAGTCTGAGCGCATTTTTGAAAATGTCAATAAATTTAGCCGACCTGTATCATAGCAATACGGATAATATTTTTTTTAGCTTTTCGTTTTGCTGACAGGATTACCAAAAACCGGTTTTCAGACACTTTAAGTGTAGCATATACTCCCAAAAACGAAAATCCTTTTGTGCGATTTATTTCAGTCCTTCAACTTGAATTTTACGGTTTCGGGTAAATTCTTTGTTAATTATCATCTAATACATTTAGGGTCGCAACGTATTCATTGGTTTGTAACAGAGAATTCAAGATCCCTCAATACATTTTTTAAATGATATCTGAGTATCGAAAAGTTGTCTGATAGAGAAGGTGCTACACTTAATTTGTCTGATATAATTTTTTTGCACATGCGGACAACTTATTTTATCATATCCAACAATTTTCAGACATATTGCTATGATACCGATTGGTAAAAATTTTTTACATTTTCAAAACGGTCTCAAAATTTAATGCGTTCACATTTCCGTCTGAAAATTGTTTTGTTTGCATTAAATAACCAAAATTTACTAATAAAAAAAAAATTCAGACGTATTGCTATGAGACATTTTTTTTGTCTCATTTTTAATTTTTTAAAGTGATTTTACGGGTTTGCGCTACACCACTAACGTCTGAAAAATATGTTTCCGGCATCTCAGAACTATCATTCAACTACAGTCTGCAATTCAGACATATTGCTATGATGCAGTTCGGTATTTTTTTTTGACAATTTTGAAAATTCGGTCAGATCAAACGCTACGCGGAAAATGTCTGATATTGGTATTTTCGAGTTCAGGATAATCGTATCTATCGATTTCATGCGGTTTTAGCCGTATTGCTATGAGACAAAAATTTTGGTCGTGGGCTCTCTTACTAAAAGCAAAAGAAAGCAAGAGAAGGAAACCGAGCACCCCGTTTCGCTTCGCAGCAATCGCTCGTGAATTATCACTCTCTCATTCATCCTCATGATGCCCATTAATTAATTAGTTATAACAAACTCATGCGCCTTATAAACGTGACAACGTGAAACACGAAACAATAAAGATTTGTATTTATTGCGTTGCGTGGCGTGTATTAATGTGAACTGGTTTTATTTTCAGTAAACGTGTTAGCGATATGGCGCGCTGTAAATTATGCCTTAATTATATCGCGGAACCTGTGTTTTACGTTAGCTGGACCCATAAAGCGGCGATAAGAGCTCAATCAATAATTAAGTTTGGTTTATGCTTGGCCGCGTTTTTCTTCGCTGGTAAAAAAGTACGACAATTGTAGACTCGCAATATGTGTAGGCATCGACTATCATCGTCTTAATTAGAGAGGCGTCACTACCGTTCGCTGATGATTTTCTTATTTAGCCTGTATTATGGTGTACTGGGTCTTCCCTTTCTTTTGCCACTTTCTCTGTTTCGGGCGTACTCCGTTTCATTTAGGCCGCGCTTGTAAGTAAAAGCACAAAGTAAAAAGACGGAACTATCCCCAAAAGAATCTCTGTCCGTAAACCTCTGAGTGGCAGTGAGGAGATACCTATCAAATAATAATAGTGAACTATCTACATAGAAAATCAGTATCTTCAGACAAATCTTATTTTTTATTTTTTTATTTAGCCTAATATATCCCACTGCTGGGCAAAGGCCCCTTTCTTCCGCCACTCTTCCGTATCTTGAGCATGCACCTGCCAATCGTCCTGAAAATTAATAATCTTAACTTAAAATGACAATAAAGTGATTTTCTATTTTTCGTACCGCAGAATGAAAAGAAGCAAATACTTAAGAAAGCCAGTTGTTTTCTTAAAAATATAATACATTTGCAATTAATATAGGTATACTGTAATCCTCACACGGAAGCACAGGAGTGTCGCCACGTTAGTTTCCTTAAACCGAATAAGTAGAAGCTAACACGGCTGGCAACACACTTCCCGAGTCGATACGGCTTACTAAATAATTCCCTTTAGGCAAGATTTAAGCGGCCTATTGTAAAGGCATTATGGCATTGTTACCAATTCGTATTACAATATAGCAACACGCGATCTATCGCATAATACCTAAAACACGACATTATCCGTCGGCGGCGCCGCACGCGACCTATGAAAATTATACATACATACATACATATCGTCACGCCTCTTTCCCACAGGGGTAGGCAGAGACTACTTTGTTCCACTCGCTACGATCCTGACATACCTCTTTTGCTTCATCCACATTCATCAATCTCCTCATACATGCTCGTCGGTTTCGGGTACTCTTGACCTGACCTGTTTCTAAAACGTCCGCGATTTGGTCACGGAACGTCCGTCTAGGTCTTCCCCTCCCACTGCACCCATCCACATTCCCCGTATAAATTTGTTTTGTCAGTCTTCTTTCATCCATCCTCTCTACATGACCAAACCAGCTAAGCATACTTCTTTCTATTCTAGTCACTACATCTACTTTCACGCCAGCTCTTTCCCTTATCACACTATTTCGTATTCTGTCTTTCAGTGTTACACCTTCCATGAAAATTATATTTTCAGCTATTCTGGAAACAAATACAACTCTTATACGAGGTCCACTTGTTTTGATACAACTGTCTCTTGGATATGAAAAGTCTTAAATTTAGTCCGCTTTTAGCGTTATTAAATTTGTTCGTGTAGCGTTGCAGCGCTGTTGCACGCTTGAATTCAAATTTGTTGAGGATTGTCGTTATAAAGACCGGGAGTATTTTAACTTTCCAGTTTTATGTTTTAAGAAGTTTTCGTAGGAGCTTGGATCGTTTATGTGACTTTTCTCATGCTCTCGTTCGGGCTACTTTTATGTACGGCATCTAAATTTTCATTTAGTTAAATATAATTCTTCGTTCTTAAGATTCCGTACCTAAGGGTTAAAACTCGATCCTACTTATTACCTACTAAGAATTCGCTGTATGTCTATCTTTCTGACACCAGGCTGTATCTCAAAAACCGTAATAGCTAAAGCGTTGAAATTTTCACAAATTATATATTTCTGTTGCCGCTATAACAGTAAATACTAAAAATAAAGTAAATATTTAAGGGAGACTTCCATACAAAAAATGTTATTTTTTTTGTTTACGCGGGACTTAATCACGGTATTTTTTAATTACCTCTCGACGTTTCGGCCGCGTTACAGCGACCGTGGTCACGAGTTGACTCAACAGCTGTAACGCGGCCGAAACGTCGAGAGGTAATTAAAAAAATACCGTGATTAAGTCCCGCGTAAACAAAAATATGTGTGAGAGTCACGAAAGTTTAAAACAGTATTTAAAAAATGTTATTTATTACCTATTTCTGCTCGAGATCAATAACTAGTAACAGATTGTCCTTATTTACCTAGTCAATGCCTTTCGTCCAACTCGCACTTGGTCGGTTTTTCTTCACAAACTAGCTGCCTCATTACCCGGTCCGGGACATCTCGTTAGCCATCACTTAAAACTGGGTTGCAACTACTATTAGGAGTTCCCGGGACGGCCACGCCTTGGTGACCTCAGCGGCGCGCCCCGCGGATTACACAGTCATTGTTTTGTTTACATTTACACGTCAGCAATTATTGCGAACCCGGATTTATAATAACAGGTTTAAGGTGGGTATCCATTCATGTTGAAGAAGTGACAGCTTAAAAACTGCAATCGTGTACACTTTAGACATTAACACCGATATGAGCTTTATTGATGCTCTTGGACACGTAAAAATGTTTAAAACCCCACCGTTGACCGCGTGGTGCCGGGTTTAGAATTACACCATTCCAGTTCTTCCTTGGTCGCATTAAGGTATAGCTATTATGCATTAAGCGACAGGCTAGCGACCTGTCGCAATTATACCTGTTTAAACCAAAAAATATGATGAAAGTGGCTACGAATCGAGCTACGTTTCGTGTGCTCTGCCGACCCCATTAGGGAATCATACAGGCGTTTATGTATGTTAAAATCTCAATTTGATATTCGCACCCAATACCCACATAAACTTGGCTAGCTAAACTTCACATTGAAGAATAACTCGAAGTAACATAACTTGAACTGAAATATTTCCTCGGGTCCGTGTTTCAATCTGTAACTATGTAGTTGCGAGATCAAATCAGCTCTCGGGTGAAGCGTGACTAGCACTCGTAAAGTGCTTTTTCTTTCGGAACCTTCTTTACCACCGATCGCATCCTATAAGGAGTACGAAATATTACTCGATCCTTACGGAAGTGCCAATATGATATAGTGGACCCTTTTATCGCAGTTTCGAGTTCTGGAGCATCGATGGAGGCGAGGGTAGATAAGAGGCTCCTACTCATATTATTACAAAGGGTGCGTGAAATTTTGCAGATATGTGCACGCAATGGACAGGGATGAGCCGATAATATTGAGGCTCCCATTGTTGTCCCGCGGACCCGCGATCCGCCGACTCTGAAGTTTTTTAATAAATTCCGATTAGGCTAGGGATGAGATTGCAAACGCTGGCATATTGGAATTGCCGACGTTAGTACGGGGATTGCTTTCGAGATGGCTTAAGTGTGTTTCGATATCTCTAGAATGAGTTTGCGGATTCCACATGTGCATGCAGTCTTTAAAATTCGTCTTATTACATTCCTTTTATCGTCAATTTTGAGAGTATCAGTACAAGATTGAACGCAGATGTAACTAATAACACCGAAACGAATTCATTAGGTGTGCTTTAAATCTAAAATAAAGTCCCCATTGATAACGGTGTTTGTAACGTGTCCCAGGAGACCGCCTGGGGTTTGGTAGTTACCCCCGAAATGCACCAATTAGTGGTAAAGTAAAATTGTGCAGCGGAACTGTGGCCCACGGGTATTGGGTCCCACGTGGCCCCTAATGGGGTTTCTTTGCTTAGAGGGTCGTTCGTTTCACTTGCATATGGAACGCTTGTTAAATCAATAAGTGCACGGCATCGGGCTAGACTTTTTTGGGGTCTGCTTGTTAATGTTCGAGTGTTATTTTAGGTCCGACTTCGTTATTTTGTCGAGTGTTATCGAGATCTCTGATGTTTGCTTTCTTGCTGTTTGATTAGGGATTCTGGGATCAAATAGGTATCTACGACATAAGATATAAAGTGAAACTAACAAAATACTATATATTTATGTATAGACTTGTCACATGCTGTAGTGTTGGGATGGAATAACACTTCTCTATTTTCTTCCGTGAATATCGTAGGAATAAGCGCTAACGAGATAGGTTTAGGTATAGGTAGTCTAGAAACCTCGCGCTATTAAATCCCTTCTATCTATTTTTTAATCCAAATTTATACTAGAAGTGGCTGCGAAGCGTAAAATAGTCATGGTTCTGTCTATGTCGCGTTTCGTATGCTCTGTCTGCCCTATTTAGGAACACAAGCGTGATTGTATATAATGTACGTCATACTCTGCTGCGTTAATTCGGCAAAAAATGCCAATCTTATGCATTTACACCTTATTTGCTTAATGCGGTGTTATTGGGGTATTTTTTGAAGGTAGAAGTTATTAGAACACTTCGATAAACCATTATCAATTTTCACAGTATCGATGGGTTTCATGTCGCTTATCGATATAGCTTTCGTGTTGTTTTGAGCCGGCGTGCAGTCGCTCTAGTTATGGCCCTAATGCACGTGACATAATATAATGTCTTTAGGTAATTAATTTCGTGCCTCGTCAGATTACGTTTCACGGTGCAGGTACTTAATGTAAATAAATTTCGTATCTATCATTAATCTTTTAGATTTATTGGCTAGTAGTTGGTAAAGAATTTCACTGGAGCGTGCGAGGGCGTTAGACATATTTATTGCTTCCAACGATAAAAAGAAAACTGTGACTAGTTCTTTACATTTTTGGAAAGTTACCGAAACCAAATGGGCTCTAACGCTCAGCCGTTCTTTACACGAAATGGTCATGTCGAAAGATAAGTCAGAATGCTTGTCGACAAGGTGTGACCATTTTTTGTATAACACCACCAAATAAAGTGTAAGATACATTTCTAAAAACAAAAAGTGAGCACAGCCTTGCCTTGAAATAAGTCCATCTCAGTTTAATTAAAATGCAAGAACCCGCCGTCTGGGCTCATTGCTATAATAGTGACTTTCTTATTAGTCGTTTTCTTGTGCAGTAGATAACAGGGAGGGAAACTTCATAATACTCGACTGAACAAAAAAGGGGAGCACTCCGCAGTAAAGTAGCAAAAATATTCGGCCAAAGTAATGAGAAAATTTCGAAATGGGTCCGTTTTCTTAGCATCATTTTTACGGAGGAATGGAAGAAACCGGAGAGAATACCGATAATGTTATTAGAAAGCGCGTAACGCATTTCCGTGAGCCACACGTGTTAATGCAGCTTGATCCCGAACGTAAACAGCAAAGGTTATTTGAGCGCTGGATTTGTGGGTGTTTGACGAGAACTATACGGCGCGGCCGCGTGTCCGAGTCAACGACGGAGCCAGGAGTGTCGCCTCGCGTCGTGTGGGAGAGCTCTTTACTACACTCCGGGGAAATTCGCTGATTCCCGCCGTAAGGCCGCATTCACAACGTTTCGACTTGTTTGGAAACGTACAAAGTGGATGTTGTCTTATTTTACTTTCCGCCGGTCAGCACCTAGACGCAAACATAAACGAGGACATGTCATCTTCGATGTCGTTAAGTGCACAACAAAATGACTTTATGTGCAGCGTTCGGATTGCCGGCATGTCGTTCGGCTGACAGCTGTTCTATTAATGTTCGAGTTTTATCGATCTTGTTTCTGATTCGATTTGAATTTTGATTCGAACTGATTATTGTGGCCTTTGATGTTGTCGTTATTTGCTGGCGTAATGTCGGTGAGAAGCGCTTTATTGTCTCCAATTATGGGAAGAACATGTTATTGCCGAGTTTTGCTGGATGCTAGCAGAATATTACAAGTTTTAATGAGTGAAGCTCATGTTACACTATAATGATCTGGTCCTTGAGTATGTCGAAGACTTAATTTTATGAACCATCACCATATTGAACATGTGCATGTTCAATATTCATGTTTTTCAAAGAGATTGAAATCTTGGCTCGTGTATTAATTTCAGGAAATATTAATTCGTGTTTAATATTCGTTTGGCAGTATGATAGTTTCTAATAATGTACTTATAGTCTGACATTAGAAAGTAAGAAATGTTCTTGTATAAAAAAAGAATGATATAATTATTTCCTGTGATTTAAACAAAAATAAATATACACCGGAAAAAAGATTAGACATGTCGGAAAGTTGTGCGCTGTATAAATTTTAATTTTCGTGTATCTCGGCGGGGTACGCCGGCCATTTTATTCATTTCCTGGTCCCAATTCAATCTGGCGAGTGCGCCGCATGTGGTACATTGGGTAACAGAATTATACCTCACATGGAAGTTCGGGAGCTAACGAGGCGCGAGTGCAAGCGAGAGTCCTGTACGCATCAAATTTGGAAAATGTACATTGACCGTACATTTTCTCGAAAGCCTTATTAAGATTTACAAATGTCGTATAGCAACTTAGAATACTCTGTTGTTGCTGTCTAAAGAAATATAGAAGAATAGAAGTATTTTTATTCGAGCAAGAGAAACATATAAAAAACAGCATAATATGGTCTGCATTACATGGATCTTTGATCTGAAATAAAAACCAAAACCGAATCTCAAAAAAAATCTTCTTCCTACTAATAGGCTGAAAATTACTATGTTGAAGCACGATACGCAAAAGTGCGTAGCCCACACATGTATGGTGAATAAGAATAAGAGATTTCTAATCAGAAATCGGCATTTTTCCAGCATGCGCAGCCATTCATATTACTCAAAGTAAATTCTCTGCAACTGTGGCCACACCTCAATCCGTCCGGGCCCGAATGTCCATATTTATGTACAAACGTATTGTCCGCTTATGGTATTATGAAACACTTTTGTGTGCTTTGTTAAATTTATGAAATGAGTATTTTTATTCGAGCCTTTTGATACGCCATCGCAAAGGAATTCTCGTTTGATTTTATCTGTTATTAATTTAGAAGCTATATCATTGCTCAGGAGCTACTAGGGTATTCATGAAAAGAAGGCTATTTATAAAAGCTGCATTAATTATTGTAATTTCCAAAATTACTGACATAGTTAAATTTTAATGATACTTTAGTTAATTTATCTACCTAAGAATATATTTCGTAAGGGTACGCAAATATAAATAAAAAAAAGGATAAAATAGGTAGGTATAAGCTCAAGTTTCCCGCGTGGTGCCGGGTTAGAATAGTACCTCCTCTTTTCTTCCCGTAGGTGTCGTAAGAGGCGACTCCGGGAAAAGGTTAGTGTATTGTGGGCGATGGGCTAGCAACCTGTCACTGCAATATCACGTCAACCATCTGGTTACCCTGAAATTGCTAAATGTGGCACCGAATTTCTGAATTCATGTGCTCTGCCTACCCCTCTTGGGAATACAGGCGTGAAGATATGTATGTATGTATGTATGTATGTATGTATAAGCTCAAGGCAATGACCTCTAGCTATTAGCTAATTCAACAGTTTATACAAATATGTTGCTGGGCATACCAGTTGCAACAGGTAAACATTTGAGTTAGAAATAGGACGTTAGCAGTTAGTTTCTTAGTAGGAAATGATTACGCTGACCTCTAGCTCGTTATATAAATTATACCAAAACAAATGAGTCGGTAGTTTTATAATTAATTTGTCAGTGACGTGGTACAGGACCCCGAGGCACGACAGTGGCGCCCCGCCGCGGCAGTACACGCCGACCGACGTCCATTATAACTCACTTAAAAATAACTTAATCATCATAATTTTATGTAAGCTTAAAATAATTATAATGTCGTAAAATATTATATTATTAAGTAGGGACAGCTGGTGAATAATAAGTAGGTAAAATATGACTTTGTTGCGCGGTTTCTTAGTTGTTAAATTGTTATTGATTGCGATTTGATGTTGGTGTTTGGTTCGTGCGCAGCAGGGGACTCATGCAAACTTACATTTTATTGTAATTTAGTTTGTTTTTAACGTAATTTAATCGTAATATAATTGAATACGCATGTTAACTATGATAAATACATGATGATAGTCATAAAATGTCTTTTTACGAAATAAAATTATTAAAGTTACTAATGGCAAAACATTACTTATTAAAAAAAAAAAACAGCCGATTTAACCAAACAAAGAGAAAATTGATTTGAAATAAATACATTTTTTGTGGGGTTATATGGAGTCGCTAATCTACGCTGATATGCCCGAAAACAATGACCATTTGGAGGACAACATTCGCTGCGTTGGTGCCGACATATGGCCACAAATTTTGGAAAAAGTAATCGAAAATTTAACCACCCGATGAAACTACGTCGGAGCTAGCCGTGGTAGCCTAATAAAGTAAGGTTAATTAAGGTAAGAATCTCGGAATTTCGAGATACCCGGCTGGAAGTTCTGTAAATACTTGCATATTGAGGCCCTTAAAGTTGTCTCAAAACCTACATATTCTAGGGTGTGAGCGACTATTAAATTTCAAGGTCAAAAGTCACAAAAATCGGTTTTTTGTGCTTCTTTTGTAAATATCTCATTTCCTATGGGTTTTTGCTATTTGTGTTTCATATCAATATTGTAGAATACAAAATTCTCTACAAGTTTTGTATTTTATTTTTTTTATACGGTGAACCGATTTCGGGATAGAGGGCGGAGAGCGCACGGTCACAGCATCACTTAAGGCCTTGGGTACTTCGATGGCCAAACCGACACAGATATTGTAAAACTTCAAAATGCTGCAGAAGTTGATGGTCGGGGGCACGACCGTGCCCCCACCAAGTCGAGCGCGAAGCAAGCACTGCCGTACCATCCTTTAGTGGATCCATTTCGCCGCGTTTTCAGGCACCTATTTGATCACTTCTGGATAAGACCAGAACGCTGAAATTTTTGTCATCTAGTAAGCTATAATTACATACTTAAAATCCAAAATTTCAAGTCAGCAGGTCATTTAGTTCCGAAGTTAAACGAAAGCAAAGTTTCACATTTTCGACACTCACTCACTCACTCATGATCATCAAAATAGAACTAGTACCTACTTCCCATAAACTCACAAAGCTGAAATTTGGTACAGAATTAGGGATTAATGACTACATAAAGGGAAAAATATAAAAACTGGGATAATTGAAGATCTGGAGTACCTGGTGACCCTGATGAGAAAGCAAACTACTGTTGAAATCCGCATATCTCCTTTACAAAAAATATTCAACTTAGTGGGTCACCTCATTTTACGTCAAAAATCGAAAACCAGCTGGTCTGGTACATAGAAAAAAATTGCAAAAATCCAGCGTAGAGGTACACATTTCTAATTTACGGCAAAAAACGAAGACAGTCAGCAGCCAACCCAAAGCCAGATTGATTTAATTAATCAAATATTTATAATCATTGATCTATCGATAGTTCATCAAGTATAATAATGGCGCGTTTCCGATCGGAGACCGGTCGACCTAAAGTGATGTTATGACCGCGCGCTCTCCGCCCTCTATCTCGAAATCGGTTCACCGTATAAAAAAAATAAAATACAAAACTTGTAGAGAATTTTGTATTCTCCAATATCGATAAGGAACACAAAGAGCAAAAACCCATAGGAAATGAGATATTTACAAAAGAAGCACAAAAAACCGATTTTTGTGACTTTTGACCTTGAAATTTAATAGTCGCTCACACCCTAGAATATGTAGGTTTTGAGACAACTTTTAGGGCCTCAATATGCAAATATTTACAAAACTTCCAGCTGGGTATCTCGAATTCCGAGGTGATTTCCTAACCTTATTAGACTATGGCGGTTATATGCCAGAAGACAAATTTAAATCACAATGGCAGAAGAATATCTATAAAAAAATTTACAATTTAAAGAGAACATCTTTGTTTTATTCCATTTTAAAGTTCTATACTTACCTCTAAAAAAACACCGTACCTATGTAAGCGTCATGAAACCAACTTGCCCTTACCCGAAGGTTATAAACTGGAGCTCCGTTCTTCGGGACCTCATTACCGTCCGTCGTTGGGAGCAGCACCTACGCGGGCCAGCGTTCCAGGCGAGCACCTTTACTGCTTCGTAGAGAGGAGACAACTATATCGACATCAAAACGAAACGGCGTGAAATTAGTACCGTGCTTTTTTGGATTTTGTACATTTTTAGGAGTAAGAAATATTGCATGTATTCGTGTGCTATCGTGAGCATTACAGGCCTGATATTTGCATACATTTTAGCACTGTTACTCTTTATTAGAAAATTAAACGTGGAGTCTTAATATTCAATTATTTACTTATAGCATGTTTTGTTACGATTTTTAAAATAAATAGATTTTAAACTGTAGCAGACATCTGGAGTACAACTCTACCTTCAGAATAAACAAGCATTCTGCTTTGGTCCACTAAAATTTTCCAGGAGGAAACTGCAAGGTTATTACGTGAGGTGCTCGACTCGACGGGTATGAATTCAACTAGGAAGGCAATTTCCGCTTTATGACGCGCCATGAGACCGGAGTGTGCCCGCGATTTGAGTGATCCGGAATCGACGGGGCTATTAAGTGTCGATATCTCGATGAGCAGGGTGTTTCGAATTGATAACCCGTTTGGCACGCCCCGTAGGCTTGGCGTAGCCAAACGCGTGAGACGACAGGCGCGCGGGATAGACTACCTGCCACTTTCAGACGTCTCTAGTTAGACAGTGACAGGTATAGTCTATCTCGCGCGTATCTCTACTCGCGCTTTGCTGTGTTTGGCTGACGGCAGGGATTGTTTTATAAGCCGCTTGCAGGGATGATGTTGATGGATATTTTTTGACATCTGCGGATGCGGATGTAGCATAATGACGCCCAATTCAATGCGGGGTAGGCACAGAGAACAGAGCGCCATTCGCTTCTGTTCTGGCATACTTCTCTCGGTTCATTCACATTCATTCCTTTCGTCATACCTGCTCGACGTTTTCGGGTACTTTTAATTTGACTTATTTTTATAACATCTCCGATTTGATCGATATTCGTTTATTAAAAATCCCGTAAAAGTTTTAAAGTTTCGTACGTTCCAAAAGAAAGAAAAGAATGTGATAAATCGACTGATCAGTCAGTTTGTTTGATAAGTCTACTTGTGACCACTACTGTAACGCGGCTGAATCATCGACGTATTTTAACCATAATCAAGTCACAGTAGATGGGTGAATATTTTCAAATGTACATATTACGCGGCCTTCAGTAAAGAACTATCTAAAACGGTCTAAATTGCTCTAACGATAATTTTACCACGTGAAGTGGCATCTGTACTATTGTGGCCAATACATAACAAAATTTCAAAGCAATCGGTTCAGTAGTTACGGCGTGAAAGCGGAACAAACAAACAAACAAACAAACAAACAAACAAACTCACTTTCTGACTTATAATATTAGTAAGGAAGTAAGGATTATGGCCATAACTAATTAAAAGAGTTAAGAAATGAAGATTAAAATTAGTTTTAGTCGGAATCAGGAGTCGGAGTCGGAAGTCGAAATCGGAAGTCGGAAGTCGGAAGTCGGAATCGGAAGTAG
>BHDV01002012.1:107147-120807 GCA_005406045.1 Adoxophyes honmai | reverse complement strand
AAGGTCAGGTGGGGGAAGAGAAACGCAGGGATAAGAGGGCTCTACAGACCATAATCACTCATAGCTCGACGAGTTATGGTCTGTAGTGCCTCTTACCCCTGCCCTGCCCCTGAATTTCTCTTCCCCCACCTGATCTTATATTACGTTCGTAAAAAATGTGTGCGCCCTCTTAACGTGAAGGCTGTGATCAAATTTTGAGACCAATTTAGGCAATGCCGTTTTAGATTGTCGGGAATTTAGGGAATCAGCATTGTAATTGGTTTATTTCTGGATGGATTTTTATGAATTGAGAGGATTTGCGCCACGTTGATTTATCCCATTTGCGTAAGAATAACACCACACCATTTATTTTGTGTGGTTATCGTAAGAGGCGACCAAAGAAATTGATTAAGGTATATTTTGACGACAGGCTAGCAGCCTGTCACTATTATATCTCTTAAGTTTAAAATTATGCTGGAAGCAGCAACGAAACGTGAAATAGCGTTTCGTATGCTTTGTCTACCCCGTTTGGCAAACAATTAGGCGTTATGTTGAATAACACAATTGAGCTGAGAGCCACTTTTAATCTAAACTAATGACGTTGGTGAATTGCCCGCGAAGATAGGCCACGGACTAACACGAAAAACGTCGTGCTATTTTAGATATACGTCATATTGAAAATTGTAAAAAAGGGTACG
This sequence comes from Adoxophyes honmai, assembly GCA_005406045.1. Classification (NCBI taxonomy): domain Eukaryota; kingdom Metazoa; phylum Arthropoda; class Insecta; order Lepidoptera; family Tortricidae; genus Adoxophyes; species Adoxophyes honmai. The sequence goes on along the minus strand of BHDV01002012.1, from coordinate 120,130 downwards.
TAAATTTTATGTGTGATTCAATCAAATTAATCGCAACCTCGGCGCACCGCACTTCATAAAACCCAACGGCTCGGTCACGTTTGGTGACAAACATGACACCGACTTTATTCGTTTTCATATAACTTCCCCCTCTTAATATTTACCAGGTGTCGTTACAACCCCCCTTTATTGCTTCAGACTTGCAATAATCCCCGCAGACGTCTCGCTGTATGGGGATAATTCCAGCTCTATAAACATAGCTTGTATCGCTTTGTTTGGTCGCGTTTAATAACGAAATACAGAATATTAAACTGCTCTGCTTGCGAAGCGTTTTGGGATTTCAATCTTTTATTGCTTCCCTGACTTTCTACTACTTCCTTCCAAATTTACAACCTCTTAACTGAACTACTTACTTATTTTTGATTTATGCATGTACCAAATTCGTATATCAACAAAAATAAGTTTATTCAGGTCATTTGGAATACGAAATTTCTCGCTAATAAGAAAAACTCAAGCCTCTGGGCCGACAATAAGTTCGAGTGATTGACCCACATTCTACTGGACGGCAAAAGAAATGCTCTCACTTACCCCACTTATTTCCTTTGTCAGCAAAAAGTTGGGCAATATTCGCCTTAACGCGGCCTTGCTCAGTGGCGCCACGCAAAGCCTGAGCTACCTCGGATGTTGCCAACTGCCAGTGGGTCGCTTTTGAAACGTAGTTGTGTACATAACTTTCGTTTTTAAATATTTCAAGTTTAGAATAAAAAAAAAATTATATCCAAACCTTTGCCTTAGGCGACCAATTAGCATCCTGTCATTACCTATTATACTTTTTAACTTAACACCTAAAAATATTCTGGAAGTGAAAATTAGTCTTGGTACGAGTAGGTACGAGTGCCTACCCCATTTGGTGATGTGATGTATGTGTATGAAAAAATATTATGCGACGGGTTTAGAATATCGCCTTTCCATTTATTCCGTGGGTGTCGTTATAAAACTACTCAGGAAATAGGTTTTGGCGTGTTTTAGGCGATAGACTAGCAACCTGTCGCTATATTGTATTCTTAACTTCCTTTATTGTAACCGAAAACTGTGACTATGAAACTTGAAAAAGTCATGGTTTTAACAATGTAACGTTTCGACGTGTGCTCTGCCTACCCCATTAGGGAATGTGAGTATGTAAAAATATTAGAATAATTTTGCCATGAGCGGCTCTTTGGTACATTCTCTTAAAGCCTAAATATCAGCATTTTACTAAAAATTATTGCAGTGATAGCCAGAAAGAATGCGTCGAAGAACATTTTAATTTTTCTTTCAAAATCAGGATACACTTTCTCTTACAGGACCACCCAAGCATAACATAACAAAAAATAACCTTAATCTGTTTCTTTTTAGTGGCCTGCTGTATATCTTTCTCCGCTAAGTTCCGGCCTCCGTTTGACAAATAGTGGAGATTACTTTCATTATTCGCGGCGCGCGTATTACCTGATATTGCTACCTCTAACAATAAGGCCAGGAAAATAAATATAAGCCTCAGCGGGAATCGACCCGACCGATGCGATAGGAAAAAGTCTTTGCAGATGAAAAGGTCAGATTTATGGAGGCCGATCTATTGTTTCCTTATTACTGGCGATTTGTTTGGCTGGCATTTAAAAACTTTCGATATATTTTTGAGGTTAGTAATAAATAATAATAATTTACTTGTATGGTGTCGGGTTAGGATGACATCTCCTTTTCCTCCATGGTTGTTGTAAGACAACTATCAATAAGGCTAGTTAACCCTGTTACTATTATAGTGTTGGTTTTCAGTAAAATTGGATGAAATGAAACTAAAATGCCGGTATATTTCAACTTTTAAAGTTATCAGTGAAATAAAACGGACACACTCACGTCTTTGGTATGTGACATTTTTACGTTTAATAAGTTTGAAGTTATGTAGTTAGGTCCAAATAAACAAAACAAAATCACACAACGCTGGGGACGCAGCGTCACAATAAAAGCTGTCTCGTTCCACAAATTCGCGCTCGCGTTATCACATCAAAATCGCGTTTTAGAAAACTTCCGCGTACTAGATACTCATACGCTTTACGAGCACAATAAAATAACAACGGGTGGACGTATAAAATTAGCAATAAATAGAGCCATACGTCTGGCCCCGCACCTGGGCCGGTGACCGCCATAACTCAACGCGGAGCCCCCGGCTAACGCTGGACGCAGACAAACACTAATACCGACGGGAAATAAAATTATGTGCATTTTTCTCATGCGGAGGACAGTTGCAGGCAATCCTGTCAAATAGATAAGCAAAAAGTTGAAGGCTACGTAGTGTACGCGAGTCTTTACATTTTGTTTGTGGCGTTCGGTGCAGTCAGGTCTCAGACTCGTAAATACAATACCCACATGTCGTAATTTAATTTTGTTTGTTTGTGGTAGGTAAGTAAGTATTAGAGTAACTAAATGTAAAACTAGAAATCATTATTGCATTTGTTATAATGTTCTCAAAACAAACGGTTATACCATTTGCGGTGATGCCTTGGATCACTTGGGTGTATTTAAAAATAAACCGGCCAAGTGCGAGTCGGACTCGCGCACGAAGGGTTCCGTACCAAAAACTGCAAAAAATCAGAATCTTTGTTTGGGAGCTCCCCTTAAATACTAATTTTATTTTATTTTAATTAATTTCTTTTAAAGTAAATATTTAGTTAAATATTCTGTGAGCATTTAATATATTTACCTTTTACAGTTATTTAAATAGATCCAAAATAGCAAAAAAAAACACGTTTTTTGTATGGGAGCCCCCCTTAATTATTATAATTATTTTAATTTTAGTATTTGTTGTTATAGCGGCAACAGAAATACATCATCTGTGAAAATTTCAACTCTCTAGCTCTCACGGTTCGTGAGATACAGCCTGGTGACAGACAGACAGACAGACAGACGGACGGACAGACAGACAGCGAAGTCTCAGTAATAGGGTCCCGTTTTTAACCCTGAAAAGGTGTGAGGATTTGACCGTTAAAAGTCTTACGTTATCTTGAATGAACCATAGATGTATGATATTCAGTTTAACACTCGAATCAACGGCATTACCGAATCCTTTGAATATTTGTGGGTGAATTTTAACAAAAGCCCAAAACAGGATAAAGTCAGGCCCGGTAATGCACCGGGGATAAAATATCTACACGTTATCAGCATATTCGCTAAACGAATGCGCTCCCTAACAAGGGATTTTCGCAAACCCAATTTCAAAAGGGTTGGGCGGAAATCCGCAAGTAAGTTTGAGGGTGAAAGTGTGGGTAATGAGAAATGATAAGCTCAAGCCACACTAGTTTGCCATTAGCGGAGGCTGCCCCCCCTGGCGGGTGATGTGCGAGGTCGCAGTATTATGACTACGGCCTTTATAACTCCTGGCAAGAAAGAGGCGATATAACGATATGCCTGAACCCTTAAAATATTAGTCATCTCTAACGGTTGGCTGGTAGAGATACCTTTTGGAATGAGTCCTCTTGTGTATTTCGTACTTTTTCATTATTTTTTGTATAATAAAGAGTTTTTTACAAGCTTTTATCTTCACCCGTCCCGATGTTTGTACATATGTTTGGTTATTTGTCTGTAATCAAATCTTGAAAGTTAAATTTGATCCTATTTCCTGTTACCAATTGTACTGAAATTTTGTACACTTGGGTAAATCAGATGAGAATACAATATTCCGGTAGTAGACTTCTGATGGTCCAGCCGGGACTGTCTCCGATGGAGGGAACTCTTGAACGGTTGGTCTGATTGGTTTGAAATCTGGTGCACATAATCTAGAATCGATGACAATAAAGTACAGTTGGAAAAAAGTACAGTCCGAAAGAAAAAAACTAGCATCGAAAATGAAATTTTTGTTGGTTAGGTTATTTAGTTACTTTCTTACCCCTTTGTAGAAAATTTAAAGGATCAGGAATCACCTATAAAGACTCCTGAACTTTGAACCTTGGTGTTATTCTTAACTTGACACCACATGGAAGATAGGTATTTGGCTAGCCGCAATGAGGTTACTAATGAAAGTAATGTTATTTTTATCTTAATAATATTATCAACTCAATATATGACGACCAATATATTAGTACAGCATTGAGCACTCGAACCTTACTTTACAGTCAAATTAACACTGTCAAAAGAGAATTTACACAATCAGCTAAGGTAGTTTAAATACAATCCGCCACAATAAACCGCACGAATAAGGACTGCACTTCAATTTAATACTAACATTAAACTTATTGCCGAAATGTAATAAAAGCGTCATTAAATCGCACTTTCGACACCTCAGGCTACCGACAGTGTAGGCGATAGATATTTATGAACCAAGATAAAGGGCGAAAACTTGTTCATCGGTTTCCCATTATCCTTAATAAGTATGGATTAGTAGGGAGAGGCATCGCAGGCGTCGTAAATTAGCTTAGAAGACCTTTGTAATAGCACTTTATTATCTCATTTTATGTACCAGGTCTGTTGTTTGATAAGTGTAGTTTATGAGCCATATATTATCAACGGACTAGTTGATTTGAGCCACGTAGAAGCTGGTTCGTAAAACGAATAATTTATCGCGGAGATAGCTTGACTTTCGTACGCAAATCGTAGTGAAATTCTCGCTGGTTACTTGGCATAAACGGAAAAGGATGCAAAACACATTTTTCATCATTTTTCATACATACATGTATCACGTCTTTATTCCCAAATGGTAGTCAGACCAACGAAACGCTTCGTAGACAGAACAATGACTGTGTCATTCTAAACCCAATACCACACACGAAAATAATCATGATAAAATATAAAATAATCATCATCTTACAAATCCATAAAACGTCTATTACCTTTGAGTGTCAGGTTTGGAACAACACATCTCCATTTCTTCCGTGGATGAGAGGCAAATAAGAAAATAGGCTTAGGTATGCTTTAGGAGACCCAACCCTACTCTGCCTGCTCCATTAGGAAATATAGGCGTTATGTCTATGTACACATTTTAAAACAAGTTAAAGTCAGTCTTTATCGACTTATACAAGAAGTTTGTAACAATACTTCTAGTCAAAAAATGCCCAGTTACTTCTGGAATGTGTCCGTAACATTTTATGGTATTACACGATTCAATCACGATACAATTTTCCTCCGTACAGCGTGTGCGAGGAAACGGAAAATATCTAAGAACTCGGTAATTTGATCGGGACATAATCCAATTATTTCCGGGCGGGGTCACACGACATTATTGAAGAGATCCTATCTCAATATTGAAGGGCTTTTGCTACGTAAATTTTGCCTAAACACAACGTTCGAATATAAATTTTACATGAGTGGAGGTTTTACATGAGGCTCCTGTAATTCTAAAGAAGGTTTATTTGTTATCTAATTATTTTGATGTCGGTTCATTTGTGGAATAATTGCTGTTGTTTGATTATTCCGCAAAGAACACAAAATGCAGAAATTTCACAAACACTGTTGAAACCAATCCTTGTGAGGAGTGGATACTTAAGTCGAGAACAACAAAAAAAGAGGTTGCAGTAAAACATGATGAAATGGATCATAATTGTGTTTTAATATTAAACAGTTTGGCTCAAGAACATTTCACTAAAAGCTGACAAGCAATTGAATAACGATTGCGCAAACAACTAAGGAGAGAAAGACAAATTGCCGGGATTACCATAGTTGCTCATGATTTATAGAGCCCGCATGTTTCCAAAACCGCTACCAAAGCAATACGTCAAATGCATCCCTCAGGGAAACCGCGTATCTACCCGTCACCTGCAGATATTTGTCAAAACTCACTCTAAACACACTCAAAATACACCTGCAATTTAGTAACTCACTCTAAAATAAACCCTATTGTTTCGAGCGCAAGGCAGCGTTGGCAGAATTCAGAGTCATCGTAAACAGTGTCTTGATAGCTCTACCAATATTGTATCGACACGGCGCCTGTCAAATGCGGTCACACACCGGAAACTTTGATTTATTGTATAACTTTGATACGCAATATTCCGCAAAAAATGCACGTTACCTCTGTCAATATTTAAAGAAAAACGGCTATGAAAGTTAGGAAACGAAACGGATTACACCGAACGTGTTCCATTAAGCCTGGAACTCAAACGGCGTGACTATCTATAAATCGAATGCACCTGAAATCGCAATTGGATCACGTAGTCAGTTCATTTCCGTGGATTCTTATAGCGTTTCCAAGTACTTCGGCGGGACTACCTGCGCGGGGTGTCTGCGTAATTTATGACCCCAGATAACGAGGGCCCACAGTGGCCTTATCGACTTCCCCTCTTTTTACTCGGCTCTCTAGTGCCTTTTTTCACTAGCAAATCGACTATTACAACGGAATGTTATCTGCCGTAGACGATCTAAAGGAGAGCTAAGTTTTCACAGTCGTTTTGAACGCTCTTGAATTCTAATGAAGGCTTTATTTAATTTACTGAGATATTTGATAAGATACTAAATTCTACTCGAGATTTCATTTGTGCAAGATTCCTAGCTGAAATGTGTTATTCTGATGCAAAATTTAAAATATTTCTATTCAGATTGTTTTTTGCGGGAAAGCGGCCAACAGTTGTATGTCCATATAAGCATTCCCATTTACGATATACGTCTCATAAAAGTAAAACAGTATGTCTTGCTTGATATAATAACGCAAAGAACGAAACATTTACCAACTCAGAACTTCCCGCCAATCACATATTTCATAATATCACAGCGCGATATTTTTACACATCATAACATAATAATATTACGTACCGAACCTGCTTATTATCAAGACAGAATTAAGCGACATCTTTAGTGACTTTAGCAAAAAAGATAGCAATAAAATTCCTAGCTCTCTTCACGTATGAGTTTTACGAGGCAAAATTACGATCCTATTTTATTAATGATCTCAATTTTATTCTGAAGGAGGAAGTCACACGTCTTATGCTCATTCGTTGCACCTGCTGACTACTGAAAAGTTTTATGACTCTCTTCTTTTAGAGTAAAAATTTAGTGTCGCACGGGTAATGATTGCTTGATTCCATGGCCATGTTTCGTTCTTAGAAATAAAGATAAATACGATAACAGTCTTGTAACTTACCACAGTAATATTATGTCATATTTTATTGTTACTTATACTAGAGACCGATAGGTACTTAAAAGATGGTAAACAATCTTGACGTGTCTTTTTATTTAAACATACACTTTATAAATCAAAATCTTTACATTTTACAATTTAGGTATGAAAAAATCATTTACTTTCACAATTGAATTGTATAGTGTAACGATTTTCATTTTTAGACTGTGTATTTCAATAAAAAGACATGTCAAGATTGTTTACCATCTTTTAAGTACCTATCGGTCTAAAGTATAGTTACATTTATTTTGACTCGTTACTTGCATAATTAAGGCCATCCTTATCCTTACTAATATTATAAGTCAGAAAGTGAGTTTGTTTGTTTGTTTGTTTGTTCCGCTTTCACGCCGTAACTACTGAACCGATTGCTTTGAAATTTTGCAGATGTAAAGATAGAAGTCCGGATTAAATAATAGGCTACTTTTTATCCCGGATAAATCAAAGTTCCCGAGGGAAAACAAAAATATAGTTTGCTTGATAGATCGATATTGATCGATGATAGATCGATTTGGATCGATGACCGATCGATAGATGATAGATCGATGGCGCTTTATACTGCAATATAATCGAGTTCCACGCGGGCGGAAAGCTAGTTTAAGATAATTCTTAAAAAGTATTATTCCCTTGACTGTACTCTAATTTTAACAAATTTCCACCTAAATACAGGCAAATTAGCAGAGAGTGGTGACAATATTTCTATAATAATAAATCACACGTTTTTGTTTCAGACCAATTAGTGACCCATCATCAGGAACATCGCGCCACACCATCAGCACTTACAATTAATTATTAATTGGGCGTTTCAGAAATCAAAAGTTCTTATTAAGTTACTAACTATAGATACTTTCTTATAAGCCTTGTCTATTATGGCGGCAGTATAAATGGCAAAGAACCAATAAAATAGTGTCGAGCAGTTCATGCAGTTTAATGTCGGAATCACAGCCAGAGGGCCTTTATGAGTATTACAACAGGGTTGGTGTGTGTCTTAACTAACACCGTGTTATTTTGTTACGTCAACTAAACATAAATAATGTCTTGCAATAAACTTTTTGGCATTATTGGAGGAGAGTATTATCAAAATACTTTTTTTGCAAATTTGCTCTACAAGTGGCCCTAGTGTTAGAAATTCGTTTCAACCAGCAATTTTTCGGTTGCAGGAAAAATATTTGTATGTGTCAAATTTGTCCTGGACAGATAACCGAATGATGGTAATGATGATGTTGGGTTTAGATTAACACCTCTCCATTTCTTCCGTGGATGTAGTAAGAAGCGAGTAAGGAAATATGCTAAGGTATATTTTAGGCCACAGGCTAGCAACCTGTCGCTATTGTATCTGTCAAAATGAAACAATACAAAATATGGAAGTGGTCGAAAAACGTGAGTGTCTTTTGTGTGCTCTGTCTGCTCCGTTTGGGTATACATGCGTGATGTCTGATGTTATTGATGTATGTAATTATGGACTATCCTTACTTCCTTACTAATATTATAAGTCAGAAAGTGAGTTTGTTTGTTTGTTTGTTTGTTTGTTCCGCTTTCACGCCGTAACTACTGAACCGATTGCTTTGAAATTTTGCAGACGTAAAGATAGAAGTCCGGATTAAATAATAGGCTACTTTCTATCCCGGAAAAAATTGACGTTCCCGAGGGAAAACAAAAATATAGTTTGCTTGATAGATCGATATCAATCGATGAAGGATCGATATCGATTGATGATCGATCGATAGATGATAGATCGATGGCGCTGTGTGTCGTTTGAAACGAGAAGTTTTCTTATAGTTGTGCTTTATACCGCAATATAACCGAGTTCCACGCGGGCGAAGCCGCGGGCGGAATGCTAGTGTATAATATAGGAATACACGTCAGCGTATTGTATGGTAGTGATGGTTTGGTTTGTGTGGCTTGTCCTATGCTATGGAAAAGTAGACAAATGACACATTAATCTCACAGAATTAACTTTAGTCTCAACGACAATTTAGTAGATATTTCGAGGGTTTTGCTCCTTAGAAAGGAACCCTAGAAAGAAAACCCCATTAAATCCAAGAACTTCGACATCGCGTGAAAATCGCGTTTATTTTTCTAGCAGATAAAGTGTGTGGGAATTCGAGCCAATCGGCGCGCCTGAAGAATGGTCGCTATTTCCTGAAGCGGCCCTCGCTTCCGCTTTTACGTTTTTATAAATAGCCCCTATTTGTACGTGGCTAACTACCTTAGTTACCATCTATTTTAATTTAAAAGTAAGTTGATAGACGTAGCCTGATCATTGGGTAGTTTTGCCTGGAATGATTTCCGGGAGTTTTGAAAATTGGTAATTTTATAGATTTTTAGGTGCTCTATCTGAATTTCTACTTTGCCACCTCGTATCTATGCCGCTAACGCCGCCATATTGGAAAAATGGCGCGTAAAATCAGTTTTTTGACAATATCTCCTGTCTGACTCAATTTACAATAAAACTGAATAGTACAAAATAAAACTAGAGACAATTTCCTACAATTTATTTGTCAATGTTTATTTCATAAAGTCAATAGTTTTGGTGTACGAGCGCCACAAAGTGTACTCCAACACTACTCAACGAAAAACTCAGCTTGTCTTTTGTCATTCAATAGAGGTTTCGACAGCCGTATCTTATGGAGTTATAAATATCTAAGGGCTTATTCATTAACTATATGTAAGAAACTATCGCTTTACCGACTTCAGTGCTCGTATAATGAACGAAATAGGTACTTCTATTTTGCTCGCAAAAAAGCGTGAGAAGTATGAAATTTTGCGGCGCTTGCGTCTTTTTTGAGCTAAAGTAGAGACCATTTTACCAAAAACGCGTAAGATGTCTGAAATCCTACGGTGCTTACTGTTTTTTCGAGTCGATAAAGTTTGTATAGGATAACAATATTTTCGATATTTTTAATACTTTATCACCGTATAAAAATTCCCTGAACTTCAACAAACATAAAAAAAAAGAATTGGCCAAATTGGTCCAGGCGTTGTTGAGTTATGCGCTTACCAACACAATTTGCGAAGTGTACTTTGTGGCGCTCGTGCGCCAAAACTATGGACTTTATTAAATAAACACTTAGACATAAATTGTAGGCAATTGCCTCTAGTTTTATTTTGTAATACACTGTTTTATCGTAAAATTAGTCAGACAGGAGATATTGTCAAAAAACTGCTTTTACGCGCCATTTTTCCAATATGGCGGCGTTAGCGGCAAAGATACGAGGTGGCAAAGTTGAAATTCGGAAAGAGCTCATCAAAATCTATAAATCCACCAGTTTTCAAAACTCCCGGAAATCTTTCCAGGTAACCCCTTTAATTCGTTTCTATTGACTGGATCAACGGGTAATAATTCGAATTGGTATTGGATGGGGTGCCGATTTTTTGTTTGTAAGTTAGTAGTTTGTAAAAAACTTTTACGATATTCGTTTAGTTAATATTATTAAAACAAAATAGTTGGTTAGGTTGTAACATGGCTAACCTCCATGCTGCATAGCTGGCCGCTCACAAAAAGAAAGAAATTCAAAATTAAAAATAGCCGATTGGCTTTTGTTTTTTCTGACACACAGATCTTGATTTGGCTGGGCGAAAGCCGCTTTTGGTTATTATTTAATCTTAAATTGTTTAAATAAACAATATTTCTATTTAATTTGTACTTAACCCTTTATTTGACTTTGTATATTGTGATATACATTAACAAAAAAAAATTCTGCACAAGTTATGAACATCTCTAAGTATATTTTTGTGTGAAATACTGGTAGCTGAATGTATGAGTAATTGACAGAAAAACATTTTTGAGTCGTAACAACAGTTTTAACCGTCAGTCTAAAGTCAAAATGCCTGAACGACGCACGCAAGCGCCGCTTCGCAAGGTATTTAATGACATTTTTAATTTTATATCAATGTTTAAATTAAAAAAATGGATGCAACACGCACATGAATATATGTTGAGTTGTGTGGTATGCGTTTTATATCGGCTGGTTGGCGTTTGCATTGTCTGTGCCTGTCTAATTACGAATGTTTATCCCAATATACAATGCCAAGTAGACAACCAACAACTTATGTATACTGTGATAAACATTGCCAATTCCACGCCTGAATACATTATTTTTTATTTCTAATATAAATTATCCAATTCATTAGGTTTTGGGTTAATTTTGATTTTATTTGCTTGTTAAGAGCATGTGATTCAAACTAGATCTGCAAAAACATTGACCTTTAATCAGAATGCTTCTTCCGAGACGAGTGATTATTCTAATGACAAAATAGAGACTGACTATCTCAAGTTGCTTTCTTTGCCTAAATTTTCATCTGCAACGCCTTCTCTTGGTCTCTTCTTACGAACGTATGAATCAGCTTTCCAGCTCTGATGACGATAGTAATAAAAGAGTTGAGAAAAATGTTTACCATAAACTCTAAATTAATAAATATAGTATAATATCTAGACACCTTTTGTAACGGGAAAGAATCCTAGAAATCGTGTTTTAAACTTCCGTACAAAATATTGTACGATTGTTTTGATATCTTATCTACTATGAACTGGTTTTTTTCTATAAATATGAAAAAAATACACATATTTGTTATTTTTATTTAAAATATTTTTTACCCCATATTTGGCATTGTCTATCGTGATATACATTACCACATAGACATGATACTACGCATCTTTGGCATTGTATATGGTGATATACATAGGTTTTCAGGAAAACTGAAAAGATTGAATTTTTCTAATAATTTTTCCTAGCATATTTTTGACCCTAAATCTCAAAAAAATTGTCATACTATGTAATTTGCAATTTTTTTGTCCTTGCCAAATAAAGGGTTAAAAAGGGCTGCCACTTATGCAGCCCTTCCTTTCCCGCTTCGCTTCCTCTATTTGCCGTATTCCGTCTTCCGTCGCCCTACTGCCTCGGAACAGACCGGCGCTGAATATTTTTAATTAATACCTAAGAGCAGTACTGATTTTGATAACTTTTTGTATATATTCCTTTACATTGTATTATAGTCTTTTAAACCACTCCCAGTTTAATTTTTCTTCCTGTCTACCCGCTAGCCGGTGACAAGGTACTTACTAAAAAATTCTCATTGCTTGAAGCGGTTACATTCAATAGCTAATATTTTTAATTAAGTTATAATTAGGAATTTCGAATGAATTTTAAAGTTTTTGGCATTGAAATAGTGAAAAGAGATCTCTTACGGTTCACCCTATGGTTTTAAAATACGTTAAGGTTTGTCTGTATGTAGCCGTAGGAAAAGTTTGTGTCTTCTCTCTATGAATTTAAGAGTTGAATTGGTGTTATGGCGTGTCATTATGATACTTTTTGTCCAAAGGGGGAAAGCGCAGTAAGAGGATGTTAAAAAATACCAATAGATAGAGGAATTCAAAGTACCTAGCACGGGACTTTTCTTTTTGTATAGTTATGATATACTGCACGTAATAATACAAATCCGTCCATTGTTATTTTTAAAACATAAGGCATATCATTTCGTATGGTAAGTTTGTTTTAATCGAAATCTTCATGGTGACGAAGTAGCTGTTTGCCCTTGAGCAGACACTTAATCAAACTACGGATAAAATACGTTAGACAACGATACAACCACTTCAATATTCAATTTCAAGAGACAGGATTCTATCGTATATTTATGATGTCTTAAATTATTACAATCTTGTTAAGGAATCTGGCGACTGAAAAGATTGAGACTTCAAACAAACAAAGAAATTTAACGACACAGATAAAACATCTATGATAATTTGAAAGTTTAATGTTCCAAAATTTATCCAATTAAATATTATACGCTTTAATATTTACTAGCTGGGTGACCGAGCTTTACTCGGATTATTTTTTGCATACATTGAAATACTGGTAATACAAGTTGTAAAACT
>BHDV01002012.1:80226-98692 GCA_005406045.1 Adoxophyes honmai | reverse complement strand
CGTATCGTTTGGTGTGCTCTGCCCACCCTATTTGGGAATACAAGCGTGATGTATGTATGTATGTATGTATGGGACGATGCCGTGAGCATCGATTTTGCATCAAACTGTTATAAAACACTAATTACTGCCCGCGGCGCCGCTCGATAAGCGAATGCCTATTTTATTTAAAATTGTTTGAATTCTACGTGGGGTGACATTTTGTAGCTACTATTTGTATTTTTGGGAGGTAACAATACAATACACAGGTTACATAAATGGGGTAGGCAGAGCACAGGAAACGTGACATAGACAAAACCTATGAATATTTCACGCTTCGCAGCCAGTTCTAGGTAATAATTTTAGTTGTGAAAACAGATGGAATAGGTAGATAGTATAATAAGACAGGTTGCTAGCCTGTCGCCTAAAATATACACTAACCTATTTTTTTAGCCATTACATATACCTATGTATTAGTTAAATTATCAATTTGTTGATCCCTAAATTGTTGCTCCTCTCAATTACTCTTTGGTTGGCTGGCAGAAATTCCTTTTGGGATGAGTACGCCTTTATACTTTGTACCTTTTATTTGCAACTGCCCTCTTTTTTTGTACTAAGTATAAAGATTTTTTTCCTTTTTTTATTCGAATTTGGGATTTATCGTTATTTATCAAGCAGGAACTATGAATTTTAGGGATGTAAATGACCTGTGCCCTCTGAACTCAAGCCATACAAATATGTCTACAATCTGAGCTTAAACATGAACGAGCAACTTATAGCTCTTAACTCTTAATACACCCTTAAAGGAAACACTTAAGTAAGAGCACTCTTGTCAACAAGAAAAGCGATCACAGGCCGCCCAGAGAGCCCAGCCTTCGCACTCGCAGTGTAGACGCACGTTTTCAACTTTCTTTGTCTTTACAACACCAATGAGCTTCCTTCATAATCCTGTCAATATTTCAAGTGTATCGCATCACATATTTCCTAGTTATTTATATTTCCTTCTCTCCATTTCTTTCGTGAATGTCGTAAAATAGATAAAGGTATAGTTTAGGCTTTAGGCGACGAGGCAAGCAACTTTTTGCTATTTTACTTCTCCTGTCAAACTTACTACCTGAGTCATTTCAATCAAATTGTACATAATTATGATACTTTTATTACAACAAAACTTAATAGATTCCTTTGTCTTAATTTGACGATTGTGATTTTGTTTTAATTAATTTATTCTCTTTTTTTTTAAAAAACGGTTTCAGATTTACCTTTTCCTTTGTGTACGCACCCTTAGAGAGACAGAGTTGGAGTTCATAAACATTAGTCAAAAACGAACGCCAATTCTACAACCTACATTGCTGAAACTACTCAAATCCAGTTTGATTTTTAAAGAAACGCTCGTATTTTTCCGACTGATTCGGTTGTCCTCTTTGTAAGCGATGGCCCAAAACAAATTTGGCATAATAACGAAGTGTTCATAATCGCGCTGCCGCCGCGCGGCGCACGTTCCGCGGCGCGAGAGTCAGGGTCTCCCCACAGCCATCGACGGCATAGGCGGAACTGGGTCAAAAATATACCATTCTAATTAGTCCATTAGTAAGATACATACAATCACGCCTGTATTCCCAATCGGGGTAGGCAGAGCACGCGAAACGTGACAGAGAAAACCATGACTATGACTACAATCATGCTTCGCAGCCACTTCTAGCATCATTTTATTTTAGGTTTGAAAACAGATGGAAGAGATATAACAGTGACAGGTTGCTAGCCTGTCGCCTAAAGCTTACCTAAATCTATTTCCTTCGTCACCTCTTGCGACATCCACGGAAGAAATGGAGTGGTGTTATTCTATCCACAGCAACACGCGCGGGATATACTACCTGTCACTTTCTAACATATCTAGTTAGACAGTGACAGTTGGTATACATATATGTATATATTCTAACTCGCGCCTTGCTGTGCTAAGCCCGTATTCCCGAAACCGGTAGACAGAGCACACAATACATTACATAGACCAAACCTGACGGATTGATAAGTGTTGACAACGACAAGTTAGCTGACGCTGTGTGCGGTCAGCTACGAAATCAACTTACTTCTTATTCATGAAACCAACTCATGTGTAACGGAAGCACAAATTACTAAAAAAGCATCGACCCCGAATAAGGTTTATATCGCTCCATTTCGCCCGTAGCGTTTAGAAACCATTCGTATTCTAGACAATTCTTAGAATAAAGAATAGCTGGGAGTTTCAGCGTGATTATACATACAATAGTTAGCGGGTGTACCTAAATTATCTTAACTTAACAAATAAAAGTAACTTTTGTCTGCTTGCCTGTAAGTTTAGTGTCGGGTTTAGAATAACACCTCTCCATTTCTTCCGCGGATGTCGTAAGGGACTAAGGAAGGTTAAGATATATTTTAGGCGACAGGCTAGACCTGTCACTATTATACCTACCAACTCGAAACTTAAATATGTTAGAAGTGGCTAGGAAACGTGAAACTGTCATGGTTTTGTCTTTTAAGCGATTCGTGTGCGTTTCGCGTTTTGTGAATTATTAGTATCTGACGTTTAAATTACGTATAGTTACTGTGATTTCCAAATTGAAATACACGAATCTAATTTAATCTTTAACCTGGCTAAATATCCAATTCTAATTTGCAGCAAGTCCTGAAACTTGTGCTGGCTGGGACTCCCGAAACGCGGTAAGTTCGCCAACTTGTTATGCCTTGTTGAAGGTCAGCGACCCCGCTTGGAGTATCAAACCTAACGGAGAGTTCACTAAATAAATTAATTCCATGGTCAGGTTGGTTTGTGTGATAAAGAAGTTCTTCCATCTGTTTTGAAACCTAAAATTATGCTAGAAGTGGCTGTGATGCGTGAACCAGTCATAATCATGGTTTTGTCTATGTCACGTTTCATGTGCTCTGCCTACACCATTTAGAAAGAAAGAAAGAAAGAAAAAAGATTTATTTTAAAGATTAAGAAAAAAAGATTTAGGAACACATGCGAGATTGTATGTGTGTAAAAGTACGTATGAATGTAAAGAAGGTGCATAGGCCTGACACGGTCTTTCAACCGACCGGCCCCACCATTTTATAGTTACCGGCATATTGCTTAGGAAGATTTTTTGCAGTGAAAGTAAGTTAGAGCATAACTTTAACTTTGAAATGTTATTTTCTTTTTTTTGTTTCCAATGTCTTGTAGTGTGAGCAGCGCCACACACACTCTCCCAATATGTACCTTTTGGCGCTATTTGGCATGGAATTGAATTATTTCATTGCACACATAGCATTAAGTTAAGTCTAATGCGATCACCGTACGTGTCTCAAGCTACAACGAACACCGAACGTTCTCTTTACACTAGACTGTCCGCCGACTAATGCATGATTTCCACCAAACGGCCAGAATCGGAAATAATTTTATGGTCTTTAAACGATATTGAACCTTACCTTCACTGTGTTTAAGTCTACATTACCAAGCAGCGTACAAAAGCTAGGTGACGTACGTCGCCCGCGACCACGGAATAGAAAAATAAGGTAATGTAGACTTAAACACAGTGACCGTAAGGTTCAATATCGTTTAAAGACCATAAAATTCTTTCCGATTCCGGCCGTTTGGTGGAAATCATGCATAATCAGGCTGTTGTGACAGCTACCGCTCGCTGGTGGCTGACAACAGTGTTCTTTACTTTTGCGATTTCCGCATAGATGCATCAGACGAGTGTACAGCCGGCCAAGAAAGTGTTCTACCAATTTTGTCAAAAGTTTCTGTGAGATCAAACTATCATTAAGGTTGACATGACACATGACGTGACGTAAATGACATTTGACAAGGGAGCTGTTATCACTGTCATAATGTCATTTCGAGGGGAAATGGCCCCTGTTGTGTCATGAGGATCAAACGAACATTGATCTTATGGATGTAGACAATTTCTTGGCCAACTGTGCCTGCTCTACACAAGTGACTTCTCCAGTACGTCAGCTCCTCCAAAACGTCCGTTAGCTCCTAGAAACGTCACAAAACGTAATGTCTTGTTATTGTGATAGTAGATCTGGCGATAACGCAAGTGGACGTCTGTGGGCGTTTTATGGGTTTCATTGTAATCGAGTTTTCGAATACTTGTTTATGAGTTATGACGCGAATGACTGACGGTGAAGCATGTGGGTCAGCTTGAGGCATTATCTTTCACTGCTATTTTCGTTTTGAACTTTTATCATACATATTTATAACTACTTGCATAGACTCATACATCCATACATACAGTCAGGGAAATTGGATGTTTAGCAGGTTGAGATACTTCTAAAATTGACCTTATTACTATTTCCAGCCAGTTGCATGACAAATACTCAATATTGAACTTCATGGTGAAGTTTGTCCTATAATGCGAACAAATTATGAAGGTCAACCAACTAAACAATCAGAATCAACCTGCAAAACAAGATCAATCAGATTCCCTGACTGTACAACACGCCTGTATTTCCAAATGGGGTAGGCAGAGCCACGAAACATTACATAGACAAAACCATGAAACAGATAAAACCATGACTATTTCACGCTTCGCAGTCACTTCTAGCATCATTTTAGATTTAAATACATATTGAAGACGTAAGAGGTTGCTAGCTTGTCGCCTAAAGCATACCTAAACCTGTTTTTACTTAATCGCCTCTTACGACATCCACGGAATACATGGAGAGTTATTCTAACCCGACACCAAACGTCTGGGTTTCTATTGTAAAATACCTCAATTTCTTTTAGCCATTACAACTACATTTGATCCCAAAAGCTATAAACAACCAATGCAACCTTTATGAACCCTATTCCATTAGCAAAAGCACTATAATTGCCCAGCAGCTGCCACCAAATGAATACGTAAAATACACATTAAGGTTAAAACTTTGAACCTTATGTACACGTATTAAGAGCCACAATAAAACTGATACACTGACACCAAACCGTCGCCTTCTTAAGTGCACTAAACGCTCTAGAGCTGCTAAGTTACCTTTCTTACACACCACTTTGAATCTTAAAACAATGATTGTAAAAACCACTTTCAAATAGCAGAAGGGACCCCGGAGATTACTGAAGTTTAACTATAGACTTTATGGGCTGAGAATAGGGTTGTAAGTTGGTACGTGTGAAGAGGTCTTGAGGGACAGTTCAGGGGAGGTGAGGGCTGATTTGATAAAGTTCAAGGGGAAGGCCGGGAGATAGCGTGTTGTTTGAATTAGACTTTTACTTTTTGTATTATTTCCGTATATATACGTCAGGTCTACTCCCAAATGGGGTAGGCAGAGCACACGAAATGCTACTCACAGAAAATCATGACTATTTCACGATTTGTGGCCACTTCTAGCATATTTTTTAGGTTTTGAGTTGGCAAGTATAATAGTGACAGGTAATGCGCCGGTATTAGTTTAGTCGAGCGCGAGCAGTCACGAACAGAGCGGTGGCGCGGTGCATTTGGCAGCCGCCTCGGCTACGGATTATCCCGAAACATGTCCAACTAAACTTCATTTAAGACGTGATTTATACGTATTTTTCAAGAAAAAGCATCGCAAGTAAGCCTACTTTAAAATACAGAACCAGCAGCGCTATTGTCTAACGCACCAAAAACATACATCGTTTTTAATATTGCAGTTTCAGTGTCAGTTTGCTTTGAAATGTTTCAATTTCAAAGCGATTTTTGGTTTCTTCTGTCAAATTAAAAACGATGTAGATTTCTGGTGCGATAGACAATAGCGCTGCCGTTTCAGAGTAGACTAAAGGCCAAATTCCCAATAATAGTTCCTTGGGTGACCTTAGTGTCGTAAAGTGACTTCTATTAGCCTTCTGTCCAATGCACAGCGCCCCCGACGGCACATTGGCTCCACGAGACCAAAACATTTGCTGACCATTATCACCCCTATTCCCCCTGAGACTTCAAGTGCCCTACAGTTCACAATCGACCTTATCTCTAAAGAATTAAGCCCATATTCGTTAAATTCTTAGTTAGTTCAGCAATGTGAAAGGTTAGGTGCATTAGAATTACGTGTTATTGGATTAGAAAGTGTAATTTTAAGGAATAAGGTAGGTTTTTGTAATGAATATGCAAAGGGGAGGTGACGGTAGTTTGACAATTATATTTGTACAGACAATAGTGATGCTTTATGCGTTTATTTATGAGGGTAGTTTGGTGTGTATTGTACCTACGTATCTATATCTCATTCACGGAAGCTAGTTAATATAGCGCTCTCTCTGTCACGTAATCTACACTTAATATTATAAAGCTGAAAAGTTTGTTTGTTTGTACGCGCTAATCTCGGGAACTACTGGTTCGAATTGAAAAAAATATTTTTGTGTTGGATAGACCATTTATCGAGGAAGGCTTTAGGCTATATTAC
Organism: Adoxophyes honmai; assembly: GCA_005406045.1. NCBI lineage: Eukaryota > Metazoa > Arthropoda > Insecta > Lepidoptera > Tortricidae > Adoxophyes > Adoxophyes honmai. Next base: position 92,344 of record BHDV01002012.1, on the reverse strand, counting down.
ATCACGCTGCGACCAATAGGTGTGAAGAAACATTGGAAAATGTGGAAAAAACGAGGGAAGTGAGTCACTATTCCACGCGGAGTCGCGGGCACAGCTAGTCCCATACAAATGTCAAAGACAAAAAGTCTACGTTTACTTTGGCAATCACTTTATTCATTGATGAAAGTCCATTCAACTAATAATGATTTAACATTTCAATTCGTACGAAAATAATATGAAGCTCCTATCTGTCAAAAGCTTTTTGATAAAGCAAAGGTAGCCAAGTTTCAACACAGCATTTTTGTTTTCCTCATTAACTTGTTTCCGTGAAAGGGGTATAGTGAATGGTGTCTGTTATTCTGTACTAGACTTAGGTTGGTGAACTCTGATGTTTGTGTCTGGAATTCTAGATGTGTAAAAATAAGTCGTCTCAAATGTAAATGTAAATGTTAATCAAGTGTTTACTTTTACTGTTTCTTCTGTTTTGAATTCAAAAGTACATACATACATACATACATCACTGTATTGTACGGAACGCTACATAGACAAATCCATGACAATTTCACGTTTCGTAGCCACTTCTAGGATAATTTTAGGTCCAAAGTTAAGAGGTAATAGTGACAGGTTGCTAGCCCGTCACCTAAAGTATACCTAACCTAAAGTTGACCTGTATTACGCCATCAACGGAAGAAATGGTGAGGTGTACTAAACTCAACACCATGCAGGTTAAAATGAGTGTGGCTCCTATTTTCCGAAAATCATATTTTCTTCGTGTTAATTTTTCCGTTCCCATAATTTTCCGGTGTCGTTTTTTCCCAATATTTAATTTTCTATGAGCATTTTATTCCATACCCCAATTTTTTCGGTGTCTTTTTTTCCCCAGTCACCTATTATTACTAGTTTTGATTTTTTCGCTTCTCTTTCTTTCCATTCTTTTAACACGTTCACTGCGAAAGGAGGTGGATTAGACCTCCTGCATAGCCGCCATCCCGTGCGGCAGTGAAAATAGCGTACTTTCCCCTGGTGCGAAAAGCACAATTTAGTTAATCTTTGGAGTAGAACAAAGACAAATATACTTTTGAGTTCGTCTCTTAAACTAGTATTTTAATACATATTCCAAATACTCGAGAGGCGGATTGAACCTCTCCCGCACAGGTTAACTTTTTTTTCTTTTCAGTGCGGGAACGGGTTGAATCCACCTCTGACCCCTTGCACACCCCGCGCCGCACTGAATGTCATACGATGTAAACAGCCAGTGATGTGCCATCCACTGAATAAGTCGAACGCATCATAAGTTTAAAACTATTGTTTATCTTGAGACGAAAGATTACTAACCTACCTACCCACTTTTCTATTATGTTTGCAATGTTTCAACGACAATCATTCGAAATAAATACATACATACATACATACAATAAATCACACCTTTGTTCCCAAATGGGGTAGGCAGAGCATACAAAACGTGAAATAGACATATGATTGTGACTATTACACGCTTCACAGCCACTTCTAGCATCTTTTTGGATATGAAAGCAGATGAAAGAGGTAATATAATAGTGACATGTTGCTAGCTTGTCGCCTTCAGAATACCTAAACCTATTTCCTTAGTCGCCTCCTACGACATCCACGGAAGAAATGGTGATGTGCTATTCTAGACCCGAAACCACACGGGATTGAAATAAATAATTTATTATTATTTACTATTACTTTCATTGACGACTTATACGTTTCCCATCCCTACTTAGGATTATGTCGGTAATTTCAGTGCGAAGGGAGGTTTAAAAGACCTCATAAAGTTTTTTATTTTTATTAATAGTTCTAGAAGTCCTAGATTCGGGCGAAGCCAGAATCAAATTAAGTAATAGATGGAGAATCCATAGTAAAAAAAATGGAGCACTAAAATAAATCTCCATCGAGATATAAACGTTTTTTCTTTTCTTGGGTGAAGAGGCGGAATAGACCTACTGACGCACTGGAGATAAAATGGGAAAGGGGTTGTTTCAACCTACTAACGCACCAGAAAAACAAACACAGAAATCAGTCTCGCAGTGAACGTGTTAAGCATCTAGGATATTGACTAGTTTATGTATCTGATAGCAGTTCGGTTCTGGCGCTTCGCCGGCCGCTGCCGCGGCGCGCTCGCTTCGCTCGCTCGGCTCGCGCGCTGTAGGGACGCAGTTCAACCTAACACTCCTCCTCGCTTCGCTCGTCGTCGTACCTAATTGGGCTCTGTGTTAGACCTTATCCGTATAATTACGCCATAAGGGAACGGAAAAATAATATTTCATGAAAAAATGCCCATGAGAAATTATACGTTGGGGAAAAAAAGGTACTGGAAAAATAAGGGAACGGAATAATTGCCACCAAGAAAAAAGGTGACTGGAGAAAAAAGACACCGGTAAATAATGAGAATGGAAAAATTAACACAAAGAAAATATGATTTTTAGAAAAAAGGAGCCACGCTCGTTAAAATATCGTAATTCAAACAAAACTAAATGTTTTAGTCGACAGGCTAGCTACCTGCCCCTATTGTACCACTTCCATTTTGTAAACCTAAACTAAGCTAGAAGTGGCTGCGAAGCGTGATATAGTTATAAATTATAATCATAGTTTTGTCTATGTCACGTTTCGTATGCTCTGCCTACCCCAATTGGGCATACAGTCCTGATTGTATGTATGTATATTACACAAAACTAAATAAAAAACCAAATCTCTGTATAAAAATCTAAATAAACCAAAGACTGTCGTCCCCGAATGCGGGAAACAACTCTCAACATGTTGAGACAAGTCCGGGGACTCACATCCAATTAAAAGGGGACGTTGGAGGTCTTTGAGGCTAATTGTTGACCGGGGGCCGTCGGTGCACGCGCCCTAAGCCTGCCAGTGGCTCTCAAACTGTGAGACAAGACTGCGACCCTTCACCAAACAGTTACGCTAGAATCAGACGGTTCACTCAAATGAATGTTCACTATGAAGATTTACTTATTTTTCATTCATTTTATGTCTACTTTTGATTCATTTTTGTGTTCAGACGTGTCATTTTGAGTGAAAGACGCAGAATGAAGCACGAAAATGAAGGAAAAATTAACCGTCTGATTCCACCTTTAGGGCTTGTACTTGTACACAAAACCGCGATGCGATGCGCGTCGCATCGCAGGAATTAAAGAAACAAATTGCCGGGATTTGTTCTTAAAAACTTCATATGGCATCAGTTCGTATCGCGGTTCTGTGTACGAGCCCTTATTTCGGAGAACATACATACATTACTGTTTGCTTATATTTGCATATTACTTAGGTTTTAAGGTTAGAGCTACTATGTATAGTGATAGGTTGCTAGCCTGCCGCCTAAAATATTCCTTAACCTATATTTTTAGTCTCATACGATATCCACGGAAGCAATGGAGAGGTGTTATTCGAAAAACCTCCTATTTCATAGTGAAATAACGGATCTACTCACGTTTTTTATACCCTCTTTCGTCTGTTTATTGAACCTAAAACTATACTTAAAGTGGCCACAGAATGAGAAAAGGGCATGGCTTATCTACGTAACATTTCGTGTGCTTTGTCTGCCCCATTTGAGAATACAGGCGTGATTATAGGACTGTAAAAATGTTTGCGAACCACTGCCTGCCCCCGTGTTTATAGGACTCTGTCTAGACGTCACCTTATCTATCTCTAACGGCAGATAACTCAGAGCTAACTTCGTCATTCAGACGCGATCTCTGCCTGCACATTACAGAGGTGACATAATTAGCAACGCTGCGCTGTGTATATTACAAGTAGACGTGTAAATAATGCTTTATTGAAGGCATATCTTACTGAGCTTTGTGAAATGAAACTTTGAAAATAAACTTTTCTCTACTAATATCATAAAGCTGAAGTTCGTTTGTTTGAACGCGCTAATCTCAGGAACTACTGGTCAGAATCTTTTTGTGTAGGATAGACCATTTATTGAGAAAGGCTTTATAACCGCAACCAATAGGAGCAAAGAAACACAGCAAAATGTGGGAAAAACGGGGAAAATTACCCAAAGTCACTATTCCACGCCGACGGATCCAATCCACGCAGACGTTTTGTGCGCCGCAGACTCGATCGCACAAAAAGTATGTCGTCTGCGCTGCCACTAAAACGTCATAAACTAAAATTTTCCTTTCATTTACCTAGTCATTTGTACGGAACCTTTTGTGCGCGAGTCCGACTCGCACTTGGCCGGTTTTTCAAACATTTCTCGCTACGCACCATCGCAAATCCCTGGTAAAAAAGCCTAAAAAGTCAGGCAGTCTGCCTAATCTATTTACGGTAGCCAATCTGTGGCTCGTCACGTGCAAAAACGTTCGGAAACGTTATCAAATATTCGAATATTTGCGGGGCAAATAGTTTTGCGTTCACTTCTGGCAGTTTGTTGTTAGGGGTGCTAATCGAAATAAAATGGCAGCTAGATGGTATAAGTATAGTTACTTTTTGGGCTGTAATTGCAAAATCATGACGGACTAGCGAAGGGTGGCGCATTTGCTGGTATTTTGGGATATATATATTTTTTTTTACGCTGACAAAAGGCAATGTAATTAATTATATAATACATACATACAAATCGCTAAACGTGGCACGGGATTTTTGAATTCATGTGCTCTGCCTACCCCTGTTGGGAATACAGGCGTGAGGATATTAATCACGTTTTCCCAAATGGGGTAGGCTGAGCACACAAAACGTGACAGGAAAAACCATGCCTATTTCACTTTTCACTGTGAGCCAAGCATACTTAAAACCTTATTCTTAGTCGCCTATTACATACAATATCCTCGGAGAAATGGAGAGATAGTATTCTAATAACATAAAATACAGATTCGTTACAAACAAAAGCGCAGAGTGCAGGCAGACCTATCGCTTAAAAATCCCTTCTTCCAACACCGTACACTGGGAAACCAAGCGTTAAAACTAAAGCAGTAAGCCAACCAGCCTCATACGGTGCTTAGTGGCGCCCAGCGTGGGACCAAAGTTTGTTTAATGCACAGACTTATATCGAAATAGATGACTCAAGTGTACGTCCTTCGCGAGCCAAAAAGGAGCCAGAAGGGAGAGCAATGTTCTTCCTTTGACGCGATTTCATTTAGTTTTGTACCACTTAGATTAGGTTTAACTGTCTAGTCATAGGACAACTTGAACAAGGCGGTGTCACCTTTGAATCGGTTTCACTCGGACTGTCAATTCCCGTCACTAAAGCGCTCATGTGACGTTACAGTAGGTAGAGGAAAAGTGGTACGCTTGGTTTTCATACAAATGCGGAACCCGCGGTATCTATTTCGATGTAAGTCTGTGGTTTAATGGCGCCCACCATGGGACCCCGAGGCCTTAACTGGCGCCCAACGTGGGGCTCGTAATGCATCCCGTGGGAGCGCGAACGTGCGGAACTGTGCAAAAGCTGTGCTAAATACACTTTGTGAATTGTAAGAAAGCCAATTCGGTCTTCATGCAGCGTTTCATTCAGAGTGTTTTTGACACAGGTAGAGACAGACATGGTACCTCTTTATAATTATTAACAATACTCATTTAAATGTGTCTCTCTGTGTGTGTTTGTTATTTCTTGAAGTCCAAATGGCGCCACGAATTTTGATGAAATTTGGCAACAGCTAGTCTGATATAATTTGGAAAATCATAGTACAGTCACTACGTCACTAGCAATAACATTTGCCACGGTGGAGCTTGCAAAAATATCTGACACGTTCTACTGCCCCTAGTAATATATATAGTCCTCCTCATCGTTCCGATGACGGCGACCCTGGCTATAATCAAAAATATAACAAATTAAAAGACTATCTTCTATGCTAGAGACCTTTAAGTACTTAAAAGATGGTAAACAATCTTGACATGTCTTTTTATTGAAATACGCAGTCTAAAAATGAAAATCGTTACACTATACAATTCAATTATGAAAGTAAATGATTTTTTCATACCTAAATTGTAAAATGTAAAGATTTTGATTTATAAAGTGTATGTTTAAAAAAAAAGACGTCAAGATTGTTTATATTGTTTTAACTACCTAAACAGATCTACTATAGCATGAGCCCTGATATGGCTCACTAGTCCAAACTGCCCCTAGTAATAGAGTTGTATCAGATACTTACGCAGCCTTATTGTGTCAGATATTGGTGATGTTTCACTGAAACTTGAATTCGGTCCTTAGTTTTATGTTGTGGATTTACCCAATTTAACAAAAATTAATTTTTTACCCGTGTTGTGCCGGGTTAGAATAGCACCTCCCCCTTTCTTCCCGTGGGTGTCGTAAGAGTCGACTCTGGGAAAGGGTTAGTGTATTGTGGGCGATGGGCTAGCAACCTGTCACTGCAATATCATGTTAAACCATCTGGTTACCCTGGATTTCGTTAAACGTAGCACTGGATTTTTTAATTCACGTGCTCTGCCTACCCCTCATGGGAATACAGGCGTGAGAATATGTATGTATGTATGTATGTATAATTTCAATGTGTGTATGTATGTTTGTTACTTGGAGTCCAAATGGCGCAACCAATTTTGATGAAATTTGGCACAGCAACAGCTAGTTCAATATCACTTTAAAATTTAAAAATCATAGTAGATACTGAAACGTATATTCGGCATAGTTGTGTGTTGGTGTGAAATTGAACGAATGTGAATGAAGCAAAAGAGGTATGTCAGGATCCTAGTGCCTGCCCCTGTTGGAAAGAGGCGTGACGGTATGTATGTATGTTGTACCTTGTCCATAGTTACCCGATTTAAAATAAATTATTTTTTAACCTAATCAGTTCCTCACACAATCATTTGGATAATATTCCATGGACTTGCAGGGTAACCTATACCATTACCGACCTCATCAGCCTTTTAGCGGGTAATGACGGTCGCATCCGCGCCCCTTTACCCGGCTCAATACAAATAATTCAAATACAAGACGGATCCGAAGGTTCGTATCGAAAAGGACATCCAAAAGCATAGAGGATGTATGACAGGAGGCGTGGTGCATATCTGTTTCAATTTTTTTAACCCTTCGAGTGGCATTCGACCGTTTTCCGGCAGACTTTTAATTGGCAACATGCCGGCTCCCGGCTTGTTGTGTTTTTTGTTTTTTTTTGAAAAATGGTAATTTTTCTAACATGCAGTAATTTCGTTGTGATCTCTTCCACTTGACTTGTCACCTTGTCAGTCAGTCCTCAAGTGTTCTTATACATATTTTATCTAACTGTAACGCACATACATACGTACGTACATCAAGCCTGTGTTCCCAAATGGGACTAGTCGCGCACACGAAACGCTACATATACAAAACTATGAATATTTCACGTTTAGTAGCCACTTTTATCTAGCTTATTATAAGGTACAAACAATAGTGTCAGGTTGCTAACCTGTCGCCTTAAATATGCCTTCACCTATTACCTTTTACGATAGATGTCCACAGATTAAATTGATTGAATCTATACCCGTCATCACATAAAATAGAAACAATAACGATGATATAACTCCTCCTCTCTGGGTGCTCCGTGGCCGCCGTCAACCCTGACGACGTCTGTCGCCTTATTTTACTCAACTTTATCTCGGGCTTCGGCGCCCTGATTTGATGACGCCCGCGATTTAGGACGAAGGACCCAATGCGTTAGGGCACAAAATAGATAGATATAGAAATCAATCTCCATACATACATCATCATCTACATTCTACATCATCATCAGCCTACATACGTCCCACTGCAGGGCACAGGCCTCCTCTCAGTATGAGAGGGCTTGGGCTATAGTTCCCACGCAGGCCCAGTGCGGATTGGGAATTTCACACACAACGTTGAATTGCTTCGTCTCTGTGTGTAGGTTTCCTCACGATGTTTTCCTTCACCGAATAGGTCGTGATAAATATCAAATTCGATATCGCACATAAATTCCGAAAAATTCAGAGGTGCGAGCCCGGGGTTTGAACCCACGACCCTCTGCTTGAGAGGCCACAGGTCGAACCGCTGGGTTACCACGGTTACTTGGGTCATTGTCATAACCCTAAAAAAACATGTCCATTTGTAATTATATAAAACATTTTTAATAATTGCATTCAATTTACATCATAACTATAAAGTACAGGAAACGTACTAGACTATACTATATCATATTTTCTATAAATGTAATTATTTGTTTTGTTTATCACCACAAATGTAACTGAAAGTCCACTTCGGTGGACTGTCCGGATTCCACCTGTTAATAGAATGTGGCTTTAAAAAAATACATCTCTTTTATTATTGTACAAAAATGCCATGTTTCCCTAATCAATGTATGATTTCCATTCAACATTATTAGGATTTAAAAAATTAGATGGAAATAAAACACATTTTTTGCATCATTGAATCTTGTCACAACATTTTTTGTCTTTTTGGTGGACATTACTTTAAATTCTAGAAAAATTAGGGAAATGTCAAATGAATAAACTGGAACATATAATTTGACTCATTCACTATCGTACTATCCCTGTTAGCAGCCATTTTGCCGTGACTTGTGCGCAGCAGACGATATTGTTGTGTTAACAAGAATATTTGGTGGTGTCAATGTTGAATTGTCTTTCCGGTTACTGCTGTATTTTGTAAGTACATCGCTATAAATCCACAAAACGTTTTTAATAATTAGTTAAGCATTCAAACATTGTAAATATGCCTTGCCTTTTGAATAATCCTTTAAATGGCTGGTGTTGTGAATGATATTTGCGGAAAAAGTCCATTCGGTGGACGTCTTTTTGGTGGACTTTTTGTAAACCCAAACGATAAATGATTGTATTTTGATTGATTTCTTGTAATTTGGTTTAATTTTTTATTATAACTTTAAAAACTAGCTTCTGATTCCTTTTTTGTTTTATCCGTAAATGACTAGTGACTGAATACATGTTTAAACGTAAATTCTGTAAAGGTAAAAAAAAACTGTAGAAGATTTAACAAAAACATACAAAATACGCTTTGGAGGAAAAATGGAATGATGCACGACGATGCAGAAAAAAAAAACCATATAGAAAAAGAAACTTAAAAGTATATCGCACGCAAAATACCGCCTTCGATTCTAGTTATTTTAGTACCATGAAATGGGTAAACGTATTGCAGTGAAAAACAGAAGAATGTTGAAAGCAAAGAAACTTACTTACTTAGAAAGAAGTTGATGACTTCAGAATGCAGCAACCATTAAAAATTAGTGAGTGCAGTCTGTTTGTTGATTGAAAAAAATGTTCATAAAAGTATACAATTTTTGGACGTATATTCTGAAAGTTTGGATACGTCAACGTTAAAACAAGGAAGAGCCACCAAACCCCCACTTTCATACATACTTCTTGAAGACTTGAAGGCTTCCTAGTCTTCGGAGGACGAAGGCATATTTGGTCCACCGAAAAGAATTGTCATTTCGGTATACAGACACAAAATATTTTTTATATACTTTTTGAATGTATTTACGTGTCTGATTGTTGATGATTATGAGAATATATCATGAACGTTATTTTTGTTTAACATGTTTACCGCTTTTTGTTTTGTTTATTTATTATTAATTAACATAATTAGTCCACTTGGTGGACATATTAGTCTTTTCGGTGGAACCAAAATATCGTTATTTCGTTTTAAATCGTTTTTTTCGAATAATTGATCTCTGAATGATACTCAGTTCTGTTGCAAGTTAGAGTAAGAGTCGTAATATACCTTTGATTTTTATAAATCACGTGTTTCATTTTTTAGCGAAAAAAATTGGCAGGCTTGACAATGACCCACTTAACATAAAACACTAGATACATACATACATAAACATAACATAAAATCACGCCTATGTTCCCAAATGGGGAAGGCAGAGCACACAAATTGTGAAATAGACATATCCATGGTTATGACTATTTCACACTTCGCAGCCACTTCTAGCATTATTTTGGGTTTAAAAACAGTTGTAATAGGTAGTATAATAGTGACAGGTTGCTAGCCTGTCGCCTAAAAATTACCTAAACCCATTTCCTTAGTCACCTAGGCTCCTACGACATCCACGGAAGAAATGGAGAGGTGCTATTCTAGACCCAGAAAATATATGTAATAATCATGCATTTCGCCAATGTGGAAATCGTCGAAGACATGTATCGTCGTAATTTAAGTAACAATGACATTAAAGTAAAAATGTTTTAGGTACTTATTATCAACTAGCTTTCCGCCCGCGACTTCGCCCGCGTGGAATTCTGTTATATTGCAGTATAAAGCGAACATTCCCTCGGGAACATCAATTTTTTCCGGGATAAAAAGTACCCTATTATTTAATCCGGACTTCTAACTTTACGTCTGCAAAATTTCAAAGCAATCGGTTTAGTAGTTACGACGTGAAAGCGGAACAAACAAACAAACTCCCTTTCCGATTTATAATATTAGTAAGGATAATAAATCAAATCACTATTAAACCTGCCAACTTAAAAAAAAATGCCTAGTGAACGAATTGTGAAATAGTCATAGTTTTGTCGACGAAATCTTTCGTGTACAGTCGAGTTCATTAACATATGAGCAAAACGGAGGGTTCAAAAATATCTGTACACCTTTATGACATTGACAATAAGGTGCAAAAGTTTACATACTTGGCATTTGTCTGCTCATATATTTATGAACTCCACTGTACCTTTCCTACTCCATTTGGGAAAAAAGGCGTGACGAAAATAATCAATACAAGTTATCAGTAAGCATTCACTGCAACGAATCTCAGTTTTGCACAAACCACTCGAAACACGAGTTCAACGCTTCCTAAGATAAGATTAGGGAAGCGAGCGGCTTCGACCGGCCGTATCTGCCGACACAGATTGAGATTACATTACATGGTGTTGTGTGACCTATACACTATACATCTACTACTTATTAAGAAGTGACACGAAAGAATGAAATCATTTGAGAAAACTTAACTTAAATATAATTTTAATTTTTAACTTTTAATTTATCAGGCACTAGCTTTCCGCCCGCGGCTTCGCCCGCGTGGTATTCGGTTATATTGCGGTATAAAGCGAACATTCCCTCGGGAACATCAATTTTTTCCGGGATAAAAAGTACCCTATTATTTAATCCGGACTTCTAACTTTACGTCTGCAAAATTTCAAAGCAATCGGTTCAGTAGTTATGGCGTGAAAGCGGAACAAACAAACAAACAAACAAACTCACTTTCCGATTTATAATATTAGTAAGGATTAGTAAGGATGTCATAAAGGTGTAGGATATTTTTGAACTCTCAGTTTTGCTGATATATTAATGAACTCGACTGTACGAAAGGTACAGATCTCATGAATCTATTATCGTAGCCGTCGGAACTCGTTAAATAACTTGGAAGTTCAAAGTTTGTTTGTAACAAGCCTTTACTTGATTCACGTCGGCTAAGGTTGCCGATAGAGGGCGCCTCCAAATCGCCAGTTTACCTGCAACAAAGAAGAAATTTATTTGTATTAAGTTACTTATGGTACAGTACCTAATCATAGATTCTCATATGTGGCGTAAAAACACACTTTCACGTTTCGTGGCCACTTATTGCACAAATATTTGTACATACACACGTTGCGCCTGCACTCCCTAATGGGGTAGGCAGAGCACACAAAAATTGCGATTATTTGTTTCGTAGCCACATTTACCGTTAGATTTAAACATAGACGAAAGAAGTACAATAGTGACAGGTTGCCAGCTAACATGTCTCAACGTTTTGAGTCGTCTCTTACGACATCCACGGAAGAAACAAGTGTTGTTCCAACCCAACACACGAGCAGTATTAATAAATAACTTTTTTTAAAGTCACCCAAACAGCAGTAGAATCACCCCCACCACACGTTTTTGGCAGCGCGCCAGTCAGTCGCACACGGTCCGCCGCGCGGAGCGGACGCATTTAAATAAGAAATGGCGACGAGGCTGTCTGTCTGTATGCTAATGCGGCTTTTAAGGAATTGGACTCGTTTTAGTATTCTATTTGGATGGTTCCGTAAATGGATTTGGCGAGTTTTATGTATGAGACTGAGGCTAACATGTTTAGTGGTACTAAAAGCCACAAGTAACTCTAGCTACTTGTTCAGTTCTTATTAGTTTACATACATACATACATATCGTCACGCCTCTTTCCCACAGGGGTAGGCAGAGACTACTTTGTTCCACTCGCTACGATCCTGA
>BHDV01002012.1:46826-70420 GCA_005406045.1 Adoxophyes honmai | reverse complement strand
TTCAAACAAACAAACAAACTCTTCAGCTTTATTATATTAGTATAGATTTGAAGTCGGTTTTTTTTTGTTTAAAATTATATATTAAATAAATACCATGAGATCACGGACAAGGAATTTGTCAGTGGATTTCCGAACGCGCTGGTAAAAGGTTTTTAGTGCCGCGTGTTGTATTGGTCTTCTTTTGTTAATTTTGTTACTCCAATCCGTGAATTTGTACAGACTTGGCAAAATATTTTGTAGTGGGTAGTTCGCGCATGGCGGTAACCTGAAAAAACAAATGATGCCCGAACTAAGGCTGGCTGTCTATGCAGCAGAGCGAGGCAGCGGAGCGGTGAGGGAGCTAACAAAAATACCAATTGCATAATATCTTCGCTCCTCTTCAGTGGATGCAATTCTATTGGTGGATTTTTATCTCGCTCATCGCTCCGCTGCAGTGGACAGACAGCCCTACTCCTACTACAAAAAATCTTGCCAATAGTTACATGCCGCTAACTATACTAGTTTATTTCAGCTTAATTGACATTTTTAACGGGGGATGTAACTAGGTCTGTAAGTCGCAGTGGCGCCCTCTGCCCCAAATCAACAAAACTCCGCTCGAACGGTTACCGTATTGACCTATTGACATTAAAATTTTACAGCCGTCAAACTTTGTTCATCGACCACAACACAGCCTGGCGCAGAAGTCAATAACGTGTGTACATAGTGAAATAAAAAGGATCTACTAACGTTTTTATATCGAGATTAGCTCGACATGTTTCGCAAAATTAATTAATATATATATAAATAAATTAAAAGCAAAATTTATTTTAGCATTTTTCCCCAAATGACTTTTACCTCTACTCTCTTACCTCTTTACGTCTACTGTTAGTTACATTGCTCCCTGTTTGTATTTGCATATTTATATGATTTAATGTGAATATAATGTATTTTTTAATGTATGTATGTAAATGCACAGCTCTGCTGCGGACACCTGAGGGTTGGAGACCTGGTGACCTGACACACAGGCCCCGCCTAGTTCGGGCACCAGTCTCCCCCACATAAGTCACTCAGCACACTTATAATGTAATACCATAGAAGACCTACCCCTGTGGGAAAGAGGCGTGACGGTATGTATGTATGTATGTATTGTACTTGGTGGAGGAGAAAATAAATAAATTTCAATTCAATTCAATTCAACCTAGTTTCGTTTTTTTATTAAAGCTTATTTTCATAGTAGCATTTTTCCCAGTTAGAATCGACGCAGAAACAGTGTCGACGAAGGAGCTCCTATTCCTACGTTATTTTGGCCTTCCGGGCCAATAAAACGTAACATAACCTAAACCCCCCTTCCTTTCCCCCGTTTCTGTGTCGGTTCTATCTGAGAAATATGCAACTTTGAAAATAAGCTTTAGTAAAAAACGAAACTGTATGAGACTATAATCAACTTAAGATACTTTAAAAAGTTGCAGAATTGTTCTTTGACGCGCGTCTCAATCGGACGGCCATACGGACTGGTCCAAACTGTTCCGAGATTCGACAGACTATCCGCGACGGACTTTTTAGTCTGTGAAAATAGCACCTATGGAATTATATGCAGTAAAGTACACGGCGTGCAAAAAGTCCGGCGCACAATGCATACAATCCACGCAGTCTTTTAGTGCGCCGCAGACTGGATCGCACAAAAAGTCTGCGCTGCACCATATGGAGATTGTTTTCTGTACTGTACCCTTTTATTTTGTGACTCGACGAAGAAAACGATTCATCCCTTTAAAATACGGGCTGATTACTGAAACAGGCTGACTTTATTAACCAAGTCATAATACGGTTACTTTACTTTGAGATAAAGTCGAGTTTGCTTTAACTTCGCAGGTTTGGATTGTAAATCTTTGTGGGTTGGTTTCTGCGAGATCTTGTTTTCTTTGTTTTCGTTGTTCAATCACAAATGTGGTGTAACTTTGATGAGGTAAACGTCCGTGTATTCGATACTCTAACAGAAAACACATTTTCGTAGCATTGCTTGTTTAAATATCTACGCAAAACTATTGCAGGATTTTTTGAAGATTTTGAAGATGAAGATGATTTGAAGATGAAACTATGTATACTCTTACCCCGTTTGTTGCTGAAAAAACTTTTGTTGGATAAGTCGATTTACTCCTTAAACGAATTTATTGAATAACAGTTTATTGATTCCGTGACATGTTTATTTCTATTTTTATTTTTATTTTTTATTATTGACATTATATTCTATGATAGTAATTATAATGATAACTGACATTCTCACATTATGTGATTCGCTGTTTTTATAGTTAATTTCGTATATTTATTTTTATATTGACATTGATATTTACAATTTTACATCTAATTGCTGATGTAGCTAATTGTATTTATTGTTTTTATTCTTTTTGTATTTTTGACATTTTTAATATGATTGTGACATTTTTTAGTTAATTTTTACTATTTACTTATATGACGATCATTTTGTGAATTTATTATATTTTGACATTTCAAATGTAATATGATTTTCAAAACGAAATAAAGTACCATCTATCTATCTATCTATCTTACAATTATTGAACAGAATTTGTTTTATACACATTACACATACATATTACGAGTATAATATCACGTCTGTTTACCCAAATGCGGTAGGCAGAACACACGAAACCATTTCATGACTATCCACTGTAGCCACTTTTAGCATATTTAAAGTTAAGAGATACTATAGTGACAGGTTGCTGCTAGGCTGTCGCCAACATACCTTAACCTATATCCTTAGGCGTCTCTTACGAACATCCACGGAAAAAATGGACAGGTATTATTCGAAACCTGACACCAAACGAGCTTGTTTTATATGGTCATAAAATAAAAACCATTAAAAAAAAATATGTAGTGTCATGTGCGAGTCTTCCGGTAGTTTCATGACACTAACCAACATAATGTTTTTTTAGGGTTCCGTATCTAAGTTACACTTCTGTATGATTGGATCCTTGAGGTCACAATCACAACCAATATGGCGTCCAAACGACGCATTGTTCTGGACAATAGCAGTAACGAAGATGGCTGGATGATGGATAATAATCTTGTCACGTAATGAGCCGACTGGTTTGAACTATAATGACGGTTGCCAAACTAAGTAAGTAATCATATCACAAATCAGAAGTGTATACATATTTATCTACCTACATCCATCCTGTAAACATAGGTACATACATATCCGTACCAATATATAAATGTGAAAGTGTGTTTGTTTGTTTGTCCGTTTTTCACGGCTAAACGGAGCGATGGATTGACGTGATTTTTTAGGTAGAGATAGTTTAGGGCATGGAGAGTGACATAGGCTACATTTTGTCTCTTCAAAACCCCCCCTTTCCCTAAAGTGAGGGGTGGAATTTTCAATGTAGAAAGCTATAAAAATTGTATGTGTGCTACCTCTTCTGTGATACCCCGAATTTAACGCGAGCGGAGCCGCGGGCAAAAGCTAGTGCCCTATATTCGCAAATGGGGTAGGCAGAGCAGATGAAACGCTTAGTCAAAACCGTGGCCACTTATACGATTTATTTTTAGCTTTTGAATTGGCAACTGTAACAGTGACAGGTTAAGGCCGGCGCTGACTGCCGGCATGGCACGGCAGGTCATGGCAAAGGATTTGTTACTGATATAACTATTTTAAATCTTATTACTATGAGTTTAGAATTCATGTTACTTTATTTTGATACAACGATGCCGCGGCATGCCACAGCATGCCGAAGCATTCCACGGGTTATTTTACAGGATGCTGCGGCATAACTTGCCGTGCCGTCCCGTGCCATGCCGGCAGTCAGCGCCGGCCTTTACCAGCCTGTCTTCTTAAAACGTACCTAAACCTATTTCCTTCCGTGTCTTACGAAATCCACGAAAGAAATGTAGGTGTTATACTAAAAACACCGCACGGACTCCAAATTTCTGATAATTATTAAATAACCATCATAACGTCCGCTGTATTTTTGATCATTTTTAATTAATGAATTATTAACCAACTTGGAAATAGGTGTGATGTTGCTCCCCTACGATTAATTATGGATGTCAGCGAGGCGCGACCATTAAGTAATTAATTACAGATTGACAGACTGTCAAGTCATGCTGTCAGTCGCATGCGGGTGGAGGGGATGGCCAGGGGAAGTTTAAATGTGTGACAACACTTACTTGGTGTATGGCACGGAATAGGTAATACGTAGTAGGGACCTACGTACAGAAAGGCCACTGCAGAACGTCTAGTGACTCTAGTGTATTCAAAACGATCATGAATTCGATAACGATTTCGTTAGCGAATTAACGCGGAATTGTATGGAGACGTGTCGACCGCGGCAGTTGTTCAAACATTCCGCTGGCGGCGCTGTCCTGTTTCCATACAATTTTGCGATACATAACTCGAAAACGAAATCGTTATCGACTCCATCATTGTTTTTAATACACTAGACGCTCTGGTGTGTCATGTAAAGTGAAAAGCACTGCGAGCGTGCTTAACCGAACATTTGGCGCTATTATAGACCCCTTCAATAAAATTGAAACTAAAAAGGTTAAACGCTAAAAGTGGCTAAGTAGTTAAATAAAAGAGTAAACGTAGGTAGAAGCAGACAGACAACACAACAAACATAGTATATTTTGTGATGGACAAAAAATATTGTTGGAGTCGCTCATCTCGTAACGAGGTCAATGCCCCGCTACGCCGTAGACCCGCTACGACGGCGCTACGTTACCGCACTTTTTATGGCTACACTTAATAGAACATACCGTATATTTGCGTATTACCGCTTGTTTATGTGCGAATAAATGACCCATACATTGAGAAATAAAACAGATAAAGTATCGTCTTTATATCGAGTTTATTTATACAGATCTATACTAATATTATAAAGCTTAAGAGTTTGTTTGTTTGAACGCGCTAATCTCAAGAACTACTGGTTATTTTTGTTTTGGATAGACCATTTATCGAGGAAGGCTTTAGGCTATATAACATCACGGTGCGACTAATAGGAGCGATGAAATATGGGAAAATGTGGAAAAAAACGGGGGAAATTAGTCATTATTCCACGCGGACGGAGTCGCGCGCACAGCTAGTAATGTATAATGTATAATGTAGAAGCGACTATACCTTATCGGTTTAGGTAATTCAAACAATATAAACAATCTTGACATGTCTTTTTGTTGAAATACACAGTCTAAAAATGAAAATCGTTACACTATACAATTCAATTATGAAAATAAATGATTTTATCATACCTAAATTGTAAAATGTAAAGAGTCCGATTTATAAAGTGTAGGTACGTTTAAATAAAAAGACACGTCAAGATTGTTGACATTGTTTTAACTACCTAAACCGATAAGGTATAAGGAAATAGGTTAACATACATACATACATATTCTCACGCCTGTATTCCCATGAGGGGTAGGCAGAGCACATGAATTTAAAAATCCAGTGCCACGTTTAGCAAATTCAGGGTAACCAGATTGTTAAACGTGATATTGTAGTGACAGGTTGCTAGCCTGCCGCCTAAAAATATACCTTAACATGTAAACTAACATTGACCGTTGCTAAATACGCTGTAAACTCAGTACAGATCCTATCATGACTTAGATAATTCTTATTTAGTGTTTAAGAGCTACAAAATAACTCGCGCCGCGACTGGCTCGTGGCCAAGGATAGGTTTAGGCTCTCACGCGGTAATTACAGACGGACATGCATCAAGCCAAACCTAAGGCGCTGCGCAGACGACAGTGTTTTGTACGATCGAGTCTGTGGAGCAATAAATTGTCTGAATGGCGCGCTGACAGTTTCCAGGAATTTCCATTCAGAGTTTCGAGGAAATGTCAGCGCGCCATTCAGACAATTTATTGCTCCACAGACTCGATCGTACAAAACACTGTCGTCTGCGCAGCGCCTAAAACTATGCTAGAAGTGGCTGCGATGCGTGATATAGTCATAATCATGGTTTTGTCTATGTCACGATTAGAGTGCTCTACCTACCCCATTTAGGAACACAGGCGTCATTGTATGTTATGTTGTTGTTGTCATGCATCAAGCGAGCCAAAAGGAGTGTTCATTATTTCAATCTTAACATTAGTTTATTTCGTTTTGGTCAAAAATAGAGGTTTACATGGTGACAACACATTAAGCCGGCCTTATACCTGTAAGTTTAACTTACGAGTAGGGACACAGCTATATGTTAGAATAAGACAGCAATGCTCGTCTCTCCTTTTTGCAGATAGCTCCGTCCTTACTTACGTACGTAGAACTTACGGGTGTAAGGTCGGTCTTAGAAAGTTTGTGAGTATGTTTGGATGTTTGTTACTCTTTAACGCAAAAACTCCAGAATGGATTTTTATGAAACTTTACAGTAATGTAGCTTATACATCAGAATAGCACATAGGCTACAATTTACAAAGATTTTGTTTGAATTTTCCAAAATGTGACGATAGGAAAAATAGCAGGATTCCGCAATTTACAACGTAAAAAGCTATAAATTGGCATGCGGGCTGTGACTAACAAGATCTCGTCTGTGTTAACCCGAATTTAACGCGAGCGTAGCCGCGGGCAAAAGCTAGTTTGAGAATACAGGCGTTATGTATGTATGTACAATTCAACGCAAACATTCGCGCGAATCGTACAATAGTGCCTTCACGTAGGACAGCCTTGAATACGTCGCGCCCCGAACATTCCCAGAATCCAATTTGGTAAGAATTCGTGTAATATCTTAACTTTGTCTCGTGACGTATGTAATAACATGTTATTGCGAGGCCGTGGCGCAGCGAGACAGGCCTGTCCCCTTAGCACGACAGGGCGCGAGTAGAACGCGCGAGATAGACTATACTTGTCACTGTCTAACTAGAGACGTCAGAAAGTGACGGGTAGACTATCCCGCGCGCGACGCGACTTCAGCGTGTTGCCGTGCTAAGCCTACTGCGCGTATGTAAATGCTAAAGTAACTTCGTTCTGTCGGTTGTCTTTTCATCGTAAAAAAATAAATTTTGATTGATGAATGATGGAAGAAATTCTGTACAGAGATAGAGTACCGAGGAAGCACCGAGGCTACTTTTCATCCGGGAAATATGTCTAATTCCTGCGGGACATCCTTCGCTGACAATTTGTGGGCAACAGCTTGTAAATAAGTAGGTACATTTAATCCCTACTAATATTATAAATGCGAAAGTAACTCTGTCTGTCGGTCTGTCTATCTGTTACGCTTTCCCGCTTAAACCTCTCGACAAATTTGGCACAGACAATCATTAGACCCTGAGAAAGAACATAGGCTACCTTTTATTGCTAAAAAAGGTAATGGGTAATGCCCAAAATAACTGATCCACGCGGACGAAGTCGCGGGCACAGCAAGTAATAATTATAAGTACAAGCAAACATTCGTTCGTGCGAACATTTGGGCTGGCGAAAACACTTGTTTGGAGCAACGTGTCCTTATATTTGAGAGTTCAGCAAACATTCGTATTGAACAAATGTTCGTTCACAACACTAAGAGTGCATTCAACCAAATGAGAATAAAAAATAAAATTTAGTTTTGGCACAAGTCTGTCTTTTCTCATGACCAAATAAATTTTCATATGCAAAAAGCGAGTAAGATTAATTAATATTTTATTCTCATTTAGCTGTCGGCAAATAAATTTATTAGTTTAAAAGTTGTAAAAAACATAGCAGTCGGCCGCATTCGGCAAGCGATAGCTGTCGGTAGACAGTCTAGTGTAGACGACTTTTGTCGACCGATATAGTTTGTTGCGACGGCATTAGGTGAACCACGGTAATGGCCGCTTAAGTAAAATCGCAACTTTCGTCATGTCCACAGAATAAACGAACAAATTGCTCCAAAGCGCGAGCCAGTCTTAACTGTCAAAGCGCGTGAAAAATTACACGATCACGTTTTGCAGAGTTTCAGGCACCCTACCCTAAGGGGGCCAAAGGGGGCGCCAGATTTTGTATCAGGAACAATCCAAGCGAACAACCTGATGATTTGACAATTGCACAAATAAAAATATATGCGGTGTGACAGTTTTTTGATCCAAAAGGTGTGTGCCTTTAGTGCAGAGGTGCGTAACTTTTTTCTCATAGACCCTTTTTAAAAGTTACTGGTTACGATGGACCTCCGTGCTACATTTCTAACAAGTCAGGAAATAGGTTAAGGTATGCTTTTGGCGACCATTTAGCAACCTGTCACTTTGTTTTAGGTGTTTAGAACAATAAGGTCAGGTGGGGGAAGAGAAACGCAGGGGTAAGGGGGCACTACAGACCATACTCACTCATAACTCGTACGAGTTATGGTCGGTGGTGCCTCTTACCCCTGCCCTGCCCTTGAATTTCTCTTCCCCCACCTGACCTTACCTCTCCTTTTCTGCTTTGTCTATCACAAGAAACGATAAGGAATATAGGTATCGGTATGCTTTAGATGACAGGCTAGCAATCAGTCACTATAAAACCTCTATTATCTAACTTAAGTGTGCTAAAAGTGGATATGAAGCGTGAAATAGTTAAGATATCCTTACTAATATTATAAGTCAGAAAGTGAGTTTGTTTGTTTGTTTGTTTGTTCCGCTTTCACGCCGTAACTACTGAAACGATTGCTTTGAAATTTTGCAGACATAAAGATAGAAGTCCGGATTAAATAATAGGCTATTTTTTATCCCTGAGAAATTGATGTTCCCGAGGGAAAACAAAAATATAGTTTGCTTGATAGATCGATATCGATCGATAGATGATAGATCGATGGCGCTGTGTGTCGTTTGAAACGAGAAGTTTTCTTATAGTTGTGCTTTATACCGCAATATAACCGAGTTCAACGCGGGCGAAGCCGCGGGCGGTAAGCTAGTTATCTATATAGCGTTTTGTGTGCCTGCCTACAACATTTGGGAATACGGGCATGATGTACGTGTATGTAAACAAACATTTTTACTACCCAGTTTTTAATCCACGAAATCCCCCATCCCATATGTTTATCCAAACCACTATAACTGATAGAGAAACTTCCCATAAAACTACAATATTTACAAACAATTCCAAACGACCCCATAAAGCCTTGCCACGCAAAACTCACCTTTACTCCACTCTAATACAGCTCAAGTTGTTCTAACATTTTCATGACCAATTATAAGTCGTTATTAATTTGTTAGGTCGTTAAAAACGTCTTTAAAAGAGGGGGAGGACCGCAGGGCATTTTAAGCCCTATAGGGGTGGGAGAGGGGCGGTTTTCCCCTTAAGGGTTGCTTAGGGGTTGGAGTGTTTACGCTTTAGTGTCTCCACACTCGAGACTTCAAAGCTTTTAAATATTATTCATTTGGATGTACAGGGAGCAACAATATTAGCAGTGTGCCAAAATATACGACCTTAAAGTTGTGATGATAAGGGTGATATGTAAATATTGGCTTGGCCGTGTCGGTTTTGTCGCTGTGTGTACCTATTAGTCGAATGTTTGCACAGCATTGCACTGGTAAATGATTGCACTCAATTGCTTCTTCTAACGTATACGCGCAAAAAAATCTGTAAACCGTCCAATTACAAGTCGGGTAGGCGACCAAATAAATAGGATAAGGTACTGTGAGAAAAACCCCGGTAGAGAGATCTCTCTCCAGGCAGATGTTATGCCGAAGTCCCCAGAGAGAAAGTTGGAAGTTGCATTTATGCAACCGATCTTCGAAATTTCGTTAGGCGAAGGCTAGACGTACAATAATACATATATATATTGTTCGTCTAGTCTGCTATATTGATGGAAAATACTCTGAATCTATGAACAGATTGTGATCCATCAGTATTCGCCAATTGAAGAATAACAATATTTATTGTACCTACGTCTAGCGTTCGCCTTAGCGCGTTGCAGGATCATTTAGTTCGGCTATTCAACAAATATGGCGCTGGGGCGCTACTATTTCTTAACCTATTTCTTTAGTCGTCTCTTACGACATCCACGGAAGAAATGGACAAGTGTTAAAACCCGACACCACACGGAGTTAGTTTACCACGCGTACTTTAATCGTGGCTTAACTCCGGTGACCGAATTCACACGGCTGCCCAAGCAGTGGCGCGGAACCGGCGCAGACGCCGCGACGGCGGGACCTTAGACCCGCGGGAGAAAGATGTAAACAGATATAAAACTACCCTGAGACTCACTCATAGTGAAAAAACGGAACTACTCACGTATTATATACCGAGATTAGCTCGACATGTTACGGGTCACGTGACCCATCATACGGAGCTACGCGCCACGGCAACGGACAGACGCGCACTGCGTGCCGCCGCTCTTTTGCGCGACTACTAGGCACAGCTGACACCAGTTCACAACTACCCACATTTTCGCTAACACTTCTACTATTATTGTCAAAAGACGGTGACGTGCGCGTCTGTCCGTTGCCGTGGCGCGTAGCTCCAGATGATGGGTCACGGATTGGCCTGAAACATGTCGAGCTACTCTCGATATATACGGTGTAGTTCCGTTTTTTCACTAAGTTATCAGATAGGTAGAAAAGTAAATCTTCATAAAGAGTGCGCTCGAGCAACGCACACAGAGACCGCTCAGAGACATGATGCCGATGCCTTAGAACAGTTGGAACCAGTCCGGTAAGAGGAAAATAGAATAAGATAAGAAGGAAATAGGTTGAGGTATGCTTTAGGCGACAGGCTAGCAACCTGTCACTATTTATAATACCTCTTATCTATTTCAAACCTAAAATTAACTATGCTAAAAGCTGCGTGGTGCCGGGTTAGAATAGCACCTCCCCCTTTTTTCCCGTGGGTGTCGTAAGAATCGACTCTGGGAAAGGGTTAGTGTATTGTGGGCGATGGGCTAGCAACCTGTCACTGCAATATCACGTTTAACCATCTGCTTACCCTGAAATTGCTAAACGTGGCACTGGATTTTTGAATTCATGTGCTCTGCCTACCCCTCTTGGGAATACAGGCGTGAGAATATGTATGTATGTCTTCCTATTCTAGAAGTGGCAAAGCGTCAAATAGTCATAGTTTTAGCCTGTCACGTTTCGTGTGCTCTGCCTACCCAATTTGAAAATACCTCGTGAGAATATGTATGTATACTTGTTAGAAGTAAACCCCTCATTGAACTATTAAACATAAGTAACCGCTAACATAGAACAAAAGCTCGCATGAAGTTAAACGTCTATATCCTCCGCCTCTAATTACGCTCAAGGCGAGCTGCGCAAGCGCCTCTATTTGCATTGCTCGCTGTTGCCAACTAAAAGGACATAACGACCTGAACATCGTAAGGACATACGTCGTTCTAGATTCTGGAAGGATGATTTTGCTCTGCGCGCACCTGTTCTGTTCTGCTTGTAGATAGTTTTACGACTTTCGATTTGAGACTAGTGGGTATTTTTGATATTGTAAATGCTGGATGGGTAGTCTAGTCTACGGAATTTCATTTGGCAAGGCTTTGGAGTTGAAGGGGTAAGTAAACCACCAGAGACCTAAAAAACGACTAATCGCATCCGAAGATACTTGGTGTATTTTGTAGAGGGAGTTAAATGAGTTACACCGGGTTTTTTGACGTGACAACGTCTTATAATTCGATGGAGCCGGCTGCACGCACAAAAAATATGACGTATGCGGCGTTACCTCGATGACTTCGTCGATCTGAGGCGCCCCATTAAACCAATTACGTTGCAGAAAGTTTATCAGAACTTCAACTGCAATTCTCAACCTTCGATAGCTCAGTTGGTAGAGCGGTGGACTGTAGAATCATAGGTCACCGGTTCAAATCCGGTTCGAAAGAGTTCTTTTGTATTTCGTAAGAGGTGACTAAGGGTAAATTGACTTAGGTATGCTTTAGGCGATGGACTAGCATCCTGTCACTATCGTACCTTGTTATTAAAACCTAAAAATGCGCTGGAAGTGGCTGCGAAACGTGTCATAGTCATGGTTTTTGCTATGCAACTTTTTATACGCTCTGCCTACCCCGTTTGGGAATACACCACATAGAAAACAATCATGATTTCGTTTTAAAAACTCTTAATTTAGGTGTGCATTTTTTGCATACGACTCATTTAAGTATACTATATTAGTTGTTAGCGTCGAAAAGGTTAATAAAAGTAAAAAGATTACAAAAATCCATTAGAGACTAAAATACAGCGAGTTTATTGAGTTACCGAACTATAAATCTAATTGTAACTAACTGATCTAAACTTCGGAAACGCCATTCTTTCTGTTTGAAGTTTGTTTCTATTTTAGTTTTCAATTACCCGCTAATGGAGTAGTGACTGCGGCAGATGTTTCACTGCGAGTTATGTAAGATTTATGCCTTATTTAGACTCTTGCAATTTCAATGAATTAACTTCTCGTATTATTGCCGAATGGGTTCCAAAGGATGGCCAAAGATTTTACGAAAATGTGGCCGTAAAATAATACGATTTGTCTCTAGTTTAGAATCTTACGGAAGTTTATAAATTTCCTTTAAAATTTTCGTAAATTTATAACTAACGGATTTTGTTATTTTCTGGTGGCAGATACGCCGCAAACTTAGTCGGCGGCAAACATGTACTGGGAACGCAGCCTTACTTATTAATTATAATTACATACTTGGAAAAATAAGTTCAACTAAAATTACTAATGTAACAAGTCGGAATAGACAGGAACTTCCCACAGTTATGGAAGGAAGTTTTAATGTTTTCAAGCGATTTGCTTCCACGAAGTTGGTTTGAAGGTTACCTGCAACAAGAAGATAGTTAAGTTAGTTCTTCATACTCACCGCATAAATTATATGTATGTATACATACATACACCACGCTTGTTTTCCTGAATGAGGTTAGCAGAGCATACGAAACGCTACATAGGCAAAACCAAGACAAAACACGTCGTGCCCACTTCCAGCATATTCTTTTAGGTTTTGAGTTGGCAGGAATAATAGTGACAGGTTGCCAGGCTGTCGCCTCAAATATAACCTAATTCTTTAGTCGCCTCTTATGACATCCACGGAAGAAATGGAGCGGTGTTATAAACTCGGGATCATACGGAATGAATGGATGATGATGACTCTATTTCCTTGTGACAGACATACAAATTATCTTGTCCATCTGTCCACATAAATCACAACAAACATGGCCCCAGATGTTCCGAATCACGATGCATTCGTAGATTCCGATGAAAAATGACGTGTGAAGCCGACCCGCCGCGCATTCATCATGGGCGCAGGCGCAGCTCGTTTGGGCTTTTGAAATATGGAGGTTTGTTTAGAATTTGGAGTGAGTTAAACTGTTTTCCGTATGAAGCCGGGTGTAGAATACCTCAATTTCTTCATTCAGCAGCTAAGCTGTCCATTCCTACCATGGATGGCGTACGAGGCGACTAGGAAAATGGGTTTAGGTATGCTGTACTTCGCCATCATTTGTATCTGAGTTTTTTTTTTTGTATTTTTTGTTTCCTTTTGTACATTAAAGTGTTTACTTACTTACTTACTGTAGATGACAGGCTAGCAAACTGTCACTAATATACCTCTTCCATCTCTGCTGAAACCTAAAGTTATGCTAGAAGTGGCTGCGAGGCGTGAAATAATCATAATCATGGTTTTGTCTATGTCACGTTTCGTGTGCTCTGCCTAACCCATTTGGGAACACAGTCGTGATTGAATGAATGTATGTAGAGCCGTGATAGCTCAGCGGTTCGAACTCTGGCCTCTCAAGCAGAGGGTCGTGGGTTCAAACCCCGGGCTCGCACCTCTGAATTTTTCGGAATTTATGTGCGATATCAAATTTGATATTTATCACGAGCTTTTCGGTGAAGGAAAACATCGTGAGGAAACCTACACACAGCGACGAAATAATTCAACGTTGTGTGTGAAGTTCCCAATCCGCACTGGGCCCGCGTGGGAACTATCGCCCAAGCCCTCTCATACTGAGAGGAGGCTTGTGCCCTGCAGTGGGACGTATATAGGCTGATGATGATGATGATGATGTATGTATGCAAAATGTGTTGGTCAACGGCCTCCGATCCGATCCCAAATGTATTTTCAACGGACAATGAACACTGAACGTTGTCGCCATATTGGCTATTGTGAGTAGACGTCGCCCGACGTCTTAATAAGTATGTTATGTGTCTTATGGTAGACTTGTTGCACTAAGATCAGAGTCGCAGACTGTGACGCATAATCCTTTCAAGATATTAATATAAATGGATTTAGACTTATTTTTAAATAGTCTCGTGACACTACGCATGTATCTAAATAACTAGAGAAATAAATGTAGACTGACGTGTTTCTCATATTTTTGATGTAAACTTTTTAAAAACGTTTTGGGATAAATCCGCCTTTGTACATTGTGCTTTTTATTTGCGACTTATCTGTATTCCTTTTCTTTTTGTATGTACAACAAAAAATTGTTTATTACTTACATATGTATTTCCATCCGAGACACATACATTTTATACATAGCTATTTGCCGTGTGGTGTCGGGATAGAATGACACCTCTCCATTTCTTCCGTGGATGTCGTAAGAGGAGACTAAGGAAATAGGTTTAGGTATGCTTTAGGCGACAGGGTAGCAACCTGTCACTATTATACTTGCCAACTCAAAACCTAAAAAAATATACCAGCCCTGGTCATAAAACGTGAAATAGACAGTTGTGTCTATGTAATGTTTCGTGTGCTCTGCCTACCCCATTTGAGAATCCAAGCGTCATGTATGTATGTATGTTCTATCCGATACATGCAAACGTCTCTGAATTTCCTGAGAAGGCCCGTGAAGCATTAGCCAACTTCCCACCTCCATTAGCTGAGTCACACGCTAAATGCGCTAACGAAGTTAACAACATCTGTTTGCTTAATCCATTCGATATCTGTCTGAGAAAAGGATATCGTCATACCTTTCTAATTTACATATTTCCAGTTTTACGATGTACAAAGGATTGTATTCGTCGTAACAAAGGCGGCAAAAATCCTTCCAAATTCTTTTGCATGACGATAAATAACACTAAAAGTAGAGCAATACTATTATATCGTTGTATTTTAAGTCGCAAAATAAACTGCTTTTTTATGAAATTACTTAACACTAGGTATTTAAAGTCCGCCTATGCACTTCACCGTTAGTTTTTTGTACAAAAAAGTTCTTGCTAAAGCCCCAAGGGGTTTATGTAACGGCTGGCGAGCTATCGCGATTCAGACCGCGCGTCAACTTGACTATTACGAGCTAGGCCCATGCCTAAACATTATTTTAAAACACTATCTATTTACTGTGTAATAACCATTTATTACACACTAAATAGATAGTGTTTTAAAATACTCAATTCAATTACAGGACTAACGGTTTTCTACCACTACAAACAAAAAGTACCTCTACGAATTCATTCCAAACCTAATCTAAGTCGGAGATACGCACAAAAACTTTACAAAAAGCCACAAACAAGGACAGGAAGAACCCTTCTAACAATGGCAAGAAAGGGATCACGCGACTAAAAAAGCTTATTAAACTAAAAGTTCGTGATCAAAAACAACTGTTAGGAGCAAAAATTGAATTATTGTAGGGAAAACGACTCAGGTCGGCAGATTACGGCGATTGTACGAACAAATCAGCCTTTGAAAGACACCAGATAACATCTTTAAATGTCGACTACAGTATTTCGAAGCTTATTTTCTGAGGAATATGGCGTCGATTTGATGTGCTGAGGTAGATTACGGACTGTGGTATAGAAATCTTTAGCGTGAGTTAAAGGGTGTATTTTGAATGTTTGGGCGCGGTGCAAAATGTAAGCAGAGCGGCCATATGTCATGTAGATATTTTATTCATCGATTTAACCAGCAACTTTTTTGGTTTAGTACCAATTGCCTTATTTAAAAGCGGATTACAATTGGCCGTAGACAATCTCAATACTACACGAGTTGCAGATAGGTGATAAATAAAAAGTTTCATAAACAATAAACGCCAAGACTTAGTTATAGTTTATACAATGGCTCAACGTGGATTAAAAACACACACATTTAATTTCTCTACAGGTTTCCTCAAGTTTTCTTTCGCCTACTAAATTCCGAATAACTCAGAAGAGCGAACAACTCTTCTTAAGAAGCCACCACTCTTATTATCAATCATAGTTGAATACCACAAAAATATACTTTCGTTCCCCCCTTGCGCTATAGAGGTTGCTATCGCTCCGCATCACCGTCGCCAGATTTATGGCAGCGTCGTTGTCTGCCGGAACCATTTGAGGGAGGGAGGGGGAAGAGTTAAGCTCCCGTGACAGCACATAATTGAGGGTTTAGGTAAGATTTAGAATCTCGTGGTTTCCGGCCGTTTGAAGGTCATTGGTCAGGATCCGGTTCGAAGGGCCGAATTATGGGTGTGTTGGCATTGACATTTTCAGTTAGTGGCTTGATACTGGAACGGTAGATGGGTTCGAAGTAACTAAAAGTATAGATTTTTTTTACGTACAGTCAAGGACCGTGGAATCAATTCACAGTAAACGTCATAGTGACATCCCATTAATTATCAAGGGATATCGTAGTGATTTTTTCTTTGAAAAGGTTCTATGGTGGCTCATGAATTAAAGTCCTTGACCATACATGACAAATCTAGTACAATTAAATAAGTTTGATATTCGTATGTAAATCCAAACATCGTTGCGTTTAAAGTTCGCGTCAAGCAAAATATAATTTTCCCATATAGATTGACAATGTTTAAATCAGGCAAATACAAAACCCACGCTTCGATAAAATCGATAGTGTAAATGGACTAATATAATGATGTAGATATCCTGATTATTGGTAATACCAACATCAAGGCTACGTGAATAATACATGCATAGTAATCATAAAGTAAATCATAGGATTTAGGCCATACGGCCATGACAAATTAGGAAAGTACATACAACAAATTGGTAGAATTGCTTTTACAAGTTTTAATTTTTATTTCAAACATCGGTCAAAATAACTCGATGAAATACTGGCGGGTTTAGAATACCACCTTTACATTCTACCGTGGATGTCGTATGAGAGGCGACTAATAAAATAGGTTCAGATAATGCTTTAGGCGACAGTCTAGCAACCTGTCAGTATTATCCGTACCAATATATAAATGTGAAAGTGTGTTTGTTTGTTTGTCCGTCTTTCACGGCTAAACGGAGCGATGGATTGACGTGATTTTTTAGGTAGAGATAGTTTAGGGCTACTTTTTGTCTCTTCAAAACCCCCCATTTCCCTAAAGTGAGGGGTGGAAGTTTTCAATGTAGAAAGCTATAAATTGGCATGTGTGCTATCTCTTCTGTGATACCCCGAATTTAACGCGAGCGGAGACGCGGGCAAAAGCTAGTATGTATATATATACTTCTCTTTCATCTGTTTTTAAACCTAAAATTACGTTAGAAGTGGCTCTGAAACCTGAAATAGTCATTCATGGTTTTAACTGTCGCGCTTTTGTAACTTAAATCTAGCTTCAACTGGAGAATCAACGAAATCAACTCTTGGCCGAAACTAAGTCTGGTCGGTCACTACAGCTAATAATTTTCCCGAAATTTTAAAGTACCTTCTAAAGCGATTACCAACAACCAATTTATCTTCACTAGTGCAACACAAAGGCTTGTTTTTGAAGGGAACACGACCCCTTCGCCGAATTAATCCTTCCTTCATATGAATCTTCAAAAGCAGAAGTGCCGGCTGCCGATTGGCCCCCAATCTGTCTGACAGTGGGTCTCCAATTACTAATTGCAATGAATCTAATATTCGCTCATCTTTAGGGTTGCCCTAGCTTATAGAAATGTAGCTAGTTTGTGTCGAAGATAAACCATTGAGGAAAGTAAGTGAAGCGAGAAAAGTTTGTCGGAGTAGGAGCGAATGGCGTTCTATTGTCTCTGCCTACCCCGCAGGAAATAAGGCGTGATGATTAATGTACAAAACGACATGTTAACCTTTTGAACGCTTTCATATTTGAATGAAGTGATCACTCACACGCCAACAACCGTGGCGTTATCAAAAATGACGAATCTCATAGTGCAGTGCAAAACATTTATCGATAAAATTTACTAGCCTCTAAGACTAGCCTCGGTAATCGTAGTACGAGAATGAGTGGCCGCTTTCCAAAATACGAATTATTTCTTCTGAAGTAAGTACAAAACGTCAATTTCATGGGTAAGGTCCAAATAGCTCACAATCAGAATGATAGACAATTGTGTTGATAAGGTTTCATTAAGTACTTCTTGTAAGAAGTTTTGACGCCTCTATGTAAAGCCGAATTTATACCTGCAACTCCTGCAAGTTATTGACGCTAGCTCGAAAACTAAGAACAAGATGCAGATAACTGCCACTCACGGCATTCCCTCATAATAACTTGCCGGTATACGAGTATAGGTATCTTGCTTTTAGCTTCGTATACTGTTTTAAAAAAATATAGTGAATCTCATACGTAACAAAACCGGTCAGGAAAAGTCAATGGAAAGGTCCAATTTACGAATTTTGTTTCTTTTTGTTCATCCCTACGCCATCACTAGTACAGAGTATTTACCGTCAATGACGTCATAGGCTAGCCACTAAAGTGGTCGTTGGCGTACAAGGAACTATGATTTCCCGCGATCATAGAGATGTGACTTTTACGCTATACAGATACATTTTTATATCGAAATATCAATGTCAGTAAGTAAATCGTAAACTTAAATTTTGTTTCAGTATGTTTTTATGCTGAGACGATGATTTACATACATACATACAATCACGTCTATGTTCCCGAATAGGGTTGGCAGAGCACAAGAAACGTGACACAGACCAAACCATTATTATGACTATATGACGCTTCACAGCCACTTCTAGCGTAGTTTAAGGTTTCCAAAGATAGAAGAGGTAGAATAGTGACAGGTTGCTAGCCTGTAGCCTAAAGCATAACTAAATCTATTTCCGTAGTTGCCTCTTACGACATCCACGGTCGAGAGTTGTTATTCTATCCCGATACTACACGACAAAAACGATGATAGAATGTTATAAAGTAGACTAGGATTACAAATATTGGATAAGACAACTTCGTAACAATATTTTCACAATTAATAGTCAAATGTAAATGAAACAGATTCGGCAACAGCTCTAGCGACCACTTTAGTGGCTATTGGCGTATGAGACACTGACATTATTGCGTCAAATTATATCCGAAGAATAATCCCGAAATTTTCACATTTTGACCTGTCCAAGCATTCGTTAATTCTTTTAAGGAACAAAATATGAATTGATGTTCCGTTTAAGCCAGTAGATATAAAGAAAAGCAGTTCACAATTGATTTTATTCATGATCAAAGTGCACTGTCACTCCGACCCTTTTAGTGGTCGTCGGCGTGGTGGGCACGAAAGCACTCGACCACTTTAGTGGCTCTTGGCGTTCAAAAGGTTAAAAAGATTTTTTTGTATTGGTAACGAAAGTTCGATCAGAAATAGGTTTATGAAGCCAGGCAAGTCAGCAAACAAGTCAAACGTTATTTTTAAGTTGAATAAACTTTGGACTGTTTAAATTATTTCCTTTATAAAACTGTAAAACGTAGAATGATATCTTTTTACATCCTAAATAATTACACTAAAATTAGGCGAAATCTTTCCTATTGATGTACAAACGAACTACTCTTATTGTTGCGGACATATTCTAATTTCGAAAAAAAAAAAAAATCCTTTTTCGAAATGAGGATGAATGAACGCATTAACACTTCCGAATCATGTGTTTTTAAAGCTACACGTGACAAAGGAAACGTTAACAAACAGCCAAGCGTTCCAAATGCAAATGGAACATCTGTAACCTCTTCTACAACTGGTTTTGACGATGAAGGGGTAACCCGAGATTAGTTAATTGAAAGTAAAGGGTGGGCTGAGCCGATTAAAATATGAGTCCCGAAGGAATTTTAATATTAAAAAAGGCTAGAGATTACCTGTCAATTTCCTCTTTATGGATTAATTCTAAGTTTTGGGTTTATCTAGGCGGCGTTGACTGATTGAGTCAAAGATAATGATCTTCACTTTCCTTTTTTTTAACGCCCGTTTCATACAATAAAATACAGTGTGTTGTCGGGATAGAATAACACCTCGCCGTCCTCGCCGTTTCTTCCGCGGATCATGGTCATAGTTTTGTCTATGTCACGTTTTGTGTCCTCTGCCCACCCCATTTTGGGAACACAGACGTGATTGTATGTATGTAAGTATGTGTGTACCTAAATACAAGCGGTTTTTTAAAAATATGACGTTGTATTCGTGACAGTCAAACAAGCGAGCAGTTAAAGTTAAAATCACGATAGTTCCAATGTTAAGCAAAATCGGTTCTTTCCTACGTAACTTTTACAATTACACAAGTAGAGTTGAATTCGTCCTGTACATCAAATAAGTCTATTTAATATATTACCAATGCTTGCCGTAGGCGATTTTAGCAAAGCTTTCGACAGAGTGCGTCGGTTGTTAAAACTTCCCCTCGCATCCTTTCAACCTGGCACAAAGAAAGTTCATTAGTGCTCTGTGCAAGCACCAGACTAGAGGGCGTGTTGTGACGGACCGCGAATCTCGCGGATGCTCATTTAGTTATAAAGTTCAGTTGTGCCGCAAGGCAGTATACTAGGACTTTCTCGTCAATTCTTAAGGTAACAAGTTTTCAGCATAAAATATTAAAATGAACTTACTTTTTTTTACTCGTATCTTATAATAGACCGTGGCAGCAGAGGGTAACGGGTTCTAGCCTCAGGCTCGCAATTCTGAATTTCTCGAAATTTATGTGCGGAATCAAGTTTAATACTTACCACATGCTATTCGGTGAAAAAAAAACATCAAACATCGTGAGGAAACCTGTATAAAACTACGAATTAATTCTAAGTTGTGTGTGAAGTTCTCAATCCGTTTTGGGCCCGCGTGGGAAATATATCCCAAGCTCTTTCATACTGAGAGGCCTTTACTTTTATACTTATTGAGCGTCGTTTTGGATTGTTTGGATTTTATATTCAAACGTGAATTACACAATATCATTCAGTCTCTGAACTGTCTACAACAAACAAAGCTTCCCTTCTTCATCTTCTTCAGCCTTAACGCCCAGGTAATTCATTAAATGTAACTTAATTAAACCATAGCGCTCCCGGTGCGAAAATACTTTAAATATTCACCCCCTGACGAAAAAAAGTGTCCCTAAATCCGATGTAACGAATACCGTGTAAAAAAACACTCAACCCTGTTCGTTTGATGTGCGTAATAGGGATGTGCCGGCACGATAAAACATCTTTATTTAATAAAGCCCATAAAAACGGAACTACCGTGAGCGCTTTCGATTGATATAAAATTAGATGCGGTGAGGTCGGGTCAGAAACATTTTGAACCGGTCCGGTTAAGATGGTATATCGATGGATGGTGGATACAAACTACAATCAATGGGTATGAATAACTATTTTCCAATAGTTGAACTGCTGATTGAAGCTCCCCTTTCCATTAAAATAGGAATATAGCACTTATATTTATTAAACTAATTTTCACATCAAACGATAACTAAGTAAAGAAATAACTGGCTAGATAAGATATATTTATTTGCTTCTGTCTTAATTTACTTGATTTCTTCACTTCATGAAATGTTTGAGTTAGTTATTTTGCCCAACAGTTCTCTAGTAGATTTCTCATTAGTAAGGGTAAAGCCAAACGAGTGTAATTTTGTGATTTCGCTGTTGAATCGCGTATTTTCGGTCACTTATTTTACTTTCAACTGAATTTACAACTCATTTTACGTCGTCATTTTTGTATGAAACCGAATGCAGCCGAATTTTTTCTACTCACGACTCACAAAATTACGTGACCTCACCCCAAACGTGATTGATCCGGATCTTTATTCTCCGGACACAAGAGACATCGGGAACATCACTAGTGCTTAATTAAAACGGGTACAGGTTCAGCTCCGGACAAAAGACTCGTTAAATCTTTTTTCGGAGGATTTACCGGCTAATTAGGCGGGGTTATTGAATAAAGTTCTAATGAGGGTAGAAGTTTTAGGTTTTGGAACGTTTTGATTCCAAACTTCGAAGCTCAACAATTATTCCTGTTGATTGCTTTCGTGTAGGATAATTGAAGCGTTATCGTACGTGGATTGTTTGGGCTTAGAGTTAAAAACTTCTCTCGAGCTAGTCCTACCTAACAATACGTTTGCGTAAAATTTTGACTAACAAAAGTAGGTATTATGTACAGGAATGAGTTGGAATAAGTTTATGCTAATTTAATTTGAATAAACAGAGTACTATCTTCGCAAGACTAAAAATGTACAAGCATATCGCAGCTTGTTTACTTACGAAAGAAGTGTCTAATCTAAAAATTTCTGCACTTCAACATAAACAAACTTATCTTTTGAAGTAACAATAAAGAGCTTGTAGAGTGACATTTTAGACAGACTGGCCCTCAGTTTCTTGATATCAGCAATAATGTCACAATGGTGACACAGACACGTAGTCTATTAATTATGTACACTACACCTTAAAATTTCGACAATGTCTACATACGACAACGGTCGATTTTGGAAGGTTTTGGCTATATTAGTATCGAATATGGAGTATCTGTCAACTCCATGGACTGGGGTCGATGTACCAGCCAGTTTCAAATTAATGGTCCTCTTTCCCCCTGACAACAAATAGTGACAGTCTTGCATTGCGTGTCAATCGTGAAATAGGAGGCAAGGATCCCCTCCCATTCAAAATAAAACACAAAAAGAACTTTATTTAATTAAAAAATCTTCGACAGTTTCAAGGTTTCAGGGCCGGGGGGAAGGGAAAGATCTTCAGTCGGGAAGGAAGCCTGAAAAATAAAGGAAAAGTTTACAATGGATTCTTGGGAAACACGACGTGCCTGGGAGGCGTCGGGGGATATTACACTATTGATGAACAGCGCGTGGCGTTAGATGGGAACGTGATTCTCACTCGGTAACGTCTCAGTGTAATTTCTATCACAAAACGATGTAACCGTATGAGACTCTAAGCGTTAGAGCTTCTCATCTTAATATTTTTCATGGTTAGAGTCTAAAGATATTATCTTAGTGGTGTCGGGTTCAGATAATTTCGTGGACGTCGTAATAGGAAATAGGTTAATATTAATACGCTTTAGGTGATAGGCTAGCAACCTGTCACTATTATATCCTTTCCATCTGTTCTTAAACCTAAAAGTACGCTATGAGTGGCTACGAAGCGTGAAATAGTCATGGTTTTATCTGTCATGTTTCATGTGCTCTGTCTACCCCATTTGGGAACACAGACGTGATTGTATGTATGTGAGTTTTACAGTACCATCGCGAACCGGGATTGTTGAGCCACTTACCTGTTTGTAACTTGGTCGTATAATACTAATCCAATAGATAACATCTGTCAGTCACATTGGTCATTGATTACACGTCTAAATTGCGAACAGTGGCAAGGGGCTCAACAATCCCTGTTCGTGACTGTACATAGGTCCATGTTTAAAGAAGCCATTACCCTTGCAAGTTGCTGCAATATAACAAAGTAAGCCAAAGTGTTTTTCTCGCATTTTAATTCAGAGTGCCTTCTAGCTGTGGCCAATAAAAGTTTCGCCACTTTCACAGCAAAAGTTAATTTACAAAAACCTGCCAAGTGCGAGTCGGACTCGCGCACGAAGGGTTCCGTACCAAAAACTGCAAAAAAATCAGATTTTTTGTATGGGAGCCCCCCTT
>BHDV01002012.1:3414-44218 GCA_005406045.1 Adoxophyes honmai | reverse complement strand
ATTTTTGTGACTTTTGACCTTGAAATTTAATAGTCGCTCACACCTTAGAATATGTAGGTTTTGAGACAACTTTTAGGGCCTCAATTTGCAAATATTTACAAAACTTCCAGCTGGGTATCTCGGATTCCGAGGTCATTTCCTAACCTTATTAGACTATGAGAGCGCTCGGCCGGGCGGTAGGTAATTATAGCGCGCAAGTACATGGAGTGACGGAGGCCTGGTATGGTCTTTACGAAGCTTTGGTCTTCGAGCAAAAGACGTGCAAAAGTGCCCCTTACATCCAACTTGCATAAACAAAATACTGATTTTTATTCGATATAGCATTTCGCGAGATATTCTGTTACGCGGCAACCGCTACGTGGCGCGTCTATAAATCAGAAACGCATAAAAATTCAGATCAACTCTGGACGAAATAAAACGTGATACCGAATGCCCACCGACGGGTCTTGACCCCCCAGAGTGTATTAAAAACGTACCGTCAAGCGGGAGTCGGTACAGTCGCGAACCGGGATTTTTGAGCCACTTACCAATGTTCGTAACTTGGTCGTGTAATACTAATCCAATAGCTAACATCTAGTCGGTCACATCGGTCATTGATTACACGTCTAAATTGCGAACAGTGGTAAGTGGCTCAACAATCCCGGTTCGCGATGGTACATCGACGTTTTATTCGTGTAATTACACTTCACACTAACACTAAGGCGAAAATATGTGATGTGTGTATGCTTGTTAAGGTGCCCTGTGCTGGACACTGACCCAATACTTGGCACTTGCAACCTTATGTCATAGTAAGACAGGTGACAGATGGGTGTCGTCTACTGGGCGTTAAGGCGTCGATCATTGGTACTTTTACCTTACCTCGTCACATGCAATCAGCTAAAATTTTCTAAGCAAGTTGATTCCCATTAACATGTAGGCTACTTTCCATCCCGGAGAAATACATAGATCCTATGTAGATTGGATGTGATGCAATGCAAGCAAATCGACTTTTTAGGATCAACATTATAATAGCTAAATGCCCGAATGCTCTACATGTTTATTTACAAATTAACGCTAAGGGTTGTTTCACACGTACCACAACCACACCACGTCGCAGCGTTAAAATGCGGCCAAGCAGTGGTTACGTGTGAATAGTGTCGCTGCAGCATTTTGCAGTTGCGTTGTGGTCCCTACAGAATGTAAGTAGTTGTCTCTAGCAGTTGCGATGTGGTTGCGATGTGGTCGTATTACACACGTGGTCGATGATGACCGCAAAATGTGGTACGTGTGAATCGTACTATTTATTAAACATACAAAATATGCGCCCGACCACGTGTTGTGGTTGTGGTGTGGTTGTGGTTGTCGTGTGGTTGTGGTACGTGTGAAACAACCCTAAAGCATTATGTGTATTTCGGGACATAAAACTCTTACACTTCTTAAATTGGATTTGTTTTAAATGGTCAAACTTATCAGAAGAAGGATAAACGTTAATCAGTCTGATAGCATCAGTATTGTGAGGTGGTTTCATTACTTTTATACCTTCAATAGGTCAGCAAAAAACCGTACAATTTTCCTTCCGGTCGTGCCCAATTTTTCCCTTATCTCAAATAAAGACTCAGATTGGCTCACCTAAGGTAAAGGAATTATCCCCATCCGTCCGCGTCGCCCCCTGGTGAGGAAAATTTAAACTGACAGCCGTCCACTTAGTTCCTTATAGACGGTCGGTCACGTTCCGGGGAAATTGTATTTTGCCGGGTTAAGGAATGGTCTGGTTACTGTCATCCCGATATTTTATAGATATTTTATCGAGGACGTGGTTTCTAGGTTTTATAGTAAGGCTATGGAGCTTTCGTATGATTGGAAATTTCGTGTTTTGTCTACACTAATATTAGAAAGAGGAAAACTTTGTTTGTTTCTTTGTTTGGTTGTAATGAATAGGCTCAGTAACTACTGGACCGTTTTTAAAAATTCTTGCACCATTCGAAAGCCACATTATCCACGAGTAACATAGGCTAAATTTTATTTTGAAAAAAAAAAGAGGATTCCGTAAAATAATTGGGTTTAGATATCTACATCTACACTAATATTATGAAGAGGAAAACTTTGTTTGTTTGTAATGAGTAATGAATAGGCTCAGAAACCTACGACCCCAAAATCCGAAATTTACGCGAACGAAGTCGCGGGCGGAAAGCTAGTTTTTAATAAAAAAGAGTCCTCTAGGACTCATTTTTAAACCAAATTTCATCAAGACAAGACAGCGTCATCTCGGTCATCTTCAAACCAAGGTATCTGCAAGATACACCGCTTCGCTGCTCTGCCTCTGCTATTTTATTTCGCTCGCAGCATTCTAAGAAAGAATATTAAGTGCTCCAAAGGCCGATTCAACAAACGAGAATGAAATTCAGCCGTGGAATAAGTCATAGTTGTAGTCTCTCCGTTTCTTCCAAAGATATGGTAAAGATGCGACTAAGGATGTACGAGTGGGTTAAATAAATTATGCTTTAAGCGACAGGCTAGCAACCTGACACTATAATTACTACCTCTTCCATCTGTTTTCAAAACTAAACTTACGCTAGAAGCGGCTGCGAAGCCTGAATTAGTCTCAATCATGGTTTTGTCTATGTCACGTTTCGTGTGCTCTGCCTACTCCTTTTAGGAACCCAGGCGTGATTTTATCTATTTAAGTATGTTAAAAAAAAATTACTTAAAGGTTGGAGCTGGAACGAATCTCACGTCGGTGATTTCATCAACAGTGTTATCGTTCTAATGGAAGTCTCGATGGCATTGTTTGGCGAAATTGCTAACAAAAACATTCCACTTCACCTTAATGCCTCATTAGCCTATGTGCCAGGAATGTTATTCTCCAAGTTTCTCCATAGCTCGTAGCTTTGGAACATTTATTACCGTAATATGACACTTGTAGTTAAGACAAGCAGAGTAAGTTCAGACTTGAGTTCAGGGTTTGACGACGTTTGCTGCTGCCAAATGTTTGTGATTCATTATTATCCTTTTCTGATATTTTTAGGTGTGTTTTAAGTGTCAAGATATTTTATGTTTATTCTTATTCTTATAGTGGAGTAGCTTATGGTTGTGATTTCGTCCGTGCTTAAATGTTGAATTACAGGCAACACGGAAATCATTCATACTAACTTGCGTTCCCCTTTTACCCCCTTTATAGATTCGATTTTGGAAAAAATGTTTTACATGTTTTTAAAGACTATCAATGAAGAACATTCATACCGATTTTCATTCGAATAATTTCCAAAACGGCAATGTTTCATACTAACTTTACACCTCAGTGTTACCCCCCAAGAGGATGTATTTTCAAAAAACATTTCTCTGTGCTCATCTACGTAATAAAAGGAACTCTTGCGCAAAATTTCTAGTTTCTAACTCAATACCTTAGGCCCTACGATAATTATTAGCAGTTAATCAGTCAGTCAGTCAGTCAGATTCTCCTTTTATAAACAAACATAGATGTAACAATGCATTTAGTCTTAGAATAAGTCACTTTTACCCTTTCATTGTCAAGAATACGCCACTATCTAACAGTTTTCAGCCACGCAATCAACCCTGACGGATACAGGAACCAATGCATAACGTAAGAATACAAACGGCAGCTTTGGCTCCGAAAATATAAATCTGTTCGCATCTCACACCCCATTCGAGAGCTTACGCAAATCACCGGGCCTGCGTTACAATGCTCCCCCTTTCGCCCTGTTGGACCAATACGCCTGTCGCACTGAGAAAACGTACTCGATCCAGTGTTACACTAGTGCGTCTGTCGAGAAAATGTACTCAATCCAGTAAATACGACTTTCAAGGAGTTAAGGACACGTTCTGTGTGGTGTCGGATTTAGAATAATACCTTCCCATTTCTTCTGTGGATGTCGTCAGAACTGACTAGGGAAATAGGTTAAGGTATATTTTGGGCGATATGCTAGCAACCTGTCACTATAGTACCTCAGAACTGACACCTAAAAATGCTAGAAGTGGCTACGAAACGTGAAATGGTCATAATTTTGTTTATTTAGCGTTTCATGTTCTCTGCCTACCCCATTTAGGAATACAGGCCTGAGGTATGTATGTATCATTTCCAATACCTCACATTGCCCCACTTACTGCCCACAGACAAACACTGTCGAGCGGCACAACTACCAAAAATTTTGGTAGCGTATTTCGCGTACATATAAATATGAGCGAATTCGGTCCTATCTGTTGCGACAGGACCTGTTTCAGTCGAAGCTATTTACGACCATAGTCGCTCGTTAGATGGCGCGCGCGGCGGACGTGAGGCTGCTTCATTATTTAGACATACGTATACCTTTGGAATATTAGCGAGGAACAGGATAGATGAGTCGAATAGACTAGAAGGGGCACTTGAATATCTATACTAATATTATAAAGCGGAAGAGTTTGTTTCTTTGTTTGTTTGAACGCGCTAATCTCAGAAAGTACTGGTTCGAATTGAAAAAATGTTTTTGTGTTGGATAGACCATTAATCGAGGAAGGCTTTAGGCTATAAAACATCACGCTGCAAGTAATAGGAGCGAAGAAACATTGGAAAATGTGGAAAAAAACGAGGGAAATAGATCACAGCTAGTACTTGAATATATACGATTTTTCAATATTCTGCTCTGCTTGCGTTAGTTGCACCACAGATTGATTCCTGAGTTCTGACCCACCATAGAACCTATTTACACTGAACGTGATTGAAATCTTGATTACATTTCCTGTAACATATTTCTGTGGTAGATGAGGAATGAAATGGTTGAGTGTGTAAAAGATGTTTCAGCACAACTTTTAACAGTACACCTAATTTCTGGCTTTCCTTCCAATCTAACAAAAACCCTATTTTATCCTATCTAGCATACTTGTTTCACTCCAAGCAAAATCCTTTGAGATGCAACCTCCACGAGCAAGACTCGACAACTCGACATATCTAAATTTACTCACACACGTCGCATCTACGCCATCCAGTCTGTGACAGACGTGCTTTGCAAATGAGCTTTCCCTAATGTAGAGCTAGTCGAACCTCGTGAAGGCAGAGCTTACAAAATAAGGTCTCGGGAGACAAGATTGTTTGAGCATTCAGTAATACCTATGAATTTAAGGATGATGGGTTGAAACATTATTGTAATTAAAAGCTTTCAGCTGAAGCTTACTGGGAGTCTTCCAGCTTTTTAGGGTTACTGAGACTTCGCTGTCTGTCTGTCTGTGTCTGTCTGTCACCAGGCTGTATCTCAAGAACCGTAAGAGCTAGGCAATTGAAATTTTCAGACATTACAGAGACAGGAAGCTCCCAAAGAAAAAACGTGATATTTTGGCCGTTTTTAGTGGTCACCATTCTACGAGTTGTATCTCAAGAGCCATGATAGCTAGGCAGTTGACATTTTCACAGATTATGTGTTTGTATTGTCACTACAACAGCAAATACTAAAAACAAAATAATAATAATAATTAAGGAGTGCTCCCATCCCATACAATAAACGTGTTTTATGCAGTTTTTGGAACGGAACCCTTCGAGTCCGACTCGCACTTGGCTGGTTTTTTGTAAAGTGCTCTCAGCCGAAGCTGGCTCGTGGGAGTTTTCAGCTTTTTTAAAAGGAGCTTAAGCTCGTGGGTGGTAATGAGTGCCTTTCATCAGTATGAGCTTCGCCCACACATCCTATTTATGAACGAGAAATTCACAATTTTTTACTTCGTTTCATAATTTGTATGTTGGTAAAACGTCGTGGAAATTTCGAGCGCGAATCCCGACGAATTCAGTTTATTTGGATGTCTCTAAAAAACAGGTTCTATTCGACTGTATTTT
Organism: Adoxophyes honmai; assembly: GCA_005406045.1. NCBI lineage: Eukaryota > Metazoa > Arthropoda > Insecta > Lepidoptera > Tortricidae > Adoxophyes > Adoxophyes honmai. Next base: position 38,424 of record BHDV01002012.1, on the reverse strand, counting down.
TTACATTTATGTATGAAAGAAAGAAAGAAATACATTTATTGGGTACAAAATTTGACACAGATAAAACAAACTTAATGTTGTCTTATATTTTTTTTAGTTAATAGGCAGAAGACATATTTTGTCCATCGCTCGAAGACCAGCAGAAAGAGATCCCTTTAGGGACATACATCCCTCTATACTTATAAGATGTACAGTCAAGGAAATTGATACCTCTGACACTTTGAACCTTTTCATTACGAGTTTCATATAGCTTTGATTAGTAAATAGTATGGTATGTCACAGTGACATTTCTTGTGAAAAGGTACAAAGTGGCACAGATATCAAATTCTTTGACTGTACTGTACTTTTTGTTTTGGTATGTTTTGTACAAAAAATGCTGTCATTGTCAAGTTTTATAAATACCTGGGCGTTGTCGCTTGACATCGAATGCTCTTCCACACCAAACCTAATCGGCAATAACTCTCCAAACTTAGCTATACCACCCTGTGGCCTGACAGCTAAAAAGAGCATAAGTCCATAAGAAAATCACCGCACTTACGTCGTTACATTACCAATAAACGCCCACAATTCAAGTATAGGGACTATAACGGATAGAGTTACATACTTCAATAACGTCTATAAGGTACTTTATGAGCACCTTTGCAGTTTGTAAATCGAGGAGTTAGGGGAATGGGCCGTTTAGATGATAATGTGGGTTGGGGAGTTTGACCTAAAAGTACCTTTTGGAAGGAACAATTTTGAACTTCTATTGTCGCGCGTGTGTTTGATAGTGTCGATGTTAGTATAAGTGTGTGAATACACCGATCAGATTGGTCATGTTTTTACCAAAAGAGTCTAAATTAGAAGTACCTACTCAAAACCGACGAGGATTTATGACGTGAGCGATGAATATGGATGAACCGGGAAAAGTATGTCAGAATACCTGAATGCATACCCCGCATGGTATAGGGATCACATGGACACTGTTTTCATGTTTAACAGACTTCAAAAACGAAAGAGGTTCGCCATTCGACTGTATGTTTTTTTGACGTTACCTCAGAACTTGGACAGAGCGGTGACAGCCGAAAGACTACTGACTAGTCTGAGACGTGTCGCGCTAATCTCAATTTAAGATCTCATTTATCCTTATTTTTCATTATAGCTGTGTCAATATCACTCATTTAAAACAATATTTGATTGTCATTTCCGGTACCGTCGTATCCCATTTTTTCCCGACGGAAAAGACATTTTGCACTACATCTGAATCTGCACCACAAGACACGTCCACGTCTACAACAACTTCGCTTATTCTTTTATGATTGTCATGGACTTTCGGCAACTTCCTTATTGCATTCTATCCCGAAACAGGACCTCAGGGATTCGAGACTTCAAACTTCTTTCCTGGTCAGCAATTGAAAGTCGATTAATTGGATTAATCGTTGATTAAAAAGCTCTCAGAACCTCTTTAGGGTATCTTGTTCTTTGTAAAAATGGCGAAGTTGGGTTTCTTGAGTGAAAAAATTAAAAAGGACGGTAATTATGTCATTAGATACTTTCAGCGAAAGGCTCTTGAGTTTTTAGTTTCAGTGATAAATTAAATTAAATCAGGATAATGTCAAAATTTGCTGTCAATTGTACCTACTGTAAACTTGAAATCAATCAAATGAAAAAATACGCAAAAAACGGTCACGATACGGAATCGCAGCGACGCATCGTATCCGCACCGTTTTTGACGCAAGCACTCTACACTGCTGCTTAAAAAAACTGTCACTAGTTTGGCAGGTTCACGTCAAAAATCTATCGTATGTGAACTTCACGATGCGAATTTTAAGCAGTGGATCATGCGTCAACTCGGTGCGGATGCGACGCGTCACTGTGATTCCGTAAGGGTCTCACATCTCTGACATAACATCACGTCTGACATAACGCTTTTTCTACCCGCATTTTGCCGAAGAGGCGTCGACTAATGTGGGGAGACCCTAACGTCACCGTTTTTTAAGCATTGGTCTATACCAACTTTACACAGCAAAAGTAGGTCAAAAGTTAATGAATTTAAACAGCATTAATTATTAACATTATTAAAACAATTTAAAGTTAGAAGGGACTTCTCATAGAGTCTACGAAATACAAAATACAAAGGGACATTAGTCACTTTAAGCCTCCGTCAGGTGTAATTGTTGATATTTGCATAGCCCTTAGGCCATTTAATTAAAGCGGAGAATTATAACAGCCATTCGAGACGATAGGAAACGAAACAATTATACTAATTAAGTGAGGACGTTTACTTGAAACAAGTTTTTAAATTAAAAATATTTCAAAAAGATAGCTCTAAGCAACTTTACAATGGTCATAATATCAAAACATCTAATTATATTTTTTCTAGCTAGTTCTGTTAAGGTGAAATCAGACGGTTCATTCGGATGAACGTTCATCCGAGTGATTGCTTCATTTTTCTTTCATTCCATGTTCAGACTGTTTAGACTGCTAGAAATGAACCTTCACTAATTCTTTCCGACAGTATGGCGTCAAATGAAGTCGTGTCTTGGGATAAGTTTAGTTTGGCGAATCCGAGTGAACGATTCATTCGGTGTTCAGACTATTCATTTGTCGTTCATCGGAGTGCGAATGAAAGATGCCGAGTGAAGCGATTCAACATTGCTGGAACGATTCATTAGTGAATTCATTCGACAGTTTTGTTTCATTCCATGTTCAGACGTGCCATTTCGAGTGAATAGAACGAAAATGAAAGAAAAATGAACCCTCTGATATCACCTTTATTCATTGGAATGTATAAATATCTAATCTACACGAGTATTTGCCATCGCAAAAATGAGGCAATTGACTAAAGTAATGTAACTCTCATCCTAATAATATCAATTCAATACACAGCAACAAACAGCGACGTACAACATCAACTGGACATTTACCATAATGTGAAACCGTTTTTGCTCCCTTAATAAAGACGTATGCTCATAACGCACTCAAAACCCAGCGTTAAAAGATACTTACCACACAAAAAACATATCATAAAACCTGCATTACAGCCACACTTCAGTATATGTTAGCTCTAACTCCAATATGCATCGCGGACGTGCCAGAGAGAGCCGAGAGGAATATTAAATGAAATTTCCAAGTCCCATTTCGTTTTAAAACTGAGACGAAAGATCTTGAGAACTGTAAGTTTAAAACTTGAAAAGGCGGGGCGAGTTGAGGCAAAACAATGTGGCTTTTAACCTTCATAAATTGAGCAATTTTTCATTTTTTAACCTCCTACGTAGAGTGGTATCACTATGGCCGTATTTTTAGGGTTCCGTAACCAAAGGGTAAAACGGGACCCTATTACTAAGACTTCGCTGTCCGTATGTCCGTCTGTCACCAGGGTGTATCTCAAGAATCGTAAGAGTTAGGCTTTTGAGGTTTGCACAGATGATGTATTTTTGTTGCCGCTATAACAACAAGTACTAATCAAAATAATGATAATTATTAAGGGGGGTTCCCATAGAAAAAACGTTTTTTTTTTTCGTGCGCGATTCCGACTCGCTATTGGCCGGTTTTCTTATTTAATGTAGACCTTTGGCTTATTGAGTAAATAAAAAAAATAAAAAATAAATAGGTCGAATTGAGAACCTACTTCTTTTTTGAAGTCGGTTAAAAATGATGATTATGTTTATGGTTAAATACGTCATTACAACCAATCCTTATTACTTCTTTACTAATATTATAAGTCAGAAAGTGAGTTTGTTTGTTTGTTTGTTTGTTCCGCTTTCTCGCCGTAACTACTGAACCGATTGCTTTGAAATTTTGCGGACGTAAAGATAAGTCCGGATTAAATAATAGGCTACTTTTTATCCCGGAAAAATTGATGTTCCCGAGGGAAAACAAAAATATAGTTTGCTTGATAGATCGATAACCGAATTTAACCGATCGATAGATGATAGATCGATGGCGCTGTGTGTCGTTTGAAACGAGAAGTTTTCTTTTAGCTAGTGATTAACATAGCCCGAGTGGTGCCGGGTTAGAATAGCATCTCCCCCTTTCTTCCCGTGGGTGTCGTAAGAGTCGACTCTGGGAAAAGGTTAGTGTATTGTAGGCAATGGGCTAGCAACCTGTCACTGCAATATCACGTTTAACCATCAGGTTACCCTGAATTTGCTAAACGTGGCACTGGATTTTTGAATTCATGTGCTCAGCCTACCCCTCATGGGAATACAGGCGTGAGAATATGTGATTAATATAGATCATATGCGAGCAACAGTGTATATCAGAGAACTGGTACATAAAACTTCAAAGCGGTGCTTAATTACATCGTGATGCTATCTGCTGTCGCGATGCCGCTATCTCTGTCGCAGCGACAACTTGTCGCTACTGGCGACATCCTATTTATACCAGACATTCGCGGACTTAGACATCTCGATTGCAATAAATTAGATCAGGGGTTCCCAAAGTTGTCTGTGCTTCGACCCACCAAATACAGGTTTACAAAATTGAGACCCATTAATAAAGGACTTTGCAAATAACAAACGAAGTATTTATACATTTAATATTACTTATTTAAAAAACTACCAGACAAGTTATATCAACGGGAAGCTTGAAATTGTTTCCTATGTTTCGGCATCACTGTTGACATCAACTTCAACATCAAATTCAGAGTTTGATAAGTCCAATTTATGAATTCCAGTATTTAGTTTTAGTGTCCACCGTATAGTAAAGGGGAGGAGGACTTTCATAGCTTCATTCACTGGCCATCGGCTCAGTCATTCAATGTGCCGTTCTGTAATAGTATTGGCTGGGCCCACTTAATATTCTTAATATTCGATCCATAGTTTGGGAAACGCTGAATTAGATGATTTCATGGCGTGAGGTTTCTTTACAAGATTTTAGTTTATGCCTGTGCCGGATTCAAAATACCACCTTTGTTTCTTTATCGTAAGAGGCGACTGAAAGAAACAGCTAGAAGGATACTTTGGTCGATAGGTTAGCAACGTTGTCACTAATACCCACTTGAAATCTAAATATGCTAGAAGTGGCTAGAAAACGTGAAATTGGCATGGTTTCGGCTATGTAGCGTTCTGTATGCTCTGCCTACCTCATTTGGGAAGACAGGCGTGATATACTATACATATGTATATGATACCCGGCCACATTAATGCAAGAACCTCTTTTTCTGCCAGTTAAGCTGGTAAGTCCAAGTTTTTTTAGAACAGGAAAATTTCAAGAGTTCAGAAACTAGAATCCATGTGTGGTGTCGAGATAGAATAACACCTCTCCATCTCTTCCGTGGATGTCATATGAGGCGACTAGAAAATAGGTTTAGGTCTGTATGCTTGAGGCGACAGGCTAGCAACCTGTCACTATTATACTTCTTCCACCTGGTATCAAATCTAAAATTATACTAGAACTAAGTCGCTGCGAAGCGTGAAATAGTCATAATCATGGTTTTGTCTGTCACGTTCGTATGCTCTGCCTACCCCGTTTGGGTAAGCGTGATTGTATGTATGTATGTAGGTAAATAAATAAATAATAAAATAAATATCACTGGACACCAATCACCTAGTCCCAAAGTAGGCAATTTAATGCCTGTGTTATGGGTACTAGACAACGGATAAACTTACTTATATATAGATAAACATCCAAGACTCGAAAGCAAACATTCGTATTCATCATACACACATCTCCCCCGACCGGGGATCGAACCCGGGACCTTAAGCTTCACAGTCAGGTTCTCTAACCGCTGGGCCGTCGGTAAGTCTAGAATCTAGATGTAAGTTCAAGAAAACCTGTCGCTTCCGCCAGCCGGACATGTATCCAGTTGTACTAATTAATCAGTAATCTATGCATCTTGTATCGGTTCGAGGTCCTTGTCACAGTATTTACAGCAGATAGTGGTATCCATTTGACATGCCGCGCTTTCCTTTAGCCAGTCAAAGCCAGAATCAGATCAACTCAAATGTTAATCTTGAGGAATGGTACATTTTTCCTTTATTTTTATTACAAGCTTTTATTTAACTTCACTTCTGTATGTACCATCGCGAACAGGGATTGTTGAGCCACTTACCTATGTTTGTAACTTGGTCGTGTAATACTAATCCAATAGATAACATCTGTCAGTCACATCGGTCATTGATTACACGTCCAAATTGCGAACAGTGGCAAGTGGCTCAACAATCCCTGTTCGTGACTGTACTATGTTTGTATACTGTTTAAAGCCCGCTCTACACTCGCTCGCGCCGTGAATTCACGGCGTGAATTTACGCAGCGGCTCACGCATAATAACTAAGCGCGAACGCAAGGCGTGAACAACATCTACACTCGCGATTCGCGGCTTTCGCGGGCGTTCGCGGGTGTTCGCGTCGCGAGTGTAGAGCGCGCATTAAACTTTCGTGATTTGAGTGTGATGTTTGTATGTTTACAAATCTTGCAAGGAAGATTTGAACCAGTTCCTATAGAGTTATAGACCGATTGAGCTATTGAGCTGAAACTTGGTATACCTACGCAACTTGGATGACAAATGACAATACAATATTCCGGTAGTGGACGTCTGGTGGCCCAGCCGGGACTGTCTCCGATGGAGGGAACTCTTCAACGGCTGGTCTGATTGCCTTGAAATCTGGTGCACATAATCTAGGATGGATGACAATGAAGTGCAGCTAGCAAAAAGTACACTCAGCAAAAAAAGCTTGAATTTTTTTTTGTTTTTATTTCTTTATTTTTAAGTTCACTGTTAGAAGACTGTTCAGTCGTGTCATTTTAAGTGTTAGGGTGTTACCAGAGCAACCGACTGATCTGGTAGCTTTAATTGATCGACAGCAACCGGTCGACTAATCAATCGACCCATTGCCGATCGATGGCACCGGTCGCTGATCGATTAACCCTAGCTATATTCCATTCTACCATAGATCCCGTCGATCGAACCGATAACCGATATAGCAGAAGTTGTACAATCGAACCGTTTCCTGACCCACGGCAGAACGTTGTCACAATAAACGTGATAAAGATTTCCTTTGTAAAGCAATGCAATGTCACTATGACGTTCACTGTGAATAGGTTCTATGGTGGGTCAGGAATCAATTGGTTCGATGGTACAACCCGATAGGTAGACTATGGCATGACAGTATGAACGAAACGCTTTTTTCCCGATTTGTGCTTTCGTATAGTTTTGAATATTTCAGCCGATACCGACACGCCACCGCACCGCGCCCGCTGTCAGTTCCGGGGCTTCTCGCCCGTAATATCTCAGTTGATATTCTCCGTGATACCCGCGGCCTCCCGGGCCCATTCGTCACACATCCGGGAGGCAACAACTCTATTTTTTACCCCGATTCAATGACGGGTCATGCCTTGCGGATTTCTGAGCGTAGAAGGCTTGAAGGAGCCGGTAGAAATATGAAGACTTAGACTATACTTAGACTTAGGATATAGGTATTAGGTATACACAGGAGCAATGCGAACGTCTTCTTAGCGCTAAGAGTGCAAGGCGCCGACCGCTTCCCGGCAAGCGTTTAATTCTTAAGAAGAACATCAAGTGACGGCGTCTCACGAGTGGTCAATTAAGCGCTCGCCGGGAAACGGCACATTGCCACTGCAAGGTGATCGCGGTAATGTAGCGCCCTAGCGCCACCTATTGTCAAGTAGTAGAACTTCTACTTCTAATCTCCATCACCAATAGTGACAACGAAATCCTACGTGGCCGCCAGCGAAGTATCGTTCATCGGTTGCATAAATACAACTTCAACCTATCTCTATGGACTTCGGTCCCCAGGCATAACTTCTACCTGGAGAGAGATTCTCTCTATTGGAGAAGTAAAGTCTCTATTACAAGTGTAAAGGCGACGTTGGTGGACCGAAGTAGTTTGGATCAAGTGCGGCGACCGCATTAGCCGTTAGCCTTTCGGAAAACAATAAACACCAATCATTTCCCTCCGTCAATGACCTACAATCTACAATTACCAGCCTAGGTACATACATATAGCCCAATAACGCCAATTGAGGCGCAGCGCAGACCACAGACTTTTTGTGCGATCGAGTCTGCGGCGCACAAAAAGTCTGCACGGATTGTATGCATAGTGCGCCGGACTTTTCGCGCGTCGTGTGCGTTACTGCATATAATTCCATAGGTTCTATTTTCAGACTAAAAAGTCGGTCGCGAATAGTCTGTCGTCTCCGCAGGGCCTTACTGTGGCCCAATAACGCTCAATATTTTTCCATTTAGGCGCAGCGCAGACGACAGACTTTTAGTGCGATCGAGTCTGCGGCGCACAAAAAGTCTGCACGGATTGTATGCATAGTGCGCCGGACTTTTCGCGCGTCATGTGCCCCGCATATAATTCCATAGGTCCTATTTTCAGACTAAAAAGTCCGTCGCGGGTTGTCTGTCGTCTTACTGTGGTCCAACAACGCCCAAATTTTTTCCATTTGCGGAACCCCAAGCGGAACCGTTGGCACCCTCCGCACGTCCGCACCCAATAATAACTGGAGAATAAATTGTTTACGCACTTGCGGGCGCGCGGAGGCCCGCGGGACGCTAGGCGACTTTATGCGGAAATGTTGGAGTCTCCGCACACCTAGCGATGTGTTGCTATAAATATTATCGTTATTTATCATCATTATCACTTCAGCTATACTCCTATACTATAAGACGTCCACTGCTGAACATAGGCCTCCCTTTTAGACTGCCGTAAGTCCTGTTGGAAGCCACCTGCATTCAGTGTTTTCCGACGACCTTTATCAAGTCTTCTATCCATCCTGTAGACTTAACCTTTTGACCGCCAAGGCGCGGAGTGAAACGCTGTGCTCCTAACGCCAAAGACGTGAGTCGGCTCTTAGATAATGCTTGTTTTTTTTTCGAATGGTGCTGTATTATTTTATTTAAATTAGGTATAAAATAACTTACACTACCTATAAACTAGCTGTACGACCGAGCTTTACTCGGATTATTCAGTAAGTAAGAAATTATATCCCGGTTTTTTTTTTCTCTGAAAATCACGTTTTCCCGGGAAAACCACTTACCTATGTAGATGAACTTAAAACTCTAATCCTTGTCTATATAAAAATTTTCATGAAAATCGTTAGAGCCGTTTCTGAAATAGCTGGTATATAGAAATAAATATATAATACATTTATACAAGAATAGCTCGTTTAAAGGTATAGGATAGGATAGGATAAATAGATATTTCGAAATTATTTTATTATCGAATGACTATATAGTTTTCCTAAAAATAATTATCTGTTGTAGTTATTCGGCATCGGAACAGTTGAAAAAAAAGCAAAAAAAAAAAAAAAAACTTATGTCACATCCCAGGATCGAACCCAGAATCTTCTGCACAGAGAGCGCATAATTTGAAACAAAAAAACCGACTTCAAATTAGCAATATTTTAAAAGTATTCTGTTTACTGAATGTAAATTCTTGACTTCATCAACAAATTACCGAAAACGCCGTACATGTCCATATAAAATTTGAAGAGTTCCCTCGATTTCTCCAAGATTCCATTATCAGATCCTGGTTTCGTGCCAATGGGACCGATTTCGATTTATACCCTATCGATTAAAAAAAAAATTTTGAAAATCGGTTCACGGGTCTCCGAGATATCGAGTAACAATACAAATAAAAAAAAATAAAAATTAGGTCGAATTGAAAACCTCCTCCTTTTTTTGAAGTCGGTTAAAAATATCTGTTGTAGTAAAGTTATTCGGCATCGGGACAGTTGAAAAAAAAGCAAAAAATTTAAAGAAAAAGAAAAACTTTATGTCACTTCCCAGGATCGAACCCAGAAGCTCCTGCACAGAGAGCGCACGTTCATACCCCTGTTCCATACGAACTCTTGAGCTCTGAAGTGAAATATCTGTATACATTCAGTAAGAAATTCATGTCCCGGTTTTTATTTTTTTTCTCGGAAAATTGCGTTTTCCCGGGAAAACCACTTATGTAGATAAACTTAAAACTCTAATCCTCGTCTATATAAAAAATTTCATGAAAATCGTTAGAGCCGTTTCCGAGATAGCTGGTATATATTTATAAATATATATACAAGAATTGCTCGTTTAAAGGTATAATATAGGATAAAGTAAACCTAGAAAAAATGTTGCAGCGTTTTATATTTCAGTTCTTTCGCAATAACTTCGACGCGCCATTTAACGTCGTGGCGTCACGGGCACTGACTTGCGATGACGTGATATGGCGTCTTTGGCGGTCAAAAGGTTAATGACAATTGTACACGACCGTTAGAAGTAGTGACATAACGTCACGCGCGTCGAAAGACAACTGAACCAAAACTCTGCACAGCTGATGCGTGTGCAGACTTTTGCTTCCGACATTTTTTGAGCGTGATTGGGTGTCTAGTTGTTTATTGTAGGTACGTCAATATGTCCACTTGCCAGTTTTAGCTGTAAAACCCGTGACCCACTTCCACAAAAAAGACAAGTGCTGAAGTGATACATCACAAAAGACCACAGTTCCCGAGTCTGTTTCCAAATTGGACGTGAATTATAAAGAGCTGTGACGCGAGCGCCGCTATAATATTCACGAGAGTCTAGAATCTAGATTATACCTGTGACCTAAATCTCAAAGGTCGGGAGAATCCTAAATATGAACACTTCATAAAGTTTAAGCCCTGGACGACAGACTATCCGCAACGGACTTTTTAGTCTGTGAAAATAGTACCTATGGAATTATATGCAGTAGATATAGGGACAAAAAGTCCGGCGCACAATGCATGCAATCCACGCAGACTTTTTGTGCGCCGCAGACTCGATCGCACAAAAAGTCTGTCGTCTGCGCAAGGCCTAAATCTCCGGTATAAGCCAGAGGTCGGGAGAATCCTAAATATGAACAATTCATAAAGTTTATGAAAGCTGCGCGAATTTAATCAGATAGGTCAGAGATTTTCATATTAAAAAGTCGTAATTTTCCAGACTTCATTTTAAAGGTTAAATATTTAGTAGACAACTCACGAAGTTAGCGAAGGTGAGTGACGTCATCACTCGTCTAAATCGCGCTACCAGTCTCTAGTTGGATGCATAATATAGCTTTAAATTCTCTTCGGAGTTCAGTCACCAGTCGTACATACAATCTGAATGAATTTAGCATTATTTGCTTATCTCAAAGCAGCGTTTAGTATTTTAGTAAGATAGAGATCAACTTTCGTATAGGTAAATCAAATCGGCAAGCATTTTAGCATGGAAGGCGCGAGTCGAATCGCGCGCGAGATTGAAGCTATACCTGTCACTGTGTAACTAGAGACGTCAGAAAGCCTAAGCTTACAGGCAATACGGGAATTTATAGGGATCCCCTTGGAATGCATAATTTTATTTAGACTATTATTGTTTCGCATAATTGATTTGGCATAATTAATTTTGGCATAACAGTACTTTCGCATAACAATACTTTGGCCTAATACTTTTTTGGCATACTACGCTAATAGCATAATTTCATTTGGACTAATTTGTATTGGCCGAATACACATTACGCATACTATTGTTTGGGCTAATAATTATTTGGTATAAATGTCTTTATGCATAATTTTAAAAACTCAGTTTCGTTGTTACCATGTATTTACTATTATTAGGTTAGGTTAGGTTAGTATGAAATCCAGGCGCGAAGCGCCTAAACATCGCGGCATAGTTCGCGGACCATCATCGACCACGATTTAGTTCCTAAATAATACATAAGTATGCATACCATTGGTATGAATAGCAATAATTACTACGAGCCATTGGCACAAAGCTTTACTGTTTTTTGGCATAATACTGTTATGCAAATTGATATGATGCCATTTGATTATTATGCCTATTTATGCTTATGCTTTTAGACATTAGTCTTGATGACAATTATGCTTCCTGTGTTTATGCTTTTTAATGTTATGCGTTAAAAAATATGCGTAATGATGATTATGCAAAAAACTATTTCGGCGAAAAGTGTTATGCGAAACAATATTAGTCTAAAAAACTTTATGCCTTCCAATAGAGAACCGAATTTATATCTGTATGACATTCACTATTTCTACCAAAATGCCTCGCGGTTTGATATATTGTTATACAAACTGTTACTTTCAAGGGTGGATTAAAGCTACATCGTTATTTACATAAGCCGCGTCTATCTGGTGACATAGTTCGCTAGTCTATCCTTGGCTTTAAGCTTTAAGCATGTGTCGGTGTCAACCATGTGCCAACAGATACTTGACGGTAAAATATAAGTTATCCGCGCTGTGTGTGTTAGCTCATCGAATTGTATAGGGAGAGATATTGACAGATATCCGTTCAGATACAGATATCTTATCGTATCTGCTTAGTGTGTGACACGCTTTAAGCTCGTCACAGACTACGCATATACGATAGTATTTTATCTGTGTATAAATGCCATATTTCCATATGTCGGTGTCAACAGATACTTGGCGGTAAATCCGCGCTGTGTGTGTTAGCTCATTGAATTGCATAGGGAGCGATATTGACAGATATCTGTTCAGTAACAGATATCTTACCGTATCTCCTTAGTGTATGACGCGCTTAATCATCGACTATGGAATTCGCCCGAGCAAGACAATGCACGATTCTAGAGCACCCAAACACTATTGTCCTAGCCTTAGGTTCCCATGAACGCACAGTAAACTACATCCTGTGCGTGTTTAGAAAGCTATCCTTTTATCTACATAATATCGTAATTTCTCTTATGTGCGATCAAAAACATCTGTGGTGTAGGTAGCAAAATTACGTGTAATTTTTAGAGTTCCGTACCCAAAGGGTGAAAACGGGACCATATTATTGAGACTTCGCTGTCTGTCCGTCCGTCGGTCACCAGGCTGTATTTCAAGAATGGTGTTTTGAAATTTTCACAGATGATGAATATCTATTGCCGCTAAAACAACAAATACTAAAAATAGAGTAATATTATTAAATTATTATTATTCTTTGTTTTTGGGTCGATTTAAATAACTGTAACAGTAACACTTGAAATGTTCACAGAAAATTTAGTTGTACATCTACTTTAAAAGTAAATTATTAAATTGAAATAGGTAAGTGTTTAAACGAAAGTCCAAAGGCCATTCATCATTTTCAAATACTCCTGCATCGGCTGCATCTGACAAAACATTCACTAAACGCAAACGAATTCACAGGTCAAGCGTCAGAAGCTCAAAAAATGGGAATAAACGTTGTTCAACTCGGATTACATCCCGGCGCCAAACTTGGCCATAAATAACGTCCAGCGAGATAACGCGGTATCCCAAACCATAAAGAATCTGTTGAGTGCAAAAGGGATGACAAGGACGTAAGGGCCTTATGAATGACTGTTGGGGAAAAATGCAAATTATGGGTGAAAAAAGTTGGTAATTTGGAGTAATAAAGCGGTGGTCAAGCGGCCGTTTGGAGGGTTTCGTAGGATTTATTAATTAGTACCTATACAAATCTTTAAAATACTTCTTTTTAATACATTATAGGTATAGTTGATGATGCACATAGTATAACTTTACGGCGGGACAGCCCATTGCATGGTTATAGAACCTGACTCTGAAGCTTAAGATTTCTGATCTATATGTGGATCCTTAACCTTTTTTAGCCTATTTTGCATTTTCTAACATTTAAGTCATAGTGATCATTTGTCCTAACACTCATGTGCCATAGCTTTAATTTTCGAAACAGTTTTATTTCAAGAACGATTGTTTTGACGTTCTACAACGTATGCTCATAAAACTAACTTAAGCTAACCTATTTGATTTCCAACTATTTTTTAATTACTCGTATGGAAAACGATTGTTATTGCACTTATTGCAATTGATCGTTAAGGCTAAATAGTTCCGGCAAATGATTTTAAGACAAACGAAGTTAGGGATCTCGAGGGAGATCCTAAGATCCCAGTTACGATTCTATCCTATCTAATTACTTATCAACACATTTCCTACTTTTTTTAATCCTTCCTAATGTCCTACAGCTCCAGTGACCTCTGGCACCTCTCAGGCCGGAGAGGTCTCACAGTTTTAGCGACTTTCGATTTTGACTCTAAGAGACTCGAATTTCCAGGAGTTGCCAACAAGCAGACGTACTCACGGGCAACAGCTAGTAAAGTAACGTATAATTATAAAACAAGGATCCCTGAACCCTTAATGGCGTCCCCGCGGAAACGCCCGCGTTACCGCCTTTATGGACTTTTTACTGCTGAAATTAAAATAACTCCACTTCCGATCATCGCGGGTGCGTGCCGGATCCGAGCTCTTTTATGGTGGAAACATTGAAATATGTTACGATCCCGCGATATTTTCAGTTAAGGTGGAAAAGACGGTCATTTTCATGTTTAATACATACATAGATAAATACATACATCACGCTTGTATTCCCAAATGGGGTAGGCAGAGAATATCAAATGCTAGATAGACAAAACCGCGACTATTTCACGTTTCGTGGCCACTTCTACCATATTTTTTAGAAAGAAAGAAAGAAAGAAAAGAAAGAATTTTTTTTTATTTTTAGGTCCAAACTATCACCATACAAAAATAGAAAAAAAAAAAAAATCTTACAACTAAAACAGTATGTCTAGGTGACGCAAGTGAACCGAAAAATGGGCCTTCGCTCAGCATGAGTTGCTGCATCAGTAAAGTGCAGTTTTAGGTTTTGAATTGGCCACAAAACGTGAAATAGTCATCGTTTTAGCGTACATATGTACGTGATTGTTTGTTTGTTGTTTTGTTCTGTTATTTTTGTATGGTGATGGTTTGGGGACCGAATAAAAAATCTTTCTTTTTCTTTCTTTCAATTAGTTCGATGGTATGTATGGAAGGACGAAAGGACATACCTACAGCATCCAGATAATTAGTATGCCTGTATTTTTGCCGTCGGTCGGCGCCGGAGTCGAAAGTGTCGCGTTACCGCCCGCATCTCATTAAGAACCAGTCTGCGCATGCGTGCGATTCGTTGCATTGAACCTTACAATTACTATGGTTTGGTTTACACCGACCTTGCTCGATAGCAGCGGCGTCTTTACGAGATTTCACGCTTGTATTCCCAAGAGGGGTAGACAGAGCACATGAATTCAAAAATCCAGTGCCACGTCTAGCAATTTCAGGGTAACCAGATGATTAAACGTGATATAGCAGTGACAGGTTGCTAGCCCATCGCCCACAATACACAAACCCTTTCCCAGAGTCGACTGTTACGACACCCACGGGAAGAAAGGGGGAGGTGCTATTCTGACCCGGCACCACTCGGGGAAGGTATGGAGAATTTTAGGAAATATGTTAAGATATAGGTGACTAGTTAACAACCTGTCACTGTACCATCGCGAACAGGGATTGTGGAGCCACTTACCTATGTTTGTAACTTGGTCGTGTAATACTAATCCAATAGCTGACATCTAGTCGGTCACATCGGCCATTGATTACACGTCTAAATTGCGAACAGTGGCAAGTGGCCAAACAATCTCGGTTCGTAACTGTACTTGTTATTGACATGTTTTTGTACAATAGAGAGTAACATACAGTCTCGAACAGGGATTGTTGAGCCACTTGCCATCGTTCGCAATTTAGACGTGTATTCAATGACCGATGTGACGGACAGATGTTATCTATTGGATTAGTATTACACGACCAAGTTACAAACCAGGCAAGTGGCTCAACAATCCCTGTTCGCGATGGTACATACATAAGTAAGACTCAGTAAAATTTCGGCTCAACGCTGTCCCATATTTCTAGTTTATAAAGTTTAGACACCACGCAAGGCCGGTTTTAAAACTTCGCTGATCAATACAAACGACCGACAGACCCAAATAATCTTCTAAACTAAAGCAATCCCGGGGCAGTCCTAGCCAAACAAAAGTCGGAGACAGTTCCGAAGTTAGATATTGGATGCTTGGCCTCTCCACAGCGTTGCGTATCGAGTCGCATTTGTCAAATATTTGATGCACGCGTCGTGATCGTCTATTAGGTATCATACTACACAGAACTAAATGAAAAACATCAAAATCATTCTATCTAAGTGTTCTTACAGATGAACTGCGAGTTGTTAACGGCAGAGGCTACTTCAGCCGTCGACGTATTGATTGTTGGCCGACGAGTCGACGGCTGCCGTCCACATGTGGCGGCGGCTGAAGTAGCCTCTGCCGTTCACGAATTGCAGTTCGCCTGAAAGAAACCTAAGCAGGCCTCAAGGGGCCCTTTTGCACGTCTTTTGGTTGAGTCTACCAGCGCTTCGGAGAGAAGCTTGACCAAGAAACTTGCCACTTGTATTGCGTAGTTTGCCTCGTAGACCAGCGTTGATGTTTTGTAGGTCTCGCAAAGCGCGGAAAATGCACCCGTCTCCGCTTTGGGGCAGCGCAGACGACAGACTTTTGTGCGATCGAGTCTGCGGCGCAAAAAAACTCTGAATGGCGCGCAGAGAGTTTCCATTCAGAGTTTTTATTGCGCCGCAGACTCGATCGCACAAAAGTCTGTCGTCTGCGCTGCCCCTTTTGCTGTCTGTTTGGAGCTTAAGGGCACACAAACCCTAAGGCTGCTCTGTCCACTGGAGCGGAGCGAGGCAGCGGAACAGTGAGCGAGATAAAAATCCACCAATAGAATTGCATCCAATGAAGAGAGTGGAGATTTTATGCATTTCTCTTGGTGGCTTTTCATCTCTCTCACTGCTCCGCTACCTCGCTCCGCTCTAGTGGACAATTTTTGGCATACAGATAGATGAACAGCATAAATGAATATTCGCACGAGTTTGCTACAGTCCTAATTACTATTAACGGCAAAGAAAAACAGAGAACCGCTACGGACTGGCTAGATTAGAAACTTTTGGGTCTAACTCGAGGACCCAGAAACTTTGAATACGGGTATTCAGACATTCAGGGAGCTAGACTTGTAAATAGAATGTGATTACTCCAACTAACTAAATAATTGGGGTCTGAAAGCGTCTTCAGAAGATTTTGTTAATTGATTTAGCTGTAACAGAAGTAGCGACCAATAATTGCGTTGGCACTAATGCCAACTGCACTTTACCTATGTACAGTGTACATACATACATCAAACATCACGCTTGAATTACCGAATAGGGGTTGGCCGAGCACACGAACCGTTACATAAACAACAATGACTATTTATGATGATAGGCTGCTAGCCTGGCGCCTAAATCGCGTCACGTGCGGAGGCACGAACCGCATTAGATTCAAACACGGAAGAAACGGATAGGTGAAAACGACACCTCACTTTTATTTCTAAGCCCATCACCCAGTTTTTATCTAGGTTAATAATAATAACATCCATAAATCATCAAGAAATCAGCCTCTGGAGATATTAAAAACATGTTTTTGGACGTCAATATGCATACGTCCACCATCTTGTTATTTCCATACAAATAACAGTTTCTATCGTTTCCACAATAAACCATTATCATTTGCATCCCAAGTTCCTACTTTCTGTTAATAAATTATAGTAATATCAAAGCATATAGTCCGATGCTGGGCACTTCTCATCGGTAGTCAATGGCCAATGGTCCCCACGCATAGCGTATTAAGATCGTATGGGCGATATCACAATTTACTGTACGTCTCTCCGGCTATAGCGACCATTTGTGAGTATCTAATATCATACAAATGACATAGGCATAGTGCACACGTTTCATACTTCGCAGCCACTCCATCATAATTGTATGTATGTATGTATGTATGTATGTATGTATGTATGTAACTCTTTATTGTACAAATAATCATAACAAAGTAACAAAAAATAATTAATAATTGATAATTAAATAATTTCAGGTAAAAAAAAATGAAAGAGGTATAATAGCGACAGGTTGGTAGTCAGCCGGCTAAAGCCAACGTATTTCTTTAGTTGCCTCTTAAGACATCCACGGAAGAAACGGAAAGGCGTCATTCTAATCCGGAAAGACACCAATCAGAAAAACCGGCCAAGTGCGAGTCGGACTCACGCACTGAGGGTTCCGTACAAACCGATTAAAACGCCATCTAGTGACAGATTTTCGAACTAATGATAAATTTTAATTTTATTTATTAAAAAAAAACTACTTGGTAGATTTTGTTCAAACCAATTTTCGTTGATAGTTTTTATGGTAATGTTAATGTACATCATGTATTTTTTTTAGTTTTATCACTCTTTTATTTTAGAAGTTAGAACACAACTTTTTCAACTTTGGAAGCGTCTCTCGCGCAAACTATTCACTTTAGAAAAGTATGATGTTAAAAACCTCAATATCATTTTTGAAGAGCTATCCATAGATATCCCACACATATGGGATAGATGAAAAAAAATATTTTTGAGTTTAATTTCCATGTATGGGAAACCCTAAAAAATTAATGCTTTTTTTTTTAATTTTGTGTCACAATCTTAATGCGGTTCACAGAACACATCTACTCACCAAGTTTTATTAGTATAGTTCTCAATTTCGGAAAAAAGTGGCTGTGACGTATGGACGGACGGACGGACAGACAGACAGACAGACATGATGAATCTATAAGAGTTTCGTTTTTTGCCATTTGGCTACGGAACCCTAAAAACTACTTGTATGCATTTATCATTTATCTAAAGTTTAGGTAAAATATAAGAAAGACACGGAAAGGTAAACTGAAAAATTCATAGCGGTTTTTATCATTCGGAAATCAAGTAGCTCTTGGCTAGTAGGTTAGGATGAAATCGGAAGACTGTTTAAGAAGTTTGAAACCAAAATGTCGAGGGTTGGTTAGGTTTCTTTAGGTAAAGTCAAAATAAAGTAGGTACAGGGTGATGCACAAAACTATTATTTCGGGGAAATAGACTCAATAATTGTATATAGCTACATTCGGCAGACGGAATTTCGTGCGTTATTTATCGAGTCATCTCATAAATCTACCGTTAAACTTATTCAGTGAAATAAAACGGAAACACTCACGTCTTTATGATCTCGACGTGTTTCGTGCTTTTATACGCCATCATCGGGAGCAACGCGCCACGGTGACAACGGTCATCACACAAACATCTGCCCTGACTGGGAATCAAACCCGGGACCTGCTTCACATTCAGGTTCCCTAACCACTGGGCTATCCGGTCTTCAATTAGGAAGCGCAGTTTCCCTGCCACAGGCAAGAGGGAAGACATTTTTTCTGACATTCCCATCAAAGCATTATTACTGTTTCTACCAGCTTTTTTACTGTAAATAATGTAACCCCAAGGAAGTGTGGGGAAAAGATTTATTTTGTTACAAGCCAGAGAGAAGGGCAGAAAAACGTAATTGAATAAAGTAATAGTGTCGTAACAAGGGAAGGAAAACACGATGTTAAATATCAAGGCGACGAGACACAATAATGTCCAGTGAAAGATAAAAAAGTTGAGGCATCGTTCAGATTAGCACAAGGCGCGAGTAGATGCGCGAGATAGACTATACCTGTCCCCGTCTAACTAGAGACGTCAGAAAGTGACAGCCGATCCTGCGCGAGCTACGAGTCGTGCGAGTTGCTGGGCTAAGCCTAATGACTGGGCCCACAGTGAATCTAACTTAGCCTTTACCTCGCTCCTCTAGACATTTTTACGTGTAACGGGGCGCCATGATACGTAAAAATAGTAAAATTATTGAATTCAAGACTAGACCTGAAAGTTTTGTACGTTATTTGCAGACGCTTACCGACTCATTCAATGAGCGGCTAATTCTATACGGTAGACTATGGCTGTACCATCGAAAAAATGTCGATATATCGATATTTATGATTGTTTTCGCCGAAATATTTTTACTCGTTTTACATCGACATTTAAACCACCGAATATACGTAATGAAGCATACAATTTATTCGTTTTTACATTATAGCTTGTAGTTTTTTACTGCAACTACTATAAAACGAATTTCTTAGAAAATAAAGGTGTATCGAACTTCTGCATTTCATATAACGCGGTCCCGATACATGTGAGCAGAATTTCAAACGACATTTGGAATTTTGAACATACACATATTGGAATACTTAATATTAACTTGAGTTCTCAATACTCCTATCGACGCAGAATCGGCTACAATCAACGGACAACATTTATGCCCTCGATATAAGGGAAAAATGACGTTAAAGCATCGATAGGGTTCCCCGAGCCGATTATATAGGTAGCTCCGATGAGCTTTTATGGCTCGCATTGAGTAGATTAAAGTGAATTTAATCGACTATGGGTCAATTTCATCAAAAGAGTCATGGAATATGTCACTCTTTACCCGTTTTTTTCGTATACATAATTGATAACTCTAGGTATACTAAGATTAAATATTATTCTCCTTTGGTTAATTGCACTCAAAATTACGGAATCTGGGCGGATTTAGCGATTCTTAGCCGTTAGTTGAGCTAAAGCTCCAAGCGCTCTGACAGTAGAAACGGAGCGGAGTGGTGCGGTGAAGTACCGGAATCCAAATTACACGAAAGAGGGCGCACATCGCACCGGCCGGAAAAAAGGCGTTTCGTTCACCATCACGCGCCGCTTTGCGTCCACAATCAATGCATTTAGAGCTTTATTCGTTAGTTGAGCTAGTCGCCAAGACAACGGTCGAAAAACACTAAGTGTGCCCAAGCCCTAAGATAGCATATTGCCAGCAGTCCATTTTTTCCATTTGATTCCCCAGACACCCGCTAACGGTATGTAGGCTTTGTTCGTTCGGAGCGGGGCATTTTGCCAAACACCGGCGTTTGAATGCCCAGGGCAAAAGGATCATGACCGAAGATTATTTCTCTCTATAGACTTTTTACGAAAGCCGGGACTTAAATATTGACTGGGAAATTGTCCTTTAATCAAACTACTGGCTGGATTCTTTACATTTGGACTATTGCGTGTGGAGCATTGTTTTTAGTGGTGTTTTTTTTACAGATTACAGAAAAATGCTTGTCCATGCAATAAGCTTGAAAGAGACTTGTTTTGGCTCAAGTTTATATCGTTTTCCAATAAGCTATTGCGGATACCGTTTAGTTAATAATCATGATTCAGCTCGATCTTCAAAATGCCACAACAGACTGAGGGATCTCTTTCTCTATCCGTTTCCAGATAGGTTAGCAACAGTTTACGATGCAATCGACAATAAGTAGAACATCAGCATTAAGGAATGTCACGTCCAAAATCCATCCAAAACGCGAAACTTCCGCCCAAATGCCAACGTTTTATCATTACGTTATTGGATTATTAGGCCATTACATGAACTCGCTTTCCTTACGTGCCTCGACAGCCATCGATATAATACAGCGGGCTGATTTACGACGGAATCGTGACGCTCACAACGCTACATGTGCTCAGATTGAAAAAGGTTACACCATTGTGTGGGGTATCGACACGGCTCCATTTGGGTTTAAAATGAGATTTATGGGTAACGGTTTGATGCTTTTATGTCGTCCCGACGCTTACGGTGAAGTATTGCTGACAATACCAAGCTGTTGACGAAGTGCAAGCTGAGGTTATATAGGCCAATTTAGGGCATAGATGTATGGATTTTTGTTGAGATCTTCACTGTGTGATTTGGTAAAACTTATCGCCAAGGAACTACCGCTGTCCGTGCTAAGAAAATTGACAATGTCACCAAGTAGACAGGTCTATGAGCCCAGACAAGTTACGCTTTGAAGTCTTCAGATCTTGTGTTGCAAGGTTGCAACTAATATGCCATTTTTACTTAGTGCAGTATTTTGCTACCAGTTTAATAATTTAAAACCAATAAGATTGCGCTATTGGACAGTCTTCAGTCGCCAAACTACTTATTGCCAGAGTGGAACAGACAAATTGACTACGAGGTTGGGATGTCCTGGAAAAGATAGTTACATCTAAAGTGAGATAAAGGGCCTTA
The DNA here is from genome assembly GCA_005406045.1 of Adoxophyes honmai. Lineage (NCBI taxonomy): Eukaryota > Metazoa > Arthropoda > Insecta > Lepidoptera > Tortricidae > Adoxophyes > Adoxophyes honmai. Next base: position 16,697 of record BHDV01002012.1, on the reverse strand, counting down.
TTGTAAATACATTATAAGATGCGTAGTTTCATAATGATGCTATCCTTAAAGAACAGACCAACGTGGAAGATTATAGCCTACAATTTCGTTACGAACGCATCAATATTCAATACCGTACTCAAGTAACTAAGTTAGGTATAATTTCAACAAAGGAGCGACAAAGCTATTTGGAATGCCTAATATCTCAACAAGGCTGCTCTAAAAGCGTACGTAGCTGAAATATAGGTTCGTACCGCATGATTCCATAAGCCTGTCAGCCATGCAATTTCGTATGCTGGTATTTTAATGCACGCGGTTTGCCGAGACCTAGAATGTAGTAAAGCGATTTTTTAATCGATAAACGAATGAAAATATTGCAGAGACACTTTAAAATTTAGAGTATTTATTTGAAAATGACGGAAAAGTAACTTAGCGTGGTCGATTTCCACGAAATTTGGTATTGATGTACTTCGCAGTCCTTAAGGCCGGCCACATACATTCGGAATTTTTCCGTTCGGAATCCCGAATCAGACTTTCCGCACGCAATCAATCCATACAAAATCTATGGACCGCCACACACATTCGGAAGCTTTCCGTTCGGAATTCCGCACGGAAAGCTTACGAATGTGTGTGGCGGTCCATAGATTTTGTATGGATTGACTGCGTTCGATTTTCCGATTCGGGATTCCGAATCAGAAAAATTCCGTATGTATGTGGCCGGCCTAAAAGGATATAGATAGGGTACATTTTATCCCGGGCAAATTAACAGTTCCCGCGGGATGGCTATAGGGTCATCCCACGTAAAAGTCGCGAGTTACTGTTCGTGTTATAAATGCAAAAGTAACTCTGTCTGTATGTTGCCCTTTCACGCGTAGTGCGCTAAATCGATTTTGACGAAACTTGATATGAATAGTTTAAGTCCCAAAGAAGGATATAGGTTATTTTATATCTCAGGACATTGCGTTATTTTGGGATGGGAGTGATAAGCGAATCCTACGCAAATAAAGTCGCAACAACTTGATAAGCTGTTGCGAGAAGTTTCTCATCACGTTTTGCGGCGTTGCTAAGTGGGGAGGGTAGTTATGAAAAAGTTTGTCGCCTGTAGTCCCGGGGAAGTTAGATGGCGGTTTTTTTTGTTGTGTGTTAGTTAGACTCATAAATGTTGCCATCTAAATTGCCGGAAACTATGACAAGAATTAAGGCAAAAACAGAACGGGGATGTTGACTTGGTTAAAATATATATACATACATACACTCACGCATACGTTCCCAAAAGAGGTAGGCAGAGCACACGAAACGTGACATAGGCACAATCATTAAATAGTCATAAAATTTATATCATTTTAATTAAATCGTCAATTAGCTTATGGAATAATATGGGACTAGTATTGATCGCTTTCTAGATAGAGACGTCAGAAAATTACAGGTCTTGCACCAGTGAATGAAAGATCGTGAATTGGACAAGAAATAACATTAAAACTGCGTAAAATACCACGGAAAATGTTACAGCAAACATTTTCCGATCAGAAGTGATGCCACCCTCTTTTTCCTACGTCGTAGCAACGCCGCGGGCGTAATCTAGTGCAATCGTCAATCATAACCTCTTCACAAACATAACTACCAATTGTAATAGTACCTATAGGCAGTTAAACAATGAGGATTTAGGTATATCTGTTTATACCGTGCCTAGGTATCGAACGCGCTTTCTAAAACTTGTCTGTCCCACACGTTGGCAATCCAGGCGACCTGAGTTGGATCTAGACTCGTTTGAGCATTTGACTGTGATTGGTGCAATGGTGCAATATTGCCATAGAGTCCGCGAAACTCAGAGAATATCGTATTTCGATAAAAAAAAAGATACGATTCTTAACGAATGAATTATTATTGTGTACATTTATTTCGGTGTTAGGTATGTTTTTACCTTTTACAGTACTATACAAATGTAATAAAATAAAATTAATCACAAAATATACAAAGATCATAAAAACCCAACCTAGGGCGCCATCGGTAGCGGGAAAAAACCAAGCTACCATGGTTAGGGCTGCAGACTGAGGAAGCTAACGATGCGCGCCGTATCAATTATTTTTAATAATGTTTTTTATGGTTGTACATGAGAAAAATCCTGTTTGATAACTTATTTGATTAGGTTTCGATATGGTTACGCAGTCTGGAAGAGATCACGCTCTACCAATAAAACAACTTTTTTTTGCCTTTGCTAACAGCATGAAAGCTTTCGATGTATGATTATATGTATTAACTTAAGTTAGATATATTCGGTCTAGTAAGAAAAGTAATTCTTATTGGTCTACACAATAATATGTACATAGACGTAAAAAAAAACACCTTGGTGCGACTTCATCACCCTTTCTTTTAAAATAACATTCAGGATTTTTTTGTCATATCGGTATTATCGACAAGATACATCACGCGAACATTCACGCTAAATGAAAACCTCTCATACCACTCTCATAATTACCCTCGATGAACTAACACAGTTAATAATTAAAGTTAATCGTGATTACGGTCCGCGGGGGCTTTCCGGCCGTCAGCGGCGCCCTAACATCAATAAATACACACCGTCGTACATCACCGCGACGTTTACGCGCCCCGGTAATCAACTCTACCTATAAACCATTACCAAAACGTAAATAAACCACTAACGCATTCAAAGCGTAAATAACGCAGCCCGAGCCCCAATAAGTGTAAAAAGAAATCGTAAATTCCAACTCGACTTGTGTTTATTTTAAAAACATAATTTCACTTTATTTAACTACAGTTATTACGCCTAATTGGTGCCGAGTGTAATCACAAGTTAATGCACCAGCGGTTTAACCACCGATCGATATAAAAGGCAATATTTATCAGAAAGGAACTCACCTTGAACGTATGTAAACAAATGTGCCGAAGCGATCAAAAAAATCCAGTTCCCGATACCAAATCGGCACATCCCGGTCCGGCACATTATTAATCACACTTAAATAACACAACACCACTTGTTTTAATTCATGATTATCACATTTTAATACAAAGTTTTTGTTAAATTTGTTTTACAGTGTCAGAGTGCGTTACACCGAGGCGACTTGGGTGCAGCCGCCATGTTCGATTCTGAGGCAGGCGGGGACTGGCTGCGTTCAGAAACAAGTCAGAAACTCAATAATGAAAGGGCATTGCCCGGGACAATCATCTTGCATTGCACTGAACTTAGCTGCAGTTGTGCACCACTGCGGTCCGAGATTAGCGACGAGTGTAGTGATGGACCAAAGCTGTCAAATAGTTAAGTCGAGAAATCGACTATGATTTAATGCGTTTTGATTTATCTCGATTGTGATCTACGATTATGTCTCTGCCTACCCCGCAGGGAATAAGGCGTGACGGTTATGTATGTATGTATGTATGTGATCTACGAAAACGATTATGTTCTAATTTAATGAAATACTAGCAAATTCGCAACTTAATTTAGGTTTTCATTTGAACATGAAAGAAAATCGCTAAAGTAAACGGTAAAAAACTGAATTATGGAACAAAGTTGTAAACTAAACGCGTCTGACAATGACATTTACTTGAGTGTGAACTGTGATCTGACAGTGACAGCAATATACAAGCTACTACTGCTACTATACTAGAGACCGATAGGTACTTAAAAGATGGTAAACAATCTTGACATGTCTTTTTATTGAAATACAAAGTCTAAAAATGAAAATCGTTACAATATACAATTCAATTATGAAAGTAAATGATTTTTTCATACCTAAATTGTAAAATGTAAAGATTTTGATTTATAAAGTGTATGTTTAAATAAAAAGACACGTCAAGATTGTTTACCATCTTTTAAGTACCTATCGGTCTCTAGTATAGCCAAAACCAAACGAAACGATTCGATGAATTCGTCAGTGCTTTTTATTTACTTATGAAATAATTCCTGCAGTAAATTTACAATTATTATATTACAAAATGGAGCTGATCTACTCCATGCGCAGAAAACCAATGAAATGTGAACCGCCGCACTTCGAAACGTACGTAACATTCAACCTGTTATTTCCATGAGATGTTATCGAGTTGTTTACCACTAATAGCCAAATATTATTACAAAACAATCAGAAAACGTTTTCCAAGTATTCTCGACAGGATTTAATGGATTTGTAAGATAAATACAACCTTTAAATCGACGAAAAATTCCTAATTTCAGGTCATCAGATACCGAAGTAGTTCGACCGATCTGTACCATATCCTCGTGCAATGTCATTGCGTTTTCGTCACCAACTGAGCTCTCGGACTCCGATGGAGCGACCTGGGGCGGCCATGTTTATGTCTGCGACTTGGATACCCCATGGGACAGCCACAAAGTGACAAGTACCATACATCCGGTAAGTACACAATAACTGATGGATTTATTTGTGTATTAGCCTTATCATAAGTTCAAAGTTCAAAGTCATTCACAAAACGTATGGTACAAATGGTGTTATACAATAATCATTTGATCCTATACTATAGACCGATAGGTACTTAAAAGATGGTAAACAATCTTGACATGTCTTTTTATTGAAATACACAGTCTAAAAATGAAAATCGTTACACTATACAATTCAATTATGAAAGTAAATGATTTTTTCATACCTAAATTGTAAAATGTAAAGATTTTGATTTATAAAGTGTATATTTAAATAAAAAGACACATCAAGATTGTTTACCATCTTTTAAGTACCTATCGGTCTCTAGTATATGTAGATACATTTGTCCGTCATGGCATGTGAAAGTTTTGAGACAAAAATGATGCTTGCTTCTTAGTGTTTCTTTTATTAGGCACCATACCAGCATCCTGTCACTATTGTTCCTATTAATTTAAAATCTAAAGATATACTAGAAGTAACTGGAGAACATGATAGCTCCGCCTACCCCATCTGGGAATACAGGCATGATACCACATAACACATGACTCCTGCATCTACGTTCTGCCCTTCAATCCTTCAGGTATCAGCACTAGAGTGGGACAGCGAGGGCAAGCAGCTTCTAGTGGGTACAGTGGAGGGGGAAGTCTCCGTATACGGCATGAAGGAATTCCTACTCAACGACTGGACCTGTCTGTACCATGCCTCGTTCCCGGGTAAGACTGTTACAGTATATTTCATGGTAGTGTGGGTATCACAAGTCGTTCAAACTTTTGGTTTTGTTAATAAATAAAATAAATAAATATCATTGGACAATTTTTACACCAATCATCTAGTCCCAAAGTAGGCAATTTAATAACTGTGTTATGGGTACTAGACAACGGATAAACATACTTATATATAGATAAACATCCAAGACTCGAAAGCAAACATTCGTATTCATCATACAAACATCTGCCCCGACCAGGGATCGAACCCGGGACCTTAAGCTTCACAGTCAGGTTCTCTAACTGCTGGGCTATCCGGCCGTCAAATATGAAAAATAATATCACATCCACAGTTTTATCTCAACGTGTGGAATATGTATAACTTGAAGTTAGCCTGAAGCGTGAGAGGGACATAATGCACTGACAAGTCTGCACTCTTTACATAAAACGTCAAGACAATGTGAATATGTACTGGAAATAAAATAGGCTCTATATTCCAAACTCAAAATGTGGAGGAATTGTTGATTAAAATAATGAATCATCTTCGTAATCATGTTTGCTTATTTTTTAAGGCTAACTTTTTTACTTTTCTATTAGTACAAGAAACCTAAGTACACATTACATACATACATACATATGTATAATCACGCCTGTAATCCCAAATGGGGTAGGCAGAGCGCAAGAAATGTGAAATAGACATAACCATGATTATGACTATTTCACGCTTTGCAGCCACTTTTAGCATCATTTTGGGTTTGAAGAGGTAGTATAATAGTGACAGGTTGCTAGCCTGTCGCCTAAAGAATACCTAAACCCATTTCCTTAGTCGCTTCGTACGACATCCACGGAAGAAATGGAGAGGTGCTATTCTAGACCCAACACCACACGGGTACACAGTACACATTAAATGTATTGAAAATAGTTTCAAATTGTTCATATTTGTTATCACTGTTTCCCCTCACCAAATAGCACGTAGTAAATATCAAATTCGACTTCGAACATAAATTAAAAATTCAGAGGTGCGAAAGGCCACACCGAATTGCCTTGTTCTAACGATGATCCCCGACGCGTTCCAGGCGAGCACATTATAAAGGCGGTATTCTTCCACAACGGGCGCCGCGTGGCGACCGACAAGAAGCCCGACTCGCCGGCCACGGAGCGGCTACAGATGCTACGGGCTACACCCACTCTGAAGGGGTTTGGGTGAGCTGACTGAATTCAGCTAATTAAATTAAAATAAATAACCTTACCAACAAATTTCATTTTCTAAACAAGCTTTTTTTGCCGACTGTACTTTTTGCCATCTGTACTTCATTGTCATCCACCCTAGATTATGTGCACCAGATTTCAAGTCAATCAGACCAACCGTTGAAGAGTTCCTTCCATTGGAGATAGTCCGGGCTGGGCCATCACAAGTCCACTACCGGAATATTGTATTGTCATCCAAATTACGTAGGTATACCAAGTTTCAGCTCAATACAATATTCCGGTAGTGGACTTCTAGTGGCCCAGCCGGGACTGTCTCCGATGGAGGGAACTCTTCAACGGTTGGTCCGATTGACTTGAAATCTGGTGCACATAATCTAGGGTAGATGACAATGAAGTACAGGTGGCAAAAAAGCTTGTATTAAAAATGAAGTTTTTGTTGGTAAGTTTTTAGGGTTCCGTGCCCAAGGGGTGAAAACGGGACCCTACTACTGAGACTTCGCTGTCTGTCTGTCTATCTGTCCGTCTGTCACCAGGGTGTGTCTCACGAACCGTGACAGCTAGAGAGTTGAAATTTTCATAGATGATGTATTTCTGTTGCCGCTGTAACAACAAATACTAAAATCAAAATAATAATAATTAAGGGGGGCTCCTATAGAAAAACAGTGTTTTTTTTGCTGTTTATGGTACAGAGTCCTTCGTGCGTGAGTCCGACTCGCACTTAGCCGATTTTTCTTTTGTTTACCGTGTCTTTCCCTTGTTCCCTAGTGGTATAGCCCTCCCGGGGGCTTGCGTGGTGACAGCCACAGGGCTCTTAGGTGCTCTGACGCCGGCGGCGGCGCCCGGCCGCGCGCTTAGTGCCGCCGCTTGCCTGCGCGCGGCGAGGGAGCAAGTGCCTAGAGCGGCCGTCGCGCACAAGAGTGAGTGCCCTCTATCGGACTACAAGGGAACTATATTACAGGGGCCGGAGACTTTACAAAAATCACCAGAATTTACAAAATCACCAAAATTTCAAAAGTCACTAGAATTCCAAAGTCACTAGAATTTACAAAAAATCACCACAATTTCAAGTCACCAGAATTCCAAAGTCACTAGAATTTACAAAAATCACCAGAATTATAAAGACAACAGATTTCCAAAGTCGAGTCACTAAAATTAAGAAAAATCCACAGAATTTATAAAAATCACCAAAATTTATAAAAATCACCAGAATTTCTCAACAATCACCAGAATTTACAAAAATCAGCAGAACTTACAATCAAAGTACATTAATTCCTCTTTTGAGTATGCAAAAATAGAAAATCAGTCCGTCTATTAAATAATTCATTAAAATTTCAGTTCTATTAAGTGACTTACTAGGGTTTTTAAGTTACTTAGTGAAGTCTACAATATTCTTCGCTTTAAAATTACATTTCTACCCGGCATTTTGTAACATGATGCCTAAACAAAAATGTCTCGCTGTTAGTCTTGTACTACCTCCCTCCCGGGGGCTTGCGTGGTGACAGCCACAGGGCTCCTGGGCGCTCTGACGCCGGCGGCGGCGCCCGGCCGCGCGCTCAGCGCCGCCGCCTGCCTGCGCGCGGCGAGGGAGCAAGTGCCTAGGGCGGCCGTCGCGCATAAGAGTGAGTTCCCTCTAGCGGAAGATCTAGACATTAGGCGACCTAGATACAAGACTGAGCTCTCTCTAGCGGACAATTAGGACATTGAAACAGCCGGAGAGTTTACTAACATCACGCCTTTATTCCCATATTTTGTGTTTTATCACCATTTTTTATTTTTATAGCTTCAAATTCGAGCGTTCACAAGAGTGTGTGCCATCTAGCGGACGATCTTGGCACTAAAACCTGTTATAATGCGGGTAAAGAAGAAAGTGTGTTAAATGGCCTATTGTAAGGAGTCTTTTTAAAATATTTGTAAAAAAATAAACAAAAAGGCATTAATTTCTGATTTGAGTATGCAATTTTTTTTTATTCATCATAACTTCTCCAATCCATGATAACTTCAAGTTAAACATGCTCATTAATGAAAAGTAGCCCCGAAACGCGTTACTAACTCGTTCCTTCTCTCGTTTTCAGATGGCAACCTAGTGGTAGCAGCGGCCGGCGCGCGCTGCGTCCGTTGCGCCGTGTGCTCTGTAACACTGGCGCGCGCGCCGCAACACAAGCCCGCGCTGCACGTGCAACCGCTGCCCACCGTGTACCTCGACCACACGCCAGGTACAGAAGTAGTACTTAGACCACACGCCAGGTACAGAAACAATACTTAAACCACACGCCAGGTACAGAAACAGTACATAGACCACACGCCAGGTACAGAAACAATACTTAGACCACACGCCAGGTACAGAAATACTACTTAGACCACACGCCAGGTACAGAAACTGAGTGCTTAGACAACACGCCAGGTACCGAAACTAAGTACAGTCAAAAAAATTGGATGTTTAGCAGGTTGAGATACTTCTAAAATTGGCCTTATCACTATTTCCAGCCAGTTGCATGACATAAATACTCAATGTTCTTCAATATCCTTCATGGTGAAGTTTGTCCTATAATGCGAACAAATGAAGGCGGTCAACCTGCTAAACATTCAGAATCCCTGACTGTATTATTTGCATACATCGGTTTCGCGGGGGCAAAAATGTACCAGTGCTAGTGCTTAATTAAAAATCGACTAAGTTTATCGACATTGATAAAAATAAATTTTTAACCATCATTATCATAACGTTTTACCGTGTGGTGTCGAGATAGAATAACACCTCTCCATTTCTTCCGTGGATGTCGTAAGACGCGACTAAGGAAATAGGTTTAGATATATTTTAGACGAAAGGTTAGCAACCTGCCACTATTCTACATCTTCTATCTTTGTAAACCTAAAACTACGCTAGAAGTGGCTGAGAAGCGTGATATAGTCATAATCATGGTTTTGTCTATGTCACATTTCGTGTGCTCTGCCTACCCCATTTGGGAACATAGGCGTGATTGGATGTATGTATGTATCTATTATCATAACTAAACTAATAGCTAAGTTTGAATATGTTTGGCTGTGCAAACCTCTTTCATTAATACTTTTCGCAACTCTTAACAACCGATATCTGACATTTTACTGTGTCAAGTCACTTTTGCAACAATTGAATCATTAAATAATGCATCTTCATTCAAATTCTTGAAATTACACAATGATTGTAAGTCATTTTTATCGATATCAACTAATAAAATTAGTTTAATGTGTCCTCGCACTATTAAATGTCAGTACATTTTTGCCCCCGCGAAACCGATGTATGATTATTTGTTTAGAGAAATTCAAATAAATGAATAGAGAAGTGGTTGTATTAAAGACAATGTATTTTGTAACAACAACAACATGACACGCCTGTGTTCCCAAATGGGGTAGGCAGAGCAAACGAAAGGCATAGAAAAACCACAGTTTTGACTATTTGACTCTTCGCAGGCACTTCTAGCGTAGTTTTGGGTTTGCAAAGATGGAAGAGGTACAATAGTGACAGGTTGCTAGCCTGGCGCCTAAAGCAAACCTATTTGTATTATTATTTAGGGAAAATAAACAACAAAACATACAATCACGCCAGTGTTCCCAAATGGGGTAGGTAGAGCACACAAAACATAGACAAAACGATGACTATTGTGCCTCTCAGCCACTTCTAGCATAATTTTAAGTTTAAGAATAGATGGAAGAGGTATAATAGTGACAGGTTGCTAGCCTGTCGCCTAAAGCTAAGCGTCCACTTGTCGGTATCGTACGCATCGGACGTATCGCACGCAACGGATTGTAGTATTCTTTGTATAGAAACTCATACAAGTGCGTCCACTTCGCCATATATCTGATTGAATGCGATGCGTCCGATGCGTGCGATGCGGACCTGTGGACGCCTACCTTAAATATACCTTAACATATGTCCTTAGTCGCCTCTTACGATATCCGCGGAAGAAATGGAGAGGTGCTATTCAATCCCGACACCACGCAGGTTGCAAAATCAAGTGAGAAGAATACTAAAGAACGATTTTACAATCGATAATGATAGATGGCGCTAGTTGCGCATCAGGTCTCGCTAATGTTTGTCTGATCTACATTTTTAAAGCGTTATAATGTATTTTCATTCTCTACTGTTATGGAGGCATTGCTTCTTTAACTTTCCATACAATTTAACGAAATGAATTTTTGTAAAGGTCGATTTTAAACGACTTCATTTTCGAAGCGAATATCAAATTTTTAGTGTCCGACCGAAGCTTCGGCTTCGGCCACCTTCGGCCAAAAAAACGACCTTCGGCCAAACCTTCGGCTTCGGTCAAAATTTGGCCGAAGCCGAAGGTTTGCAAATCGTGATTTGAAATTGAACAAACGATGCCAGAGCGAGACGGATAGTGCACAGCGCTTAGCAGGGCAGCATTTCGCCGGCCCGATCGCATTACTTGCAGATAATTATATAAATTACTGACAACACATGACATAACAACATAGTCACACTTGATTTAGGAACGAAAACTGCGCATAATTTCATGCCGTTTTATTTACTATTAGCAAATCCTCGTATTTCTTAGGGTCAACATGGGGTTAACACACCTTCGGCTTCGGCTTCGGCTTCGGCCGAAGGTTTTGATGAAAGCCGATTAATCGGCTTCGGCTTCGGCTTCGGCCAAAATTGTACCTTCGGTCGGACACTACTAATTTTATATATAATCGAAAGAAAAGTAAAATAGAATGTTAGATGAAGTTGTATGTTTTTAAGAACGCTCTTACTATCGATCATAACAGATGGCGCTAGCTGCGTATGAATTCTCGCTGACGTTTGTCTGTTCTAAACTATACTAATATTTATCACCTAAAGTGATGTTTTATTGTTGCATTTACATTGCTACAATCTGCTTATAATTTAATAATTTTTTGAGAAGGTCGTTTTCTTTTTTTAAATCGACCCTTCGACTTTATCGAGAATATCGAGTGATTCCTGGTACCTGGTAAAGTAAACGTCCCTGTGCTCGACATAGACCCAATACTTGACACATGCAGGTAGATGGGTGTCGTCTATTGGGCGTTGAGGCGTCGAGCATTGGTACTTTTACCTTATATAATATTTCAGAATTGTGTGGTGACAGGATAGAATAACACCTCTCCATTTCTGCCGTGGATGTCGTAAGAGGCGACCAAGGAAATAGGTTTAAGTGTGTTCTAGGCGACAGGCTAGCAACCTGTTATGCGCGCTCTACACTCGCGACGCGAACACCCGCGAACGCCCGCGAAAGCCGCGAATCGCGAGTGTAGATGTTGTTCACGCCTTGCGTTCGCGCTTATTTATTATGCGTGAGCCGCTGCGTAAATTCACGCCGTGAATTCACGGCGCGACTTCGCGCCGCGAGTGTAGAGCGGGCTTTACTCTACCTTTTTCATCTTTGCAAACCTAAAACTACGCTAGAAGTGGCTGCGAAGCGTGAATAGTCGTAACTATGGTTTTGTATGAATGTATGCTATTTTAGAGAACAGAAATAAATAAAGTTCAGTGTTCTTTGTTGGCTAACTTTTCATTTAATAATTTTATTAATGTCCTATATGAAAATGTTGATTGATTTCTTTCATAAATTTTACACGACATATTAATAAAATTAAACTATCTTGAATCTTCGAAGTTTTAATTAATTATTGAAATCTCATCTTTACCGTGAAGTAAGTGAGATTCACTCAAAAAATCCATCTTTTTAACCTAAAATTGCTGACGAGTGTTTGATAGTTCCTACTACTAGTACATTCTCAGTAAGAAAAACGATACCACACGGTTTCATACGCCAGCGCCATCTATGGAGAAACTAAGGTACTAAATGTTCTAGTACTGAGTCGAGTGACTGAAACTTTGATGTTTGTTTGTTGAGCTTTTGTGTATACTATATTTACCTGCTTATTATTTACTTATAAATTTAAAATATTAACATGTAATCTCCATTTTTAACCTGATAATCGTTATTTTTCTGTAATAATTTTAGTTTTGATAACAGATGGAAGAGGTAGTATAATAGTAACAGTTTCCTAGCCTGTTGCTTAATGCATACCTAAACTTATTCCCTTAGTTGGCTCTAACGACATCCACGGGAGAAATGGAGAGCTGTCATTCTAAACCCGATACCACACGGGGTAAAATGCCAATTATAAATAGTTTTTGCATAATATTGTTTATGTATTTTATGAAACAGAGTACAACACTACAAGTTGGATTTTTTTTTAACATTTTAATTTAGTTTTTTGACGCTGAAATTTTCACGAATGTTTTTAGTGATATTTAAACTTTCGAACAAAAAAAAAATGCTTAATCTCTTTTTTTAGTGGCAAAATTTCCGTTCGTTTTTATCATGGCTTTAATTTTTTTTCCAAAATGAGAATAAAAAGAAAAAATAGGTAGACGTCATTATAAACCCACATTTTTTTTTTAAAGTGATCCTTTTTTTTCAGTGTCGTTGACCTGGTGCCTGCGCGAAGACACGGACTCTCTCCTTATAGCTGGCACCACCCTCTCGGTGTGGAAACTGACAGAACGATCTCACCCCGTGCACAAACTACTTGCTAAAGGTAATACATACATACCATCGCGAACCGGGATTGTTAAGCCACTTACAATGTTTGTAACTTGGTCGTGTAATACTAATCCAATAGCTGACATCTAGTCGGTCACATCGGTCATTGATACATACATACAATACATACATATTCTCACGCCTGTATTCCCAGGAGGGGTAGGCAGAGCACATGAATTAAAAAATCCAGTGCCACGTTTAGCAAATTCAGGGTAACCAGATGGTCAAACGTAGTATTGTGGTGACAGGTTGCCATTGACGTCAGTTGGTCATTGATTACACGTCTAAAGGTAATACATACATACCATCGCGAACAGGGATTGTTGAGCCACTTACGTTTGTAACTTGGTCGTGTAATACTAATCCAATAGCTGACATCTAGTCGGTCACATCGCTCATTGGTTACACGTCTAAATTGCGAAGTGGCAAGTGGC
>BHDV01002011.1:51930-83540 GCA_005406045.1 Adoxophyes honmai | reverse complement strand
ACAGACGGCGACCGCGACTTTGTTTTATAATATGTAGTGATGATAAGTCAATATATCATGGCTGTGTAACACAGCCTGTGTTCCCAAATGGGGTAGGCAGAGCACACAAAATGTTAGTCAAAGCCATGACTAATTCACGTTTCGTGGCTACTTCTAGCATATTTTTGTAGGTTTTGAGTTCGCAGGTATAATAGTGACAAAAATATACCTTAATACCTGACGCCTAAAATATACCTTAACCTATTTCCTTAGACGCCTCTTAGACATCCATGGAAGAAATGGAGAGGTGTTATTTGAATCCCGACACCACACGGAAGATTTATATGACTTGGTAGGTACATAATAATCATGCGAAAAGGCTCCGAAGCGTGATATAGTTCATTGCTTTGTCAACGTGGCGTTTCGCATGCTCTGCCTACCCCGTCCGGAAATACAGGCGTGGTATATGTATACAGGGTGGTTTGACCGTAAATAATTTAAGCAGCTGTCGGGTATACGCGTCTAAAAACCCCTGAATCAACCGTGTAGCATCGCGATGTCTAACGATTGTATGTGCGTACGCGCCGACTAATGGGACTTGCGTACGTGACGTAAGGTAGGTAAAACACATGGCGCAACCACCTGAAAAGCGAAGAAACAATTGTCTCTCACAAGGTCAATGATGAAAATTTACAAGAAATTTTCACGGGGGTTTTCAAACACATAATAACCGACTACTATGTAGTTAAAATAGTTATTGTCAATTTCCAGCTACCCTGCAAACAATTTTATGTAAAATTCAATACAGGTGAAGCCTATTTACATAATACCTGTCCAAACCTGTTCGAACCTGATACCAGAGCGTCGGGTGCCGGGACAGGCATTTTCAATTAGCGAACGAAACGGCTGCTAGGTTTCAACGTTACAGATACTTCCTGGATTCAGGTCCCGGTATTGCAGAGACATGGATAAACATGACGCTCGTAAGTTTGGGAGCTGGGTAATTTCAGAAAGGCTAGAACGTGTTATTTTCTAATGTAGCTCGTCTACGAGCGATATAAGAGCTTATTACATACATACATCCTGTGTGGAGTTGGTGTAGAATTATTACTTCTCCATTTCATCCGTGGATATCGTAAGAGGCGACTGAAATAGTTTTAGGTATGCTTTGACAGGCTAGCAACTTGTCACTATTCTACGTCTTGCGTCTGTTTTCAAACCTAAAATTATGCTAGAAGTGGCTGCGAAGCGTGAAATAGTGATAGTCATAGTTTTGTCTATGTCACGTTTTGTAGCCACTTCTGGCATGTCATTTTTAGATTTTAAGTTGGCAGGCATAACAGTGGTAGGTTGCTAACCTGTCGCCTAAAATATACCTTAATCTATTTCCTTAGTCGCCTGTCACGACACCCACAGAAACAAATGAAGAGATGCTATTTTCAAAACGACTCCACACGAAAAAATTATATTGCGTGATTATGTGTATGTATGTATTTCGTTTGTCTTATACCCGCGGTAATTAAACTAATATGACCTATCGAATCAATAAAAAATATCTCAGGTCAAACCCATGTTATAACACGCGTGAATTATAACTCGCTGTAATCTTGAACTTGATTCGGGTTCGATGGAGGGACTCAGCTAATTGTTCGACAGACAGAAGCATTCCATTCGATGTATTGTTTTACTCCCTGTTCTAAAACCCTTATGGTACGGTGTGGCCCAAGGACAAGCGACAGCGGGAGACTGGTTTATTTTTATGTAAGCGGTTCACCATTCGATTGAAAGCATCTCAATTTACTGATTTCTCTTAATGGAGTTAATAAAACTCAAAAAATTACGTAGAACAAAGGTAATTCATCGCTAATGCGGTGCGATGCCATTCATGAATAACAGATGTCAACAGTCAATAAGTATCGCACGACCATAGACACGGCTCTTCACCAGATTGACAGCTTGTCAATCTCGTCCTAACGTATCCTTACAGGTGGCGCTGGCGATGCACCGTCATATACATACATACATACATACATCACATTTCTGAATGGGGTAGACAAATCACACGAAACATGCCACTTTTAGTATAACTTTGTGTTTAAACATAGATGGAAGAAGTATAGTGATGACAGGTTGCTGACCTGTCAACTTAAGCATACCTAAACCTATCTCCTTAATAGCCCCCTACAATATAACCCCACACACCCACTGTGTTGCCACTTTCAGCACAATTTGAGGTTTGAACATAGCAGTAGAAAAATAGTGACCACATCACATAGATCGTACAGTCAAGGAAATTGGATGTTTAGCAGGTTGAGATACTTCTAAAATAGGCCTTATTACTATTTCCAGCCAGTTGCATGGCATAAATACTCAATATTGAACTTCATGGTGAAGTTTGTCCTATAATGCGAACAAATTATGAAGGTGGTCAACCTGCTAAACATTCAGATTCCCTGACTGCACATGACAATAAGCCTTGTTCATATCAAAAACCCAACTCGGGCCTATCAAAATATTAAACCCTACCCGCTCTCCGCTCGTCCCTTGGCATTGCTTTATTATAATTTCATGGCATGTGTCGGCATGAATATTTCCCTTTGATTAATTTGCGCGCACTGTAATAAACAGGGTATTGCTTCATTAGCCGCGTATCAATGGTGATATGGATTAATCGTGGGGGTAAAAATGGGTAAACTAATTTAGGAGGGGGTGGGAAGAAGCCTTAGACTTTTGGAGAAAACTTTGCGTTGATACTTTTGCTCCAGAAACATACATCATGAATGTATTCCCAAATGCAAAAAGCATTTGAAACATTACATAGTTAAAACTATGACAATGTCACGTTTCGCAGCCGCTTCTAGCACATTTTTAAGTTATAAGTTAATAGGTACAGTCACGAACCGGGATTGTTGAGCCACTTGCCACTGTTTGCAATTTAGACGTGTAATCAATGACCGATGTGATGTCAGCTATTGGATTAATATTACACGACCAAGTTACAAATATAGGTAAGTGGCTCAACAATCCCTGGTCGCGATGGTGCAATAGTGGCAGGATGTCGCCTAAAACATACTTTAGCCTTTTCCTTAGTCGCCTCTTACGAAATGCACGGAAGAAATGGAGAGGTCTTATTCTAATCCCGACACCACACTTGGCAACTTGATAATGTCAGACATAACAACATCAATAACAAACCCTAAATCATCATAGATTTCTATTCAGTACTAACTTTAAACTATCCGTTAATCTTTACCGATTGCTGTGAGCTCCAGTTAGATGGACTCTAAGGGTGCGTTTAGATCTGTCGAATGCGCTGCTAGCAAGCCGCTTGCGAGCCGTACGTCTAGTGTGTTAATTTCGATGGTGCAGTCGTTAACGAATTCGTTTGCTAGTTATCGCAAAATTGTATGGAAAGCGAGACAGCGCCGCCAGCGGAACGTTTGCACAACTGCCACGGTCAACAAGTCTCCATACATTCCGCGACAACTCGCAAACGAATTCGTTAACGACTGCACCATCGAATTGAGCACACTAGACGTACCGGTTGCGATGATGAATTCGATAACGATTTCGTTTGCGAGTTATCGCGGAATTGTACGGACCACGGCAGTTGTGCAAAAAACGTTCAGTTGGCGGCGCTGTCACAGTTTCCATACAATCTTGCGATAACTCGCAAACGAAATCATTATCGAATTCACCATCGTTTTCATTACACTAGACGCTCTGAGCGCGTGCAGTTAAGCTAGAATCAAGCATCTAGCATAAAGATTTACCAATTCTGCATTCATTTTTATGTTAATTTTTGGTTCATTTTGCGTTCAAACGTGTCATTTTGAGTGAAGGACCTATACTGCGACTTGCTACGCCTCTCACGCGCAACTCACGCAAAGCACGTAAACTGCGCGCGTTCTGCGTGCGTGCAGCTCGCGATCCGCGCGGTCACTTTACCCATTCGCTTCATTTATCTACATGGGCTGACGGTAAGGCGCGCGAGCACACAATCCGACCGCGATCCGCTCGGGTACGGCGCTTATCTTCCGCGCGAGAAACGCGCGCGTGGCGCAGTTGCGGGATGTATACCTAGTTGAAGTCAGGGATGTTATGGATGTGAAATTTCGGATACAAATTGGATACGGATATGAAATTATTTCGGATTATCCGTTAGTTAATCTACTTGTACTAACGTCAAAACAACTTGTGTCTCAATTAGGTTCCGCCTCTATCCGATATTATTCGAAACTTTTATTTCAGATTCGGTTAAGGTTACGGATATATTTTTATATCGGAAATCCGATAGTTTCGGTTACGGAGCTCCCTAACATCCCTGGTTGAAATGTACGAGGGCAGCGCGCGAGCAGTACACGAGCATCGCGCAAACGGCCAGTTCGACAGATCTGGATGCAGCCTTACAGCATCTTAACTCGAGTTTAAGTATAAACCGGGTCCAAACGATGCTGGCGTTGTTTCGGAGATTTGTTGCTCCAACAGACGTTCACTTTGTCTTTCTTAGTAATTAACCAACTGGTTGTTTAATTGTACTAACTAGAGGGTTAGTTAAGTATTTATTGCTTGAAGACTAGACTATCATTTCGGACATTAAACTCAAAATGAATACGGGTGACTTACGTTAGAAATCGAGATTAGCTCGATATGTTTCGGGCTAAGCGCCATGACCATTTCACGTTTTGTGGCATTGAGGTACTATTACTAACGTTATTTATTTATTAGTAATAGTACCTCCCCGTGTGGTGCGGGGTTAGAATAGCACTTCCCCCTTTCTTCCCGTGGGTGTCGTAAGAGTCGACTCTGGCAAAGGGTTAGTGTATTGTAGGCGATGGGCTAGCAACCTGTCACTGCGATATCACGTTTAACCGTCTGGTTACCTTGAAATTGCTAAACGTGGCACTGGATTTTTGAATTCATGTGCTCTGCCTACCACCCCTCTTGGGAAAACGGGCGTGAAAATATGTATGTATGTATGTAATAGTACCTCAATGTTTTGTGGCTTGTTCTTGCGTATTTTTGTGGTTTCAAGTTGGCAGGTATAATAGAGCAGGTCGCTAGCCTATCGTTCTTAAATTATACTATGCGCTATTGCATTTTTTTCGAACTTAATAATTGATTCTTCTTCCTCATGGTAGCGTAAGGAACGACAGGCTAGCGACCTGTCACTATAATTGTAACTCTCAACTTAAAATCGGCTAGAAGTGGCTACAAAGCACGTATACCTACCCCATTTGGGAATACATGACTGTTTGACGTATGCATGTATTAACTACTTTGAAATTAAGCTATAGGTAGTCATTGTGATATTAAACTTGATTTACTCTGACCTTTTCCTAAACAATAGACGGCCGGATAGCCCAGCGGTTAGAGAACCTGACTGTGAAGCTTGAGGTCCCGGGTTCGATCCCCGGTCGGGGCAGATGTTTGTATGATGGATACGAATGTTTGCTTTCGGGTCTTGGATGTTTATTTATATAAAAGTAAGTTTATCCGTTGTCTAGTACCCATAACACAGGCATTAAATTGCCTACTTTGGGACTAGGTGATTGGTGTAAATATTGTCCAATGATATAATATTGTCCAATGATATAAATAGACTAAGAGGGAATCCATAATAAAACGGATCCCTGAAGTTTAAAATACAGCATCAGTAAAGTTATTCAATTACGAATCAAACACCTAAAACTTTGTTGTTAATAATTTACAACTTATCTTTATTTTGGTAAGTCTACAGTCCAGATTCTAGAAGAAAATCAACGCAGTATTGCACTACATTGCCGAGTTTTCAAATAAAAGTTTCAGAAGTGTTCTACCAAACACGCAATGTACCACTTACACAGTTTTTCGCACTAGTGTTCATTCTGGGTATATGTCAGTTACCAATTTCGAAATGCTTTTGGACGCGGGATTTTAGGTTTTGTGTGGTTGAGTTAAGGTTGTTGAGTGAGATGTATGGTTGGTGAATCTGTCGATACAACAGATGTTTAGACAGACGTTTTCTGTGACTAGAAAAGTTTGTGAAGAAGTTTTTAGTGATGTCCTGATCATGGCCGAATTGTTAAGTACTATATTCTAGCTATATTGAAGCTGTGGTAGCCTAGCGGTTCGACCTGTGGCCTCTCATGCAGAGGGTCGTGGGTTCGACCCCCGGTTTCGCACTTCTGAATTTTTCGGAATTTATGTGCGGAATCTAATTTGATATTTACCACGAGCTATTCGGTGAAGGAAAACATCGTAAGGAAACCTACACACAGCGGCGAAGTAATTGAACGTTGTGTATGAAGTTCCCAATCCGCACTGGGCCCGCGTGGGAACTATAGCCCAAGCCCTCTCATACTGAGAGAAGGCCTGTGCCCTACAATGGGACGTATACAGGTTGGATGATTGACTGTATTCTAGCGAAAAGTCCTCGATTGCTAAAATTTTTTTTTACTGTAGCTTGATACTAATCGTTATTCAAACGTTATTTATTAGTTTTCAGAGGAATTAATTAAAAGAAATACTATAAAAAAAGAAACGTACCTAGACAACGATTGTAAAAAAAGCATCGTAGGTAGTTACTCGTGATTTTTTTACTATCACGTAATAAAATCATTCAAATTGCGCTAATTATTGCGGTAGTAATTTTTGCAATGATTTCTAGTTTTTTTTCTTTATTGTTTATATATTCAATTATAATAAAAAACCGGCCAAGTGCGAGTCGGACTCGCGCACCGAGGGTTCCGTACAAACCTGCAAGGTTTACAAAGTTCGTTCATTACGACAATCGAGTCATAACTATGGTATTTTTATTATAGGGGTAAATATTTGGGCGTTTGACCCGCTGTCATTATTCTCAACACTTTTTTTATTAGACTTATTTAGAAATTGGTATAATAAGTGTGTCATATAGTGTCTGTCTTGCAAATAGGTACACACTACAATATTACATACACATTTCCAACGGTATCTGATAAAAAAAGTGTTGAGAATAATGGCAGCGGTTCAAACGCCCGAATATTTACCCATAGATAGCTCTACGTGTTCATGAGGAAAAAAGTAATAAGTTTACATTTATTAAAAAATATATATTTTGTAATGTAACTAAAAATTTAAGGTTTTCGGAATTTTTCCTTTATGTGTGCTATAAAACGTTGCTTCTTGCCAAATTTCAAGATTCTAGGTCGACTGGAAGTACCCTTTAGGTTTTGATTCCCTTGCGAGTACTTGCGAGTTTCAAAATATGCAGCTTAAATTGCTGTTTCTTTTGATTGCGTTGACAGAGAAGTTTGATTTTGTTACAGCTTAAAGATATTATAGACTTGAGTATTTGGTATGAATTTCAATTTAATACCTCTACGCGTTTATGAGGAAATGGGTAGTAAGTTTAAAATTATTAAAAAAATAAATATATATTATGTGATGTAACTAAAAATTTATGGTTTTCGTAATTTTTCCTTTATTTATGCTATAAGACGTTGCTTCGTACCAAATTTCAAGATTCTGAGTTCACGGGAAGCACCCTGTAGGTTTTGATTCCCTTGCAAGTGTCGAAAATTTGCGGCATAAACGGCTGTATCTTTTGATTGCGTTGGCTTAGAAGTTTGATTTTTTCACAGCTTTAAGGGAAAGTAGACCAGAGTAATTGATATAAATTTCAGCTTCATAGCTCCACGCGTTCCTGAGAAAAAGGGTCTTGACAGACGGACGGACGGACGGACGGACGGACGGACGGACAGACGGACAACCAAGTGATCCTATAAGGGTTCCGTTTTCTTCCTTTTGAGGTACGGAACCCTAAAAATAGGTTAAATCCAAACTAACTACGGTAATTAGTACCTAACTTATTTTTTTCCACCGAGACTCAGAATTATTTTTCGTTACCTGTAGTGCCAACTGACTACCAACGCCATCTATTGACAATCTATTGTAAATATGATTAAACCATATTATTTTATGACCAAAAACAATGCCAGCATTTGTGTTGATGAAATACTGTTGTTAAAAACAAAATTTATAATAGATCGAGCACTAACTGTAAAAAAAAAGATTAGATAGTGAAGCCCTCATTTTAGTTTCTCTACTTTTTTTCAACGGTACAGATAATCATCCATTTGGGGTCCATTTTTCTGAAAGCAGCACTGAAGTTTTCCTTCCCACACTCCTCTAATTTTATTTTACATGTATGTACCCCGTACATCCATTAAAATACAAAATGTGTAAGTACATAAAATTTTTATGCCCTACACCTACATCCATTAGTGTAAAATGATCGATGATTTTATTACTTGTACCCGTACAGTTTTCTTTTTATTTAATTTTTTTTTTATTGATAGTAGGTACTTAACTTTAAATTTTCAGTTTTATATTTTAACGATATTTTCGCGAATTCCTTACATTTTTAACGTGTCACAAATGTATTGTTTTAACTTTCATTAAAAAATAAATTTCTTACTTTTCTTTTAAATGGTAGTATAGACTTTAGACTATCAATACTTATCCGAGCATTTTATTTTGATTCTGTAGTCCTCCCGCACACCCCTATCTAAGTTTGGCAGTTCATCCAATCGTGAGTAGAAATTTTATTCAGCAAACCTTTTTCAAATACCACTGCATGACTGGCTCTGAGTTTTTTGACTTTATTAACTAAAGCTGAGGTTTATTTAGGTAATAACTATTTTGATCTAAAACTTGGAGTTTTTTAGGAGTTATTTTTGCTAGATAATGTGCAAATGAAAAGGTAATAAAAAAGTTAAAACTTTCGTGATTCTCACTCATAGTAAGCGGTACTTTAAAAAGAAAGGAAGCAGATCAATGTGTAGTTTAGGCAATATGCTAGGAGAGTGTCACTACTGTACCTACTCCTTAAATTAAAACCTAAAAATATGTCAGCAGTGGCTAAATGTGGATTTGTGTGCTCTGATTGGTCTGTTAAAGTCGGTATCATCTGTCCTTGAACTTCCTCGATATCTCTTATTATCAACCAACGGGTAATAATAATAACAGCATTAACAATAATAAAACTTTTAGACACATGCCAAAAAAGTTCCGGGAATTCGACTAAGATTTCAAAGAACTACCTGTTGCCAGACAGAGCTTGTAAAAAAACACAGAACGTACCCAAATCATGGTTGTTCTGTACCCCGTTTTATTTTTAAGAACGTTAAGTTCAAATTGCACAAACGTTACTATCGGGTTGCCAGTTAAAAAAAGTTTGACAAAAAATCGAACTATGGGAAGGCCGGGGATACCATAAATCAATATTGAATTATTATTGTAAAGTTTTTTTTATATACGACATTGGTCATCGCCTGATGGTAGTAGTTCATTAGATTTTCGGGTTCCGTACCTAAAGGGTATAAACGGAACCCTATTACAGACTCCGCTGTCTGTCCATCTGCCTCAAGAACTGCCTGAATTCCCAAATGGGGTAGGCAGAGTATGCGAAACGCTCCAACTATTTCACGCTTCGTTGTCACTTCTGGCATTTTTCCTAGGTTTTACATTAGCATGTATAAGAGTGACAGATTACTAGCCTGTGGCTTAAAACATACCTTAACCTATTTCCTCATTCGCGTCTTACGAAAACCACTCCAGAAATGGAGAGGTGTTATTCTAAACCCGACCGGTAGCGCTATTGTCTATCGCACCAAAAATCTAGTTCGTGTTTAATTTGACAGTTTCAGTGTCAGTTCGTTTTGAAATGTACCAATTTCGCAAAGATTATTGATTCCAACTGTCAAATTAAACACGGTTAAAGCCCGTCACAGGTCACAGACTACGCATATAGGATAATATTTTATTTGGCTATAAATGCCATTTTTCCATAATGTCGGTGTCAATAGATACATGATGGTAAATCTGCGCAGTGTGTGGTAACTCATTGAATTGTATAGGGAGCGATATTGACAGATATCTGTTCAGAAACAGATATCTTACCGTATCTGCTTAGTGTGTGACACACTTTAGACTTTTGGTGCGTTAGACATAGCGCTGCTGTTTCATTTACTTCATTTGTTGTTTCATAGTTTCATTTACCCGCAGTACCTATTCATAGAAATAGAAAAAGGTTTCCTCTTGGAGATTGTGCGTTCAAGTTTCAACACTAACGTACAATAATTCAAAGCCGTGAAAAGCGAAGTTTTGCGAATGTTAACCCGTGTTCACGGGGCCCGGCACGTGATTAACACGTGATAGCTCCAAATATACTTACGTAAAGACTTCCCGACGCGTGTTTGAGATTTACACTTTCGACACGTTGAGGCTGTTACCATAATACAGATAATTTTAAACAAAAAAAAACCGACTTCAAATTAGCAATATTTGAAAAGTATTCTGTTTACTGAATGTAAAATCTTGACTTCATCAACAAATTACCGAAAACGCCGTACATCTCCATATAAAATTTGAAGAGTTCCCTCGATTTCTCCAAGATTCCATCATCAGATCCTGGTTTCGTGCCAATGGGACCAATTTCGAGTTATACCCTTTCGATTAAAAAAAAAATTTTGAAAATCGGTCCACGGGTTTTCGAGATATCGAGTAACACACACACAAAAAAAAAATTAGGTCGAATTGAGAACCTCCTCCTTTTTGAAGTCGGTTAAAAAATAGAGAAATTACTCTCCTTACGAAGTGCGGTCTAGCAACGCTCACAGACACGATGTCTCGGTACAATTGGGACCAGTCCGCACGTTTGTTAATTTTTACAAGCTAATATTTAACTTCACTTTTGTATGTATGTTTCTATGTTTACAAATCTCGCAAGGAAGATTTGAACAACTTCCAATAGACCGATTGAGCTGAAAAAACTGATTGAGCTTGTGTAAATCGGAAGACAATACAATATTCCGGTAGTGGACTTCTGGTGGCCCAGCCGAGACTGTCTGCGATGGAGGGAACTCTACAACAGTTGGTCTTATTGACTTGAAATCTAGTGCACATAATCTAGAGTGAATGACAATGAAGTACAGTTGGCAAAAAGTACAGTCGGCAAAAAAGCTTGTATCGAAAATGACTTTTTTGTTGGTAAGCTTATTTGAATGCAGTCCAAGACCAAGACCAATTTTTATTCGTTATTGTAGGTGCCTCTTAATTAAAATCTATACTAATATTATAAAGCTGAAGAGTTTGTTTGTTTGTTTGTTTGTTTGTTTGTTTGTTTGTTTGAACGCGCTAATCTCAGGAACTACTGTTTCGAATAGAAAAATTCTTTTTGTGTTGGATAGACCATTTATTGAGGAAGGCTTTAGGCTATATAACATCACGCTGCGACTAATAGGAGCGAAGAAATATTGGAAAATGTGGAAAAAACGGGGGGAAATTAGTCACTATTCCACGCGGACGGAGTCGCGGGAACAGCTAGTTCTAAATAAATGCTAGAAGTGGCTGCGAAACGTGAAGTAGGCATGGTTTTGTATGCTTAGCGGTGCCTACCCTATTTGGAAACACATTCGTGATTATATGTTCTTGCAGTGTCTTAAATGGTTCTTTTTGGCTGTTGCCTTCAATGCTTTCTGTGATGGAACAGAGCAAGCAAGCTTTGCGACAGGATCACACGATTAGTTACAAGGGACTTTGACACTGCCGTGGGTTTTACAACTTTTTTAGGTCGTCATTAGCGCTATTATTGTAATTTGTGGCTGTAGCTCGCGTGTCGTTCCAAATTGGAACCTTATTACAGTAAGTACCAGTTGTTAATAGATATATTTATTAATAACCCTGCGGACATGTTTTTCTATCGTTCTGTGCGTGCGTAAAACGTAATTATTAGGGTTGACGAGGTTCTGTTTTAGACATTGTACGGTTTGAGTACAGAAAATGTGATATTCATGATTGATTTTTGTACCATTTTCTATTATGTTAAAGTCGGATTAGCATTTTTGATTTCGTATGAATCCCAAGACATTCATCATGTAGGTATAGTGAAATAGATGGAATAGTCAAGTTTTAAAATAAATACATACATACATACATACATACATATTCTCACGCCTGTATTCCCATGAGGGGTAGGCAGAGCACATGAATTCAAAAAATCCAGTGCCACGTTTAGCAAATTTAGGGTAGCCAGATGGTTAAACGTGATAACGAGGTGACAGATTGCTAGCCCATCGCCCACTATACACTAACCCTTTCCCAAAGTCGACTCTTACGACACCCACGGGAAGAAAGGGGGAGGCGGCACCACACGGGATAGTTAAAGAGTTAAATAGTTACAGCTAAACTTTCGAACTAAAACGAAACATGTCAAGCTTAATTCGACTTAAGACGTCAGTTTTCAGTTTATTGTAAGTGTGATGACGGGCTTAGAATAACACCTCTCCATTTTCTTTCGTGGATGTCGTAAGAGGTGACTAAGAAATTAGGTTAACCTATTTTCTCACAGGTATCTAGTGTACCTCTAACCTTAAAACCTAAGTAATTAAAATGCTCGAAGTGTCTATGAAAAGTGAAAGAGTCGCAGTTTTGTCTAAGTAGCGTTTCGTGTGCTTTTCCTCATTTGTTTTAATTTGTAAGAAATTAACTCTTCAACATTTTCAAGTTATACCAAATCAATCTTCAATCAAGACATTTTTTCTTGATGTGGAGTCAGACCTTCAAAACTAGCATCACATTTCGATCCTCAATTAACCTAAAAGTCAGACCAAACAATATACTACTAAGCCAGTGACCCAAAAACAAAATGACCTTCCATTTCTCTCATTACGATACTTTAAAACGATCCTAAGTCTAGGACCACAAAGTACATCGCCTCAGCGGGTCCACTCTATACTAAACGCGAGAGCCTACAAACGCGGTACGAAGCAACCAGTCTCTCTGTACTTATCTTTTTTGTGTATCCTCTGCCCTTTCCAAAACTCGTTCGAGTCAACAGCTGATGTTTCTTTATAAACAGAACTGCGCAAGCGACTCTAGACTCTAACTTGTCGTCGTACTGTCGATATTTCTGTACCGTTTTCTCACAATACGTCATTTGTTTTTTTATTGCATCCCGGGCCATGTGCCATGTGTGAAGTCTTTGCTAGTGTTTACCCGTCAATGGTTTTTAGGGTTCCGTGGCTTAATGGAAAAAAACGTAACTCTTATAGTTTCGTCATGTCTAGACAGACGTCCGGGCGTATGTCACAGCTTCTTTTTTCGAAAATTATAAGAACTATACTGTTGAGATTGGGTAATTAGATGTATTTTGTAAGCCGCATTA
This sequence comes from Adoxophyes honmai, assembly GCA_005406045.1. Taxonomy (NCBI): domain Eukaryota; kingdom Metazoa; phylum Arthropoda; class Insecta; order Lepidoptera; family Tortricidae; genus Adoxophyes; species Adoxophyes honmai. The sequence goes on along the minus strand of BHDV01002011.1, from coordinate 70,372 downwards.
AGATTTTTACACAAAAAATCCGTTGGGCATTCCCTGTACTAAGTAGGGACCCATTTTTTTTTTACGTTTATACGTTTTTAATAACGTTTTTCTCTGAACTGAATAGTTTGCGCGACAGATATTTCCAAAGTGGTAAAATGCCTCCCTCTCACTGTACGTTAATTACCACACAAACTTCCACCGCAAATTCGTTTGTACATGGTTAGTAAGTAACTATGTAGAGTATTAAGTAGTTTTTTTTTTTAATCGTAAACCGCAATGTACCTTTCATTTACCAAATCAACGCACGGAACCCTTCGTACGCAAGTCTGTCTCGCACGTGGCCGGGTTTTTAGACCTTGCATTCTTATAGGGTCATTTTAAGAACGATACCGGCGTTAGAGAGAAGCTGTAGAAATTTGCCTAACTAGCATGACAAGGTGTTCTGAAGTTAATCCAGGCTCAAAGTCACCTGTTTCATACAATGTAGGCTCTTGTTAGATCACAAAACATCTGATGGAAAGCAAAGATGAAACATGTACTAGAAAACGCGAAAGACTTAAAAACTAACAAGTTATAACGATGCAACACTTGCAAGAAACTATACTAGTTAGTTTGGATGATAACAACAGACGGTTTGAAATGTTTTGTATACTATACAGAGGATGGATGAAAGAAGATTTACTACTTTATACGGGGAATGTGGATGGGTGCATTTCGAGGGAAAGACCTAAACGCACGTTCCGTAACCAAATCGCGGACATTTTAGAAACAGATCAGGATGTCTAGTGTGTTCAAATCGATTGTGCATTCGAATTCGTTTGCGAGTTATCGCGGGATTGTATGCAGACGTTTCGACCGTGGCAGTTGTGCAAACGTTCCGCTGGCGGCGCTGTCTCGGTTTCCATACAATTTTGCCACAATACACTAACCCTTTCCCAGAGTCGACTCTTACGACACCCACGGGAAGAAGAGGGAGGTGCTATTCTAACCCGGCACCACACGGGCACCAACTTTCCTCTTGAAACCTTATTACCCCTTCGAACAACATATTATTGTTGCGCACATTCGACTCCAAAACAATTTGTCCGTAACTTCGCGGGCTGTAACTCCAACAAAATGTTTATGCGAATCGAATAATATAATTGTGCTCATCAAATCTTACTGAAAGTGGAGTTGGTAAATCAAATTAATGCTGAAATACGGTCGAAACAAACAGATTTCACAGAAAGTTTGATGTGTTCTTTACAAGGGAGATAGGGGGAATTGTATTGGGCTTGATTAATTTGATTTGCGAACCAGAACCACGTCACAACACGTAATTTAAACTTCATAATGCAGTTAAGTACCAAGCACTACCTGCTTTAACATGTTACCTAACTATACTCGTCAATGTAAACGAGTTTAAAGTTAGGATAATAGCACAAGACTGTGTCTATCCAGTAACTAGCTTCATTGCATATTTACTAAATCAAATGATGCAATTTGTCGCTAAATTTTAAATTACACCTCTCTATTTCTTCCGTGGATGTCGTTAAATGTGAGAGTGTATAAGGAAATAGGTTAATGTGTGTATGCTTTAGTCGATATTCTAGTAGTTTACCATTATAATTCTTCTTCTATCTAATGTTAAGCATTAATTTTGTCTGTGTAAGGTTTCGCATGCTCTGCTTTCCTCGTTTGTATATTATGCATTACATAATTTTTGCTTATAATTACAACTAATTTTTTATAACCATTTGATTATCATCAGTAGCATGTAGTGGGTACACACAGGGTACATCCCAAAATAAAACTTCGCCTATCTCGTCTTTCTAGACTAATAACATCATGGCCTAGGACAATGCAAAATTCTGTACACCAATAATTGTACCTTAATAACGTCTGGTTTCATTGCTAAAGCTCCTTACAGCGTGACCGGAGAAAAAATCTATTACAAACTAAATCCCTTATCTGTTTAAGAATCATGAATCTTTTCAACTCATGTTTTTATTTGAGACCAATACGCCTGCCCTTGGGGGTAAAAAATACTACCTGTTCGCTTACTTGTGGCTGACAAATGTATAACACTATGACTGTGTGGGTTTAGATTTTCAAGCACAGAATAAGTAATATTTCCGTGTGGTGTCGGGATAGAATAACACGTCTCCATTTCTTCCGTGGATATCGTAAGAAGCGACTAAGGTATTTAAGTATGCTTTAGGTGACAGGCTAGCAACCTGTATTCTACCTCTTCTATCTTTGCAAACCATAAACTATGCTAGAAGTTGCTGTGAAGTGTGATTATAGTCATAGTAATAGTTTTGTCTATGTCACGTTTCGTTTGCTCTATCTACCCCTTTTGGGAACATAGACGTGATTGTATGTATGTACGTATGTAATAAGTAATATTGTTACGTACAGAATAAGATATAACAGCGCCAGGTTTCTAGTCTGTGATCTAAAACATATCGTAACCTAATTTTTTAGTTACCTCATACGATATCCACGGAGGAAATGCAGAGAGAGGAGATTTTTTTGCGTAGGGATTTGACTGAAGCGGGCGCTCTAATTTGTTAAAATCTGTAATGTGTTTTTTTGCCAAAAAAAGTGAAAATATGTATTATGTTTATCAGAATGTAGAGAGGAATTCAAGTCTCTACCCTTAGATTAAGATAGTACTCTGCAAGTCGCAAAGCTAGAGATATTTATCAGCTAAAAAAATGCTATTATCTGACTAGGTACGTAGTTTGAATTGAAAGTCACAAATAGATTTGTATGTACTGGTGCTGACTGTAAAAACTTTTGTCAAAAACTGTCAAGTCATGACATGTCTAACTCGATTGTGAAACTAGCTAGCTCTAATCGATCACTTTGCCATCTGTCTGTACCCTGGTGTGTGATAAATTTTATAAATTTGTCTATTTGTCGGTTTGTCACTTTACGTCGACCGTGTGAAATAAGATATCGATTGGGGACTTGAAGTTTCAACTATTTTTCAAATCTTCACAGGCTTCGAGAAATAAGTTTATTAGGGTCTCCTTTGAGATAATTTTGTTAAAAAATCATTTGCCCGAACTGTTTTGTCCTAATGAGCATAGCAATTATTTTCCATAATTAAAAGAAGTAGAAATAATTAGTCGTAGGCTGTGAATGTGTTACAGGATTCTCAGTAACTAATTCGTGTTTTAGCTATAACTTCAGTTTAACCTAAGAGGGATAGGTAAATGTAAAAACATTACTTCTATCACCGCCATTATGAGCAATCTTGTATTTTTAGTTAGATACAACAATTAAAAGCAACACTAAGACACGGGAGATTGACTTGTAAAATAAGACCATCAAATTGCTAACTCGATACGTTTCGTCGTAAGTTATAATATAACCTTCTTTAAGAGAAAAAAGTGCGTGGTGTCGTGTTCAGAAACACCTCTTCATTTCTTCCGTGGATGTCATTAGAAGCGATTAAAGATAAAATAGTTTAGGCAGATCATACAAAACGCTACGTAAAATAAACTATGACTATTTCACGTTCCGTGGAGACCGTGGATATAGGATAAGGTATATTTTCGGCGACAGGCTACTTATACTATATCACTATTATACCTTTTAAACATTACGCTAGAATTGGTACAAAACATAAGAAAACCCCGGTTTTGCCTACCCCACAAAATCCGAACACTCTCCCAATAACTCAAACTATCCACGCAATACCGGGAAGTAAAAAAACTAAAAACATCTCGCAGTTGGTAACACAGCTACACAAGCATCGTAAGCACAATTCTCAGTAGTGTGCGTCACACTATAGGCACATCATAACGATATCCTAGGACTGTGTGCGTTAGTGTTAGCGGTTGGAGTGTGTGAAATGTTCAGCGTTCGGTGTGCGTGAGTAGGGTGGCAGGTAACATCAGCTGTGCGCTTGCGCTTCCATATGATCTCAAGGCCGGCTGGTGGGTTTTTTGTTTCGTTCTGTATTGATAACGTCTGTGATACGAGAGAAATTGTAGTTTTAAGTTGAAAGCAGAGATTTTAAGTTGTTTTAAAGTAAGTAAGGCACTTTATTATGCAAAGAAGAACACTAAATAAAAAAGAAATTGTTAAGGGATCTCTTATAGTCAAGCTTTGAGAGGTAGTGTGGTACCGGGTTAGAATAGCACCTCCCCCTTTCTTCCCGTGGGTGTCGTAAGAGTCGACTCAGGGAAAGGGTTAGTGTATTGTGGGCGATGGGCTAGCAACCTGTCACTGCAATACCACGTTTAACCATCTGGTTACCCTGACATTGCTAAACGTGGCACTTGATTTTTGAATTCACGTGCTCTGCCTACCCCTCTTGGGAATACAGGCGTGAGGATATGTATTTGAGAGGTAGAGAGGAAATTTTACTTCTTCCTTCTTCTTGGTCGTCTGTGTGATGTCAAGAAACAAAACTTTTTTCATTTCTTCTGTGGACGTAGTAGTGAAAGGCGACTAAGGGAATAGGTTATCGTATGATTTACTTGACAGGCTAGCAGCCTGTCACTATTAAAACTCTAACTTAAAATCTAAAAGTATGATAGAAGTGGCTATGAAACGTGCAATAGTAATGGTTTTGTCTATATTGCATTTTGTGTGCTGTACCTACCCTAGAAGGAAACACAGACGTTATGTGATAACTAACAAAATGTGCCTTCATACAGGTAAAAAAAAGATATGACAAAAACAGTTTTATCTTAGCTGCAGGGAACTATAATTTGTTTTATTTCTTTAGAACCTTTTTGACGTAATTGGTGCAGTCATTATATTAATTAGGACCGTGATTTCAATTATCTTAACTCACTAATTATTGGCTTCCTCCATTTTGTTGCTTTTTAATGTCATTTAGTCCGACAATTTTATTTATTTGTCGTGTATTTTACCATACCATTAACATCACGCCTGCTGTCCCGAATTTGGTAGGCAGAGCTGGCGAAACGTTACATGATCTAATCTAAACAATGACTAAATTGATGTTTCGTAGATCTAGCATAATTTTAGGTTAAATATAGATGAAAGATGTGTAATAGTGACAAGTTGCTAGCCTGTCGCCTTAAGCATACCTAAACCTTCTAAATAGCCTTTTACGACATCCACGATAAAAATGGAGAGGTATTATTCTAAACTCGACATTACACGCATTTTGAAATTTAAGAATGACAATGTAGTTTTACCACTGAATAGTGTCAAGTTGAATATCTGTGAGGATTCATTACTATTTAGGATTATGTAAAAAATAAATGCATTTACCTAAAACAAACAACTCACTTATGATATCAATTTTTTTGCAAACGCAACTTCTTGCCGTAATAATTGCCCATTTCCCAATACTTTGTCCATTCGAAAATTTGGCTTTTGCCCGCTTTTTTCCGATAAGTCTTAATAATTTTCTCTAATTGGCTTAAATACGATCGGAGTATTTTATTATTCTGCTCATTTTGAACGTTTGCGGAAGTTCAGGTAATTATTGAGGAAATGAATCCCTTTGATGTTCAGCTTCTCTAGTTAATTTCATTTGACGTGTAGTTAATTAAGAGAACGTATACTTTTAGCTTTGGTGCTGTCATATTGGCACAACACTAAGAAAAAGTAAGTAAAGTTAATTACAAGGTAAAAAAAGTTATCGAAACCCAGTCATTTTATTTATTTACGGCTAGATTTAATCCTAAAAACGATTACAAGATTTTTGACGAAGTAGTGCCTTACATTATTGTTTAATTTTAGCTATGGCGTTTTGTGCGCTCTGCCTACCTATTTGATTTCGGCTCCCTCAAAATCTATTTCTATTTCACGAGATTAAAAAGTTTGAAGGGGACTTTCGCTAGTTGGAGATACATTTAATGAAGATGCTAAATCCATATCCAAAAGAACAGCACCGAACGAATATTCTCCCATTCGCACTGCCAAAAGCTTTTCAAACCATCACAGCCCAAACTAAATCAAACTCCGTAGACGAAATTAATTCACTTTTACCTCGAGCAAACTAACGTGATTCGTTAGAAGAAATCACATCAAACTCGGTTAGTTTTTTTTCCTACATTTGTTCCTTCAATACCTAAACAACGCGCATGTGTGTGTAGGATGTTGAATGCTAACATAATCAGGGTATGGTAAAAAGAGGACCAAGAAAGAGAGAAGGGTTTACTTTGCCTGTGTGGGAAAGGGACGGGTATGCTTTTATTTTTTCGTCGTCGCCGTCTTTTTTGAACTCGACGGGAGGCAAGGTGCGGGGCAGAATTGACCTGACTGGTGATGTTTGCCCGTTTTAGTTTTTAGATGCAAGCTACGTCTTTTGGCTTCATACGTTCATAGACAAACGACTGTCTTTTTTCTGTGAACCTCGTCATGAGGTTACTAGTTTTAGATGTCCAAATATAGCAACATTCTATTAACTCACAGATCACGTCAATTAGTCGTAATAACAACAGACAATGCATAGTAATACTATATTATCTATTATTAGGCGAAATATATTCATTACAAGCACGTATCTACGCTGGTCACTGGCAGAATTGGTTATGAGTTTTGTACATGGGTCGATCAACTTTTTCTTGTCCCGAACAAAGATTTTTTCTAAAAAAAAAAACTTTGAATATCTTATACTTTTACGCTTTTACTGGGTAGAGTTTTTATTAAAGTTTGGTTTTTCAATACGAGACGCGAACTTTTATTCGTATTTTAATGCTTTTTGTAGTTCTAAAGCAAGGTATGGCTTGATTTATGTCCCCTGGGTAACTTTGCATAAATCAAATAAAACTGCATAAAATCAAAAAAATAAATAATGTATTAGATAAATAAACAAAAACTTTGAACTCCTACAATGTTAAACAAAGTAAAATCCTTTCCATTTTTTGACAATGATGACAAATTGTGTCTCCTGAGTCACTGATGACAAAAACTAGTTTTCTTTTTTTAATATTTTCTATATTACTCACAAAAACTAAGTATTTCCGGAAATTATGTTAACTTAATCAAACGAAAATTTTAAATTAAAAGAATAATTGTAACTTTATCTCTTCTTTAAGGAGTTATAGCAAATAATAAACGTATTTTTTTGGGGGACATCATGGTTTTCCCAGAGACAAAATCGGTGACTCAAGAGACAATTTTTGCTTCATCGCGTGATTTTTTGTTTTTGATCTTGTTTATAATACTCTAATGATGTTTAATGGAACAAACAAAGACAGTTTCTTGAAAAAATTTAAACAACAAGAGAGATGTTCAGTCAGGCTAGTGTAGAAAACATCAAAAGCGAAACAATAAAATTTTGCCGTATATCGCCAAATATATCTAAGCAAAGTATTATAGCAACAATTGAATACGTCCCAAAATAGTACAAAATGCATTGCATCATATTTAAGTGCTGTAATCAGAAATTAATTAATATATGTCTCTGGAGTCACCATTTTTGTCTCTTGAGTCACCGGAAAAGTGACTCTGGGGACCAGTCAGCTAAGAGACAATCAAGGAATAAACGTAAATTTTCGGAACGTTTGCAAAAATACCTAACTTAAATATGTTGCTATAGAATATTAGACCCAAAAGCCATACTTGAATATCAAAAACAATTAAAATCCGCAAAACACTTACAAAATATCGTAGTTAGCTAGCGGACAGACAATAAAAACACCCATCCCCTCTTCGCGGTCCGGATGAAATGGCCGAGAATACTGAATACTAACGTGCTCGCGGCCCATGGCATGTGGTTTCCAGATCGATTTCCTATTGCCTAAGCGCATAAAGCGCCTTAAGCTTGACGACTTTTTGTAGTTTTTGTACGGTGAGTTAGGGGACTTGAATACGTTCAATGTTTCAGGGACACGTGAAAACATTTTTTTGTAGAGAAATCTATTAAAGCTAGCCAAAATTATACCATTGTGTATGAAAGTAGACACATATACCTATTCAATTATGTCTTAAAATTAAAGTGTGTAGAATGGTTTTTTGTTTTGCTATGTAAAAAAGCATCATCAACTAACGTTGGGGACATACTTTTTTTGTATGGGAAGTCAAAGTAGTCCCCTGGGAAACCAAAAAAAAACAACAAATTTATAACTATTTCTTGTTTTATATGATGTTACTAGTTTTAATTATTCACTTAGTTAGTTGTACCGTCTGCTTTAATTAACTGGTTTGGGATAATTTAATCGTTATGATTTTTTCTTTCTGCGGGACACCATTTGACAAAGAATAGTTGATTGACCCACATAGATTGTTCCGCTCATTATTTAAATTTTATATCGGCTTAATATTTTGCATGGATGTAAACAAAACAATCTGTCGCTTGACTGTTAATAACAGAAAAGACAACGACAGTTCTGTTCTCTTTAAACAAGCAATTTATCGATTAAAAAAAGACAGTATAAGTACCATATTTTTGTCATAAATCCCATGTTTCCAACTTTGGGTCCTTTAAGTTTTCTTTTTATCTTGTAGTCTAGATCGACACTGACTGATTCTGCGTAAAAAAAAAATACTGCTCTGTAAACGTAATATTAAATCTGCTTAATTGTTACCCAGGCTACAGGAAAGGAAAGGAGTCTACAGGAAACTAATATAAAGCAAAGACGACAAAGATTTGATTAACAAGAGGATCAATAAAGGAATAAAATTGATCACCGTTATTAAGTACGTAGTTTAATTATGGCTGAGAAAACAAACTAACTTAGGTCTTTAAATGTTTACGTTTACGTGACGATATTTCATACATTTTTTCACATTGTTTCCTAACATCTAACTAACTTAGCAAAGATCAGTTAGGTAAGTTACTTTTGACCTTACTATACTACTTGTACTACTACTTGTATTCTTTGACGGCGATACCAACGCCATCTAGCGGAGAGTAAGTCAGATTTTAAAACAAATACTTTGATTTTAATCACAATTTTGTAAGAACTTTATTCTGTAGGTACTCGGTAAATGTTAAATAAGTATTGTAAAGTCTTCAGTAACAGAAACCGTTGACATTGGCGTCGTTTGACGTCACGACAAAATCCGTTTTAAAAACAATCAATACTAAAAATAATCAACAGGGCACAGCCTAAACCTTGAAACCTATGTTTCTGGGTAGAAATTTACCTGTATTTTTGGCTATGACTTTGTATTAAAAAAAAAGTCTCTATTTGATATAAACATAATAGTTCAATCCTACGCACGAGTCAAATAAACCTGCCAAGTGCGAGTCGGTCTCGCGCACGAAGGGTTCCGTACCAAAAACTGTAAAAATTCAGAATTTTTGTATGGGAGCCCCCCTTAAATACTAATTTTATTTTTATTCAATCATTTATTTTTAAAGTAGATATTTAATTAAACATTCTGTGAGCATTTCAAGTATTTAGCTGTTACAATTATTTAAATAGACCCAAAACAGCAAAAAACAAACTGCAAAAAAATAGGTTTTTTGTATGGGAGCCCCCCTTAAATACTAATATTATTTTCTTTTAAAGTAAATATTTAATTAAATATTCTGTGAGCATTTCAAGTATTTACCTGTTACAGTTATTTAAATAGATCCAAAATAGCCAAAAAAAACACGTTTTTTGTATGGGAGCCCCCCTTAATTATTATAATTATTTTAATTTTAGTATTTGTTGTTATAGCGGCAACAGAAATACATCATCTGTGAAAATGACAACTCTCTAGCTCTCACGGTTCGTGAGATACAGCCTGGTGACAGACAGTCGGACGGACAGACAGACAGACAGACAGCGAAGTCTCAGTAATAGGGTCCTGTTTTTACCCTTTGGGTACGGAACCCTAAAAACGAACCAAAAATCCAAGTCTAATATACAAAAACAACTTCTAAATCTCAATTATAATGCCTAAGCAATACTTCCAAAAATGAACCTAAAACTACTACATTCCCCGAACCAAACACAGCTGTTCGCTCAGCTGATCACGCACACCGGCGCGCGCGCAGCACACAGACGCGCGCGCAGCACAGCCATGTGTGTAGGCAGCAGAGCCGTGTGTGTGTGCGTGCGTGTCGGGGAAGCAGGACCCGTTTGACGGGGCGAGCTTTTGTGGTCCATCCGTTGTCGATGGTTAGCCATAGAATAAAAAGCGACAGAGTGCACTAAAATCACTTTTCACAAGAAATTTGTCTGTAATATACTTGTATCGATATACTTTATCGATTACTTATATCAATATACACAACAATATCGTTTAAGTGACAAAAAAGGTAAAGTGAGACTCTAGTGTAATGAAAACGATGATGAATTCGATAACGCTTTCGTTTGCAAGTTATCGCAAAATTGTATGGAAAGTGTGACAGCGGCGCCAGGGGAACGTTTGCACAACTGCCACGTCTCCATAGAATTCCGCGATAACACGCAAATGAAATCGTTGTCGAATTCATCATAGTTTTTATTACACTAGACGCTCTGAAAAGTAAACTGTCATTAAAACCACTGACAGCTTTCACACGTTCGAAAACAATAATGTTTGAGGTGAATCAGCCAGTATTCTACTATTGACATGATTTTTTTGAGGTGTGGTGTCGGGTATTTAATAACACTATGCCATTTATTCTGCGAATGTCGACTAAGGACATTGAGGCATACTTTAGGCGACAGGCTAGCAACCTGCCACTGTTGTACCTGCAAACTTAAAACTGAGAAACAGAGTAGAAGTGTTCACAAAACGAGAAAAATAGCAATGGTTCTGTCTATGCGGTTTTGTGATGTAGGTAATTATGTATGTATGGATTAACCAGTCTGTAGCAACTTATTCTTTGCCCGTCGTAACATTATTATTATTAAGAACTCGATGCAAGCCATACTTTTACATTTCACGCGTGTTGTCGACAATTTGGGACCAAATATGACAGTGCGCACCTTTCGTTTTTATGGTGGTTCTAGTTAACAAACCACCTTGAATTCCAACGACTTGTATTAAACTGAATAAAAAAAGGTGTCTTTTACAAAAAAACGTAGCAAAACTTAGTCATTCGATTTAGTCAGCTGATTGATTTATCTTTAGAGACTGAGTTCTTTCTCAGGACAAAATCCATAGTGACTTATGACCACCATAGACGCATAGATCCCTTAAAATAACTGCAAAACTTGAATGGAACAAATGGGCGCCAACTTAAAAAAAAAAAAGTAAAATAGGTAAGGATAGGTAAGGATAGGTAATCAAGTAGGTAATTTATTTAAAAACGCCCAAACATCAAAATTACACTAATAACTTTAATATTTTATAATGTCATTCTTGACAGAAAATATACCAGATTTACCTAAGCAAATAATGCAACGATCAAGCAAACAAGTTAGGACTAGACAAATGTTCCGTGACTAAATCGGGGACGTTTTAGAAAAAGATCAGGTCAAGAGTTACCCGAAACCGATGAGCTTAATACGAAGGAATTAATGATAGCCGATAAAATTGTGGAAAAGACTCCAATAGAGAGATCTCTCTCCAGGCAGATGAGCCTAGGAACTGAGGTCCACAGAGAAAAAGTTGGTAATTGTATATATACCACCGATCTTCAAAACTTCTGTAGCGATGTAGAAGACTTTAACAGTTAGGCCCTGCGCAGACGACAGACTACCCGCGACGGATTTTTTAGTCTGTGAAAATAGAACCCATGGAATTATATGCAGTAACGCACACGACGCGCAAAAAGTCCAGCGCACAATGCATACAATGCACGCATACTTTTGGGCGCCGGAGACTCGATAACACAAAAAGTCTGTCGCCTGCGTTGCACCTGACGTAGATGAGGTGTGGAAGAAGTTCAACTACTGAACTAAAGGTGGCGTTAAGGTCGCTACAAAGTAAAAGATTATGTCAGTACCGTAGCAAGTAGAACAAAGCAGTTTCTTGACTACCCCTGAGGGGAAAGGCGTGACGGTACTATCGAACCAACTGATTCCTGACCCACCGCAGAATGTTGTCATAATAAACGTAATAAAGATTTCCTTTGTCAAACAATGCAATGTCATTATGACGTTCATTGTGAATAGGTTCTATGGTGGGTCAGGAATCAATTGGTTCGTCGGTACATACTAGCTGGCCGGAAATCGACCGTGAATATTATAAACAGTGGTCGCCTAAACGCGAATGAAAACAGGGTGCAATGACCTGAAAACGATGAAACTTTTGTCTGTCACAAGCTCAATAAATTGTTCAGGAAATATTAAACATGGGTTTTTAGTGTGGTGTCAGGTCAAGAATAAGCTCTCCATTTCTTCCGTGGATGTCGTAGACTAAGGAAATTTAAGAAAAATTTAAAAGGTTTAGTTATGTTTTAGGCGACAGGCTAGCAACCTGTCACTATTCTACCTCTTCCATCTTTGCAAAACCTAAAAATATGCTAGAAGTGCATGGTTTTGTCTATTTCACGTTTTGTGTGCTCTGCCTACCCTATTTGGGAACATAGGCGTGATTATAGTATGTATGTATGTATATTTTTAGACACGTATCCATCGTTAAAATATTTACGTCGAGTTTTCGGCCACGCTGTATAAAGCAACCATTTGTTTCACTATTCTACCTATTTCTCATTCGACCTGTCACCGTTGGGTAAAAATTAATTGTCAGCCATAAAATTTGCATTACTAATACAAACAGTTGTTCTGATTATTCATTGCGATCTAGATGCCGAGGTACGGTATGCAGCTAGTAACTGCTTAGATTGCCGTACGGACAGCAAACAAAGTGGTTTCACTTCTCTATTATAGCCCTAGGAATTATATGTAAGATCTATAAAAAAAAAAATTCTTTTGCGTTCTTTGCGAAGCATGAGTGGTATCAAACTTACTGATAGGGTGCGTAATAGCGTGATTAGAGAGAAGTGTGGTCTGAAAGAGAGTATTGTAACAAGGGTAGAGAAAGGTATGCTGCGTTGGTTTGGGCATGTGGAGAGAATGGATGAAGCAAGGGTATGTAAGCAAATTTACAAGGGAAGTGTGTTGGGACAAGTCGGTCGAGGGCGCCCTCGAAGAACGTATATCGACCAGTACGTCTAGTATGTTCATTTCGATGGTGCAGTCGTTAACGAATTTGTTTGCGAGTTGTCGCGGAATGTATGGAGACTTGTCGACCGTGGCAGTTGTTCAAACGTTCCGCTGGCGGCGCTGTCTCGCTTTCTATACAATTTTGCGATAATTCGCAAACGAATTCGTCAACGACTGCACCATCGAAATGAATACACTAGACGTACAGATCGGCGATGTGCTAAAGGGAGGCCACATTAAGAGTACCCGAAACCGTCGAGCTTGTATGACGAGAGTGATGAATGTTAGTGAAGCGAAAGAAGTATGTCAAAATAGAAGCGAATGGCGTTCTGTTGTCTCTGCCTACCCCGCAGGGAATAAGGCGTGACGGTTATGTATGTATGTATGTATAAATTTGTATGGTTTAATGATGCGTGCAAGTGTTTTCTGCTTTGCCTACATTACATACATACACATAATCACGTCTGTCTTTCTTAATGGGGTAAGTAGAGCAGAAGAAACATGACATAGACAAAACCGTGATTATTTCACGCTTCGCCGCCACTTTTAGCATAATTTTAGGTTTGAAAAGAAGTGGAAGAGGTAGAATAGTGATAGGTTGCTAGCATGTTGCCCATAACATACCCAAACCTATTTCCATAGCCGTCTCTTACGACATCCACGAAAGATACAAAGAGGTGTTATTCTATCTCGACACCACACAGGTCTGCACAAATGCAATGCATTTTTTTTTAATTCATAGAACAAGAAAACGTATATTTCTATGGAATGGGCATAAAACAGCAACTATTCATAATTTTATGTCACTGGAATCACAAAATCTTTTACGAAATAAAAAAAAACAGAGTTGATAAAAAATTGGATCGCGTGCATTTGTTTGCCGACGCTACCGGAGCTTGTTCTTATTATTGAGTTAACAAATGTTTCGTAATTTGTCTCGGTCGTCATCGCGCGCTTATCGCCTCCATCGCCTCGCTTGCAGTGGTGTACGGCCCTTAGCAAAGCGATATCATTTGTTTACGTTCCTTATAATTGGAGGTCAGTGTTAAGTTAGTAACTGGCTCGAAATATCGCAGGTTTTAAATCAGTGGAGAGATTTAGCAATAATTGGACAAGACTAATAAAAAACTTTGTTTTTACGGCGTCTTAAGACATTTCCGTTTCTTTTGTTGACGTATCAAGCGTCAAATCCGGGTACTTCTGGTGGGCCATACTATAGGTAAAAAGTGACATTATTATCTTTTACTGTCTGTTTACTTCTCACTACATACCGTTACGCCTCTTTTCCAAAGGCTAAGAGGCAGACACTAATTTGTTTCGCTTTGTACGATCTTTAGATACCTCTTTTGCTTCATCCATATTAATTAATGGTTTCATGCATACCCTTTACTGAAACAACCTGAACGTCCTGTGGTCACGGAATGTCCGTCTAGGCCTTTCCCTCTTAATGCAACTCACACTCTCTGTACAAATCTGTTTAGTACATCTTCTTTCCTCCATCCTCTCAATCACCAACTTTAAACTAAAATTGTGGTTAAACTGGCTACAAATCATGAAAATAAAAGGCCATAAAAAAACTAACCACCTACGGTAAAGTAAAAGTTAATCAGCTTTAAGGTGAGCTTAAACTTTTCCTAGCCCCACCCAAAAGTACGATTAACGACATCACATTCGATTTTACATTTTCACAAAGTCGCGTGACATTAGAACGACTACGTTTAAAAATACAAGCATGAGTGGAGCTCCCACCATTTGGGTTCCGAACGCAGTCGAATAAGTTTTTGAAACACGAATTTTGTGTTAATCAAAACCACGACTATTTTTGCCTTTTTATAGTGATCAGTAGTGATGTTAGATTGCTAGCCTATCGCTTTAAGCATAACCCAAACTTAATTATTTCGTCGCATTTTACGTCATCCTCGGATAAAATGGCACCGTGCTATTCTAAAACCGAAATTTACAGGGTGTTTGTTGTTATTTTAACTATTTGTTTGTGACCATATCGTGTGTCACTATATCGAATAGATCAGCGAAGTTCCGAAAAGAGGCCAAATCAAAAGTACCCAAAAGCGTCGAGTATGTATGTCGAGAGGGATGAATGTGAGTGAAGCGATAGAAGTATGCCAGAATAGAAGCGAATGGCGCACTGTTGTCTCAGCGTACTGCAAGGTATTCTCTGCTGCTGCTGGGTGTGTTGCGTAAGTATGTTTGTTATTTATGCTTTCTCTTTCTTATACATACACACGGTTCATGCTTTTTCCTTTCCGCATACATACGTCAAATTGATCAGGACACCAAGTTTTGTTATTTTCTGTCCGTCATACAGTACCCCAAACTTTACAAGTTCATATTTCATACATATCTCATAATCTAGTGCCCGAACAAGGTGGGATCGTAAACGTCATAGTCTGTGTTTAGAAAACTAATTGCATGTGCTTTAATATATATTTTATCACGCGAAAGTTAAAGGGCCGGTGTCACTGAGCACGGTTTAATAAAACAAAGGTTAAAGTATTGGTAATCACATTGAAAAAGGTCAAGTCAATGATTTAAAGAAGTAAAGGAGTATGTCGGTATGGTAGCAAATGGTGCAGAGTAGTCTCTGCCTATCGCAGGGTAAAAGATGCGTGGCGGTATAAAAATGCATTATCATAACTGTAAAACTTGTACTGATTACAGTTAGGTAGTAGGTATTAACCTACATGTACTTTCAACATGTTTCCAATGAAAATAATAATTATTAGAACACAAAGATTATTTTTTCTATTCAAAGTTCTCAGCTATCAATTGTAATAAGTAGTTTATTACAATATTCCGTTTAAAAATGTCAATGAACTTGTATGTATGTAAAATATATCAAATTTTGATCAAAAAAACCTTTCTTTTGTCTCTGAGAAGTAATATGCAAAGGGCTCTCAAAACAAGTTAAATTTAAATTTATCTTAACTGACGGTTAACCAAAACAGTAAGTTAAACCGGCCCTGGCATTAGCATTGTTAATGAGTAATTAAAAAAACAGAAATTAGGGCAACCGGGCCCGGGCTGCGACGTGTTAACTGTTGTTTATAAACGGTATAAATAAGACACCTTGTTTTTATTGCATTGTAACTATACCTGTATACGTTATGTAGAATAAGGCTGCGTTTTCATCACGGGGTTAACAATTTTGATAAAATTTACATACATACATACGTATTCTCATGCCCGTATTCCCAAGAGGGATAAGCAGAGCACATGAATTCAAAAATCCAGTGCCACGCTTAGCAATTTCAGGGTAACCAGGTGGTTAAACGTGACATTGCAGTGACAGGTTGCTAGCCCATCGCCCACAATACTCTAACGCTTTCCCAGAGTCGACTCTTACGACACCCACGGGAAGAAAGGGGGAGGTGCTATTCTAACCCGGCACCACACGGACAACAAAAAAAAAGTAAAATAAAATTTGGTATGCAAAAAGCTGAGAGATAAGCTACTTTTCATCACTTCAAAAATACTTAGATCTCATGAGATTGAGATAAAATTCTACGCAAACGGAGTCCGAAAAAGCAAAAGCAAAAGGGCAAAAGCTAGTCTTGATATAAAGACGTAAGTGATTCCGTTTTATTTTCACTATGTTTCCTGTGAGATGTTGGAGTAGAATAAGAATAACACTTCTCCATTCCTTCCGTGGATGTCGTAAGAGGCGAGTAAGGAAATAGGTTAAGGTAAGCTAAGCTAAGCACTAAGCAGATACGGTAAGATATCTGTTACTGAACAGATATCTGTCAATATCGCTCCCTATACAATTCAATGAGCTAACACACACAGCGCAGATTTACCGCCAAGTATCTGTTGGCACCGATATTAGGGAAAGATGACATTTATACGCAGATAAAATATTATCGTATTCCTAGTCTGTGACGGGCTTTAGGCGACAGGTTAGCAACCTGTCACTATTATCTGTTTTCAAACCTAAAATTATGCTAGAAGTGGCAGCCAGGCGTGAGAGTCTTAAACATGGTTTTGTTTGTCATTTTTCGTGTGCTCTGCCTACCCCATTAGGAACATAGGCGTGATTGTAAGTACGTTTTCTTACTAACTTTATTTAGGAAATCCCGTGTGGTGCCGGGTTAGAATAGCACCTCCCCCTTTCTTCCCGTGGGTGTCGTAAGATTCGACTCTGGGAAAGGGTTAGTGTATTGTGGGCGATGGGCTAGCAACCTGTCACTGCGATATCACGTTTAACCATCTGGTTACCCTGAAATTGCTAAACGTGGCACTGGATTTTTGAATTCATGTGCTCTGCCTACCCCTCTTGGGAAAACAGGCGTGAGCATATGTATCTATGTATGTTTATTTAGGAAATAAGAAGCCAAGATTTTTCGTCACAGCTTAGGTCACAGATTACTAAATAGTTACTACGTGCACTACGTTTAGGTGCAGGACGGACGACAGACTTTTTGTAAGATCAAGTCTGCGGCGCACAAAAAGTCTGCGTGTATGCATTGTGCGCCGTACTTTTTGGGCGTCGAGTGCGTTACTGCGTATAATTCCATAGGTTCGATTTTCACAGACTAAAAAGTCCGTCGCAGATAGTCTGTCCCCTTACACATTACTTACTTTTGTTCAGCCCTAGTATAGTAACCGGAGCGGTGTTTACGACTCGGGCAAACAAATTAACGAACACAATATGTTACTACGACGCGCCATTATTATTTTTTTTCTTTTATATTCACATATACGGTAATCTGACACATGTGGCTTACCGACACGAAAATAGGTCGAATATGGCTGTCGGGTAAAGCGGCGGGGAAAGGGACCGTTGGGGCTTTTTAATTTTTTAACTGACTTCAAAAAAAGGAGGAGGTTCTCAATCCGTCTGGATATTTTTTTTATGTGTGTTCGCTGATTACTCGAAGACGCCTAGACCGATTAGAAAAATTCTTTTTTTTGTTTGAAAGCATATAGTTTCCGGGTGGTCCCATTGCCAGCATATCTTGACCTGATGATGGAATATGAGGGAAATCGAGGGCAACCCTCAAATTTTATAGGCACAGGTAATGTTTTTAGTACATTTTTCAAAGCTACACCAGTATTTACGTTTGGCAGTAAAAAAAAATGGAAGGTCATCTCCTTAATGCTTAGGAGTTAAAAGATAATTCTTTCAATACTGAATGCACCTGCAGACTGGAAATTATAATTTCAGTAATTAGTCAGACCCGCTGGTGATGGAAGGTCACCCTCATTAGACAAATGCTTTCAGTATAGCCCAAATTTGAAGTCGATTTTTTTTGTTTAAAATTATTACATACATACATGTGAATCACGCCTGTATTTCCAAATCGGGTAAGCTGAGTACACGTAACACTACGTAGACAAAACGACTATTTAATGTTTCGTAGTCACTTCCCTACCCCATTTGAGAATACAGGCGTGATGTATGTGTCGAAGGCGGATTGCAAAATCCGCCGTTTTACATTACGCCTAGCCGTTTTGCAAAACAGCGCCGTTTTGTAATGCGGCGGCTC
>BHDV01002011.1:16182-31074 GCA_005406045.1 Adoxophyes honmai | reverse complement strand
AACTAATGAATGTGGATGAAGCAAAAGAGGTATGTCAGGATCGTAGCGAGTGGAACAAAGTGGTCTCTGCCTACCCCTGTGGGAGAGAGGCGTGACGGTATGTATGTATGTATAAATTTATTTTACATTTGCAAAAAGCAGATATAATTCTGTTACTGGTTGGTTGATGACTCTTAGTTAATCAGTGAGAATAAAATAATATTGTGCTCGTATTTTTTGTTTTGACGTAAAAAAGTGATACCACTGCTTAGAAGTTCCGAGTGACGTCTCAAAGTTTGATAATATTATTATATTTTATGATGTTTAAAAAATATTGTATCCTGTATTCTACTATAATGAAACTGACTAAATTATGGTGCATTCAACAGAACAAGAATGCAATTCAGTTTTTTACTCGCAAGTACTTACGTAATTATTGTTTCATATGCAAAAGCTGGTAAAAGTTACATACAAGAATAATTAAATTCTCTTTTGGTTACACCGGCCCTTATTAATATAATAACTATGTCAACAAGAACAATTCATTAATATTTTTGAATTGACAGTAATAGTTTTAAGTGGCACAAAATGATGAAAATTATCGCCATTTTCATTTCGATAATATAGAAAAAAGTGGAAAATAAAATAATTACAATCATCATTCATCACTATTATTTAATTGACAAGACAATGGCACTATTACCGTGTAAAAAGCATGTTTTTGCCAGCGACAATTTTGCATAGGAATACTGTAACACCTCCATTTCTTCTGTGGATGTCGTAAGAGGTGACTATAGATAAAGGATTAGGTATGTTTTAAAAGACACACTTACTAGCAACCAGTGACTCTATTACTATTATATCACTTTTTTAAGAAACACCCTAGGAACCAGTGACTATTATATCTCTTTTATCAAAATATAATCAAAATTCGCGCTTCGGAAAGACAACGTTGCCAAGAAGAATGCGGAGCAAAAAAATGTCAAAAAGTAATTCTGAAATTGGTCATCTAAAAAAACACACAGTACTTCCTAATTAAATGTAAAAATAAAATTATAACAATTCAGTAATAACACTGACATTACGAGTTTAAATAGGTAGGCGAGTTTAAGTACGTGTATTTTCATTATTAGCGAAGTAAAAAAAAATGTTGCATTAAATACATATAATTATAATTACAACTAGCTTTCCGCCCGCGGCTTCGCCCGCGTGGAACTCGGTTATATTGCGGTATAAAGCACAACTATAAGAAAACTTCTCGTTTCAAACGACACACAGCGCCATCGATCTATCATCTATCGATCGATCATCGATCGATATCGATCTATCAAGCAAACTATATTTTTGTTTTTCCTCGGGAACATCAATTTTTTCCGGGATAAAAAGTACCCTATTATTAATCCGGACCTCTATCTTTATGTCTGCAAAATTTCAAAGCAATCGGTTCAGTAGTTACGGCGTGAAAGCGGAACAAACAAACAAACTCACTTTCTGACTTATAATATTAGTAAGGATAATAACGATAAAAATACCAGCCACAGGAAAAGAAGTGATGTGTTAATGTGAGTTTTTGTTCCCTTTTGAAGTCTTATAGTAGATATATTATGGAAGAAATGGAGGTACAATTCTATCTAACACCATGCGGAGGTTAAAGGTAAAAGGGAAATAAATTAAAAAATATAGGTACCTATATACAGCCAGCCTTGAGTCTTGTCTTAAAAAAACCGTAATAAAACAAAAATGCGCAATATTTAGCGATGGTCCTGAAATCCTATCGGTCAAAATATTTATTTTGGTGAAACAAAAAATAAACCTACTTTCATACAAAATGATTTGCAAATTTTACGTACTCAAATGTTGGCCAACAGATAAAATAAAACTACAAAAAATATAATCAGCTAATAATAAAAAAAAAAAATGTTTTATTTTTTCAAATTTTTGCTTTTGGCCAAAGCTCGACATGAGTACCACACAAAGCACACAGCTTTATCTACACAATACACTATTGTATCACTCTAGAAATTAGGCACTTATCAATATCAACAGTACAACTGTCAAAATCAGCTGTCCGTCCAGATGCCCCGTTATGCCACAGTCAAACAGTTACATTAAAGCGAATTCATTCATGAAATATGTTTTTTTTTTAATTAGCCAAAATGCAACCGGTTTTCGTGCGCTTACGCACGGCGCGTGAAGAGGGAAGTAGGGGCGATGGGACAATCGAGTATATTTAAAATGGGTAATTTATTGTATCTTGATATTTTATTTCCTTTAGAGTAAATGTAAACTATATGATGTTAAGTGATATTATTATAAAAAATAATAAGCAGTTAACAAAATCATGGTTTCTTTTTTTCTTTTTCTGTGAATACTTGAAGAACATAATAACACTTTGTTTCTGTCTTGTTTCAAAAAGAAAACAAGCATATAGATCAAAGATTTTTCAATCAGATATTTTGAAATTTCCCAAGAGCCCATTAATTACTACAAGTAACTTTAGATTTTTATTGCACGAAACTAAAAACTATGAACTCTTTATCAAATATCACATTCACCATTTCTCTTTCAGTTATTTACAAAACAACACAAATACACAGCCACTCTCATATTAACAATCAAACGTCCAAATTTCATTCTACAGTGACCCTCGTACTAACTAAAACTAGATTAATTTAAAATTAAAGGGGCTCAATCTCCCCATCCTCCTCGTACGCACACACGCCCCTAGCACTTGTCACGCGCACCTGGTCCAGATGATCAACTCCTGCGCATCAGCTGTGGCGGTCAGCTGCGATGGGCGCCACGCAACTAACCACCATATTTGTTAGGACTAAAGGTGTGTTTTGGAATGTTGTTGGCGCGTTGTCGCCTCCAGTCAACCTTCGTATGTTCTAATTATTTAATATCGTGTTCAGTTAACGTACGCGATGGAATTTTTGTACTGAGAGTTGCCTGGATCGAGTTTTTTCAGGTAATTATTGAGCCAGGTTGTACCCGTATGGGCTGTAGAGAATTTGTTATAAAACCTGGGATATGAATAGACTGAGAATTCCGTGTTTAACTTTGTCTCTTGATTTTTTTTATTTGTCTTTGGAAAAGTTACATATAAAGTAATACATATACAATCACGCCTGTGTTCCCAAATAGGGTAGGCAGAGCACACAAAACGTGACACAGACAAAACCATGACCATTTCAGGCTTCGTAGCCACTTTACTTAGATAAATTGTAAGTTTGGAATCTGATGAGAGAGGTATTTATAATAACGACATGTTAGCCTGTCGCTTACAGCACACCTGAACCTATTTCCTTAGTCACCTCTTACGACATTCACGGAGGAAATGGAGAGGTGTTATTCTAACCCGACACCACACTGGCAACATTTAACATTTAAATAATGAAATGATTATGATGACTTCCTGACACCCTTAGGCTTCGATGCGTCTATAAAAATCAAAAGTATTTGAAGTGAATATGACCGAGTTCTAAATAGGCATGCTCGACGTATAACCTCAACATTTACGTACATATAAGGGGACTGTTGACAGTGAATTTTAATTAATCGATATCGATCGTTGCATTTAATACAGCTCTATTCACATTATACATACATACATAACGTCACGCCTCTTTCTAACAGGGGTAGACAGAGACTACTTTGTTCCACTCGCTACGATTCTGACATACCTCTTTTTTTGCTTCATCTACATTCATTAATCTCCTCATACACGCTCATCGGTTTCGGGTACTCTTGACCTGACCTGTTTCTAAAACGTCCGCGATTTGGTCACGGAACGTCCGTCTAGGTCTTCCCCTCCCACTGCATCCATCCAAATTCGCCGTATAAATTTGTTTAGTCAATCTTCTTTCATCCATCCTTTCTATGTGACCAAACCAACTAAGCATACTTTTTTTTATTCTATTCACTATAATATCCACTTTCATTCACTATATTCACATTATATTTAGTAGTATATCAGTTATACTAGGTACTTTCTTTGTGTGACTACTTACTGGGATAATACATGTCGTCGCTGTTCCTGCAGAAATCGCTATGTGCATTTTTTCGATTTTTGGTTTTTTATGCCATTTTGAACCTTAGGTCCATATACGTATGCTCTAAAAACGGCGTGAAGCTATCTTTATTATTTCTGCATGTGAAAAAATAACCATGTGAAGTTTGGGACCGTTTCATATTCGCATCACGCGAAAATTTGGTCCGATATGTGTCTTTCGGAGCACACATAGCGAATTAATTCGATCGTTCGTTCGCGTTCGACATGTGTTTTTCGGCACATAGCGATATTTTAGTACGAGAGGGCTTAAATATTTATCGCTATGTAACAAATTTCTGTTTTTCTATGCGTATTAAATTCAGTTTTCACTATACCTTTTTAAAACTATTATCATTTCATGTACAAAATCACAAGGCAATAGCACAAAAAAAATTACTAACTTTCCATACATGGTTAATGAGGAAATCAGTTTTTTGTGTCTCCTGAAAAGTTGGTTAAAAACACATAGCGATTTCTGCAGGAACAGCGACGATGTTCACTTTAATACCTTTAACTTGTTCTACACTTACTTTTTTTTTTTTGAGGTTTTGTGTGTGTAAATTTAATGTTGGCCACCAAAAATCTATTTCATACCATCGAAAACGTAAATATATTTTTCTAAATAACTATACGTTGATTATTATAATTCTTAAAATACTTTATATGAAAAACATACATTATAAGTCTTTTTATTGAGTTATTAAAGTCTTGGGTTTACATAAAATAAAAAATAAAGATTCATATTTTATCATATTTTATCACCCTGATGTTCGCGCCATAAAACAAATAGCTACATTTTTTACTATTAGGCCTAGATCTAGGGCTAAGTGCCTAAGTGTCTAATTTATCTGTTTGAAGTCACTAGGCTAGCAGCTGCTTCAGCCTGAGGCTAGTGCTGGGAAACAAAACATCGATATTGTTTCGATAATTTGGAAAAGGTAAAAAGTGAGAATATATAAGTTTCAGTTACTGGGATAGTTATTAGTTATGTGGTATAGGCACACCTTAGAGTCTAAAATTTGGTAAGGATAAGGAAATTTAATAATTTTTTCATCAAAATCATCAACTGTCGATCTATGAGATAAAAATACTTTCATATTGTTATAAACAAATTCCTCGCTTCTAGCTACATTAACTTGATTTACATGACTTGATATTGACTTGAGCTACATGAGATCGTATAAATGCATGGAGTTTGTTTAATTTTGCTTACCGCTTTTCCACAGGAATTGAGCATTATTCCGATGATAAAAAGTATCCTACTATACTATGTAAGTAGCGTCGTTGTGGAACGTTGTTTTTCGGACTCAAACTATCTCCATAACAAAATATTGCCTGACATGTAGAAAGATTTAGAGAGCGTTTATAGTATCATACTACGAACTAAAGACAGGAGTATCGATGTCAACTTTATCGACTTCACCCATCCCTAGCATAAATGCCTACCATGTTCGATCCTTGGCAAATTAAATGCCCATAAAGTGGGCATTGTAAAACTGACACATTGCGAACAGCTGCTCGCCAGTTTATTTTTTTAAACACTTTCACGTCTTTTCATTGAAACGCGGTTACCAATCTACATATCCATTATTTTGTCGACTGTGTAATTTTGTTACGACGTAATGTAGTATTACCTGTATTTATACATATTAATGAGGAGATTCGTAGACTAAAGTCATCGATGTAGCCCACCGGATTAGCGAGTTGAAGTAGTAATTGGCCACATTGCACGAAGAGCAGATGACCGATGGGGTCGAAAAGTGCTCGAGTGGAGACCACCGACCAGCAAGCGCAGTAGGACGTCCACCTACAAGATGGACAGACGACCTTGATTGACCGAAATTGGATGCAGGTCGCTTCCAACAGGTACTTATGGAAGTCTATAGAGGAGGCCTACGTTCAGCAGTGGACGTCTTATGACTGGAATGGTGATGATGAACTGTTATTTTTAATAACTTAGATTGATTATGAGTCTTTTTTATGCTTACGTTCATGACTATGTTCAATCACGACTATGTTCCCAAATGTAGTAGGTAGAGCAAACCAAACTTTCGTAGCCGTTTTTAGCCTAATTTTAGGTTTGATAACACATGAAAGCAATTTAATAGCAGTGGATAGGTAGTAGTAGGTTTGGTACGTAGAGGTACAGTCTGGAAAATTCGATGTTTAGTAGGTTCACTTACTTAATTCTAAAATTGGCCATAAAATTTCCAGCCAGTTGTATGACAGCCAGTTGTATGACATAAACATTTAAGTAAGTATATTAAACTTAAAGGTGAAGTTTGTCTCTATAATGGGAAGTATATTTGTGAAGATAGTTAACTCGCTAAACATTTAATTTCCTCGACTGTACTTTTACTTAAATGCAATCTTAAATTCGTTTTAATTTTGACTAAATAAACGTAAAATGAATGTTGACTAAAAATTAAACATAGTATTTTATATTTCTTTGCACCCTTCACATTTTCGCTACATTAATTTTTATACGCAAGAAAAAGAAATCATTTTCAGTAAACAAAGTCGTTATTTCCGTTAAAATAATTTGTAAACGATTTGTTTGTAATGTTTTTCTATAATGATTTGATTTTTTCAATAAATATAAGGCCACACTCGTCTGGCAATTATCTGAAAATTTAACGAGTGCTTTTTACTAATATAAAAATCTTTCCTCTTGGAGGCCACGCAACGAGCGGTCTTGAAATAAATCTGTACAAAAACATTTTTTGTACGTTTCAGAAAGTCGAACAAAATGCAATCGTTTTTCTTAGCACAAATAGGTATGTGCATATTTTTTTAATCAAAACTCGGCTCCAACACCATTAAAAACAAATTATTTTAATATAGGTAAATGAGAGAGCAGGAAAGTTTTTTTTTTGGTGAAATGCATCATACACTTAAAGATTATGTACGTATGTGCGCTTCAAATCTATGATAAGCTATTTTTAACTCGTTAGTTTAGATTAGACCTTCACAAGCGAAAGCATATATTATCTTTCACACTGTCTGTCTATCTGTCACTAGGAGCAAATCCTCTTCCACACATTTTTAAATGGAGTAGGTAGACGTTTTTATATACAGAACTATTACTATTATAATAAACACTCGGGATAAAATTACTTTAAAGCTATATAAAAGTCATACTTGTATAATAAAGACAGGTTTCTATACCTTATCGGTTTAGGTAGTTAAAACAATATAAACAATCTTGACATGTCTTTTTGTTGAAATACACAGTCTAAAAATGAAAATCGTTACACTATACAATTCAATTATGAAAGCAAATGATTTTTTCATACCTAAATTGTAAAATGTAAAGTTTTCGATTTATAAAGTGTACGTTTAAATAAAAAGACACATCAAGATTGTTTACATTGTTTTAACTACCTAAACCGATAAGGTATAGCATGTTACCTGTTTAAAATAAGGCTTATTATATCCATCCACAGAAAAAATGATGAGGTTTAATTATACGCACATCAGACATCGTGTGGAGATTATGTATGTTGGTAAAACACTTTACTGTACAAAACACATAAAAATAGCAGGTACAGAATAAAAAAAATGGAGAATGCCTTTCTTCTAAGCTTAATGCGATTGACAGAACAGGAGAAGTAAAACAAAAGAAGTAAAGAAATTATCAAAGGACGTAAAAACGCTGTCGTCTGCTCCCGATCAATACCCCGCTTGTGCTATGGCCACGCACCTAATATTCGTTGGGAAACGATTTCAGCAGAATTGCCACTTGTGTAGGAGTAGGCGCTTTTTTCAGATGTCAGCCTCCCTTCGCCATTTTTAGGGATCCGTAATTCAGGAGGCGAATGGAACCTTTGAAGGTCATTCAGTCTATTTATTGAGGAAGGATCGGATGCTGATTTAGAATCGATAGTAGCTCAAAATGAGAAAAACAGAGACAAACGCAATTTAGCTATAGTATAGCGCTACGGCAGCGGATAGACGCGCGTGGCTTCAGACAATGGGTAACAAATTGGCCCGAAACCTGTCGAGCTAATCTCGATATATAAACGTGACTAGATCCTTTTTAGTCCACTATGAGTGAGTCTCACGGCAGTTTTATGTTTAAAATAGCAAACCTTTACGGCCTTTATTTAAACCTTTAGTTAGTTAATTTTCAAGATTTTACTTTTGTTTGTATGTAAACAGGTTTTTTAAGGTTAATTGAACTAAAGCATAGCCTATTCCTTAGTCGCCTCTTACGACACCCACGGAAGAAATGGAGCCGAGTTATACTCCAAATCCAACACGATTTTTTTAATGACTGAACCCTAATATCCGAAAGCGTTTGCGCTCGATTTTTTTCGCTCCATTTTGCGTTTCTGTTGAACGATATTAATTTTACACAATCGCAGACCCTCACTTGTACTCACAACGCATTAATTGAGTGTGCTCACTTCTAAGACCGGGTCGAAAGCTATTTGGCCGGTAATAAGTTTTCGGATTTCTTCCCCATTTTAAATGTAAAGAGTTTGTTAAGGGAAGTTAAAGAAATCGGATGAATGGCAAGCCTTTGGTTTCGACGTTTTTTGGGGTAGTGAAAGAAAAGGGCTTGGCCCTTGACCCTCAACGTTGTATAAATTATTAGGTAGGTACCTAATTTAATAATATACAGGGTGAAACCTAAGCCGTGAACAGAAATAAGTGTTTCTTACTGTTTACGCCTGTATTCCTAAATGGGGTAGGCTAACACACAAAACGCTATGAAGACAAAAACCCTGATTTTTTCACATTTGGTGGCCACTGCTAGAATATTTTTTTTGTTTTGAGTTGGCAGGTACAATAGTGACAGGTTGATAGCCTGCAGAATAACTGTAGCTATAATTTTATTGTGTTCCCCTTTGTTTAATCTATATATTATTGCTTACGTCAATACAATACAGAAAACATTGAAAATAATCTGACGTACTAATATAATAGTGTAGTAGAATGAGAATTCGAGACTCGTAGCGCCATCTCTGAACGACGCTATGAACTAATGTTGTAAACAATACTGAAATCGATTCGCAGAAAGTGCCCAATTAGATTTTCTTTTGTAAAATTGCCGTTTGCAATATTCTCATTACTTAATGTAATGTTTTGCATCAAATTAAGACGGATTAAAACAGTTTTCATTACGAATGGATGTGAGGCGCTAACAACGAATGGTGCATCCAGCGACATCTGTGTTTTCTTCGCTGAAATACAAAACGTGTCTTGAGGCTTGTTGTTTAGACTCTGCGTGTCTATCGCAAAATATATTGTAAGTTCATTACGTTTTATATGTTATAGACTTCAGTAAAATATGTAAAATTCTCTCATTAAAAAGTAAAATCTCTTACTTAAATATTACTTTTGTTAAGTTACACCGAATTAATTTCCGTGTAGTGTCGGGTTTAGAATAAATGTGTCGTCATTTCTTCCGCGAATGTCGTAAGATACGACTAAGGAATTAGGTTAGCTGTATATTTTAGGCGACAGGGTAGCAACCTGTCACTATTGTACCTGCCACATCAGAAACTAAAAAAAATATTAAGTAGGTATGCTTGAAGTGGTCGCGAAACGTGAAATAGTCGTGGTTTTGTCTATGTCACTCTATGTAGCGTTGCATATGTTTGTATATGCGTGATGTATATGTATGTATACCCTGGCAAATTACAACAAAAGAGTCATCACCAGGAGCATAAGACCATAGGAAATGTAGGCATCGTTTTACCACGAAAAAAATCGATTTACACACTCTCTACTTAAACCCTTGCCAAATTAGGTACCAGTAAACTAATTAATAGTCTAATAAGGTTAGGAAATGACCTCGGAATCCGAGATACCCAGCTGGAAGTTTTGTAAATATTTGCATATTGAGGCCCTAAAAGTTGTCTCAAAACCTACATATTCTAAGGTGTGAGCGACTATTAAATTTCAAGGTCAAAAGTCACAAAAATCTGTTTTTTGCGCTTCTTTTGTAAATATCTCATTTCCTATGGATTTTTGCTGTTTGTGTTTCTTATCAATATTGTAGAATACAAAATTCTCTACAAGATCTGTTTTTTATTTTTTTTATACGGTGAACCGTTTTCGAGATATAGGTCGGAGAGCGCGCGGTCACAGCATCACTTAAGGCCTTGGGTACTTCGATGGCCAAAACGACACAGATATTGTAAAACTTCAAAATGCTGCAGAAGTTGATGGTCGGGGGCACGGCCGTGCCCCCACCAAGTCGAGCGCGAAGCAAGCACTGCCGTTCCATCCTTTACTGGATCCATTTCGCTGCGTTTTCAGGCACCTATTTGAGCACTTCTGAATAAGACCAGAACGCTGAAATTTTTTTCATCTAGTAAGCTATAATTACATACTTAAAATACAAAATTTCAAATCAGCAGGTCATTTAGTACCGAAGTTAAACGAAAGCAAAGTTTCGCATTTTCGACACTCACTCACTCACTCATGATCATCAAAATAGAACTAGTACCTACTTCCCATAAACTCACAAAGCTGAAATTTGGTACAGAATTAGGGATTAATGACTACATAAAGGGAAAAATATAAAAATTGAGATAATTGAAGATCTGGAGTACCTGGTGACCCTGATTAGAAAGCACTAGAGCCCAACCAAACTACTGTCGAAATCGACATTCCTCCTTTACAAAAAATATTGAACTTAGTGGGTCACCTCATTTTACGTCAAAAATCGAAAACCTGCTGGTCTGGTACATAGAAAAAAATCAACTATAATTGCAAAAATCCAGGGTAGAGGGACACATCTTCTAATTTACGCCAAAAAACGAAGACAGTCAGCAGCCAACCCAAAGCCACATTGATTTAACTAATCAAATATTTATAATCATTGATCTATCGATAGTTCATCAAGTATATAATGGCGCGTTTTCGATCGGAGACCGGTCGACCCAAAGTGATGTTATGACCGCGCGCTCTCCGCCCTCTATCTCGAAATCGGTTCACCGTATAAAAAAAATAAAAAACAGAACTTGTAGAGAATTTTGTATTCTACAATATTGATAAGAAACACAAATAGCAAAAATCCATAGGAAATGAGATATTTACAAAAGAAGCGCAAAAAACAGATTTTTGTGACTTTTGACCTTGAAATTTAATAGTCGCTCACACCCTAGAATATGTAGGTTTTGAGACAACTTTTAGGGCCTCAATATGCAAATATTTACAAAACTTCCAGCTGGGTATCTCGGATTCCGAGGTTCTTACCTTAATTAACCTTAATTTATTAGGCTATAATTTGATAACAAAACAACTTCAATAAAGAAAAATAACTGCATAACTGATTCACAATCCCCATCGGCAGCACATCGATCACAAGACTAGGAATCTATGACCCCAATAGCAACAATGGAGCTATACAATAATTTCAATCAACGTCTATTAGCCACGCCTGTCTGTATGTGTGTCTGTCGGTTCGTCCCTTTGTGCCAGATTATGAACGGCTCTCAAACAAATTGGGGTTGGTTCACTTGGCAACGGAGTACAGTCAGCCACGAGAATGTGTGAGTTTGCTTTTTGATACGATATTGCACATTATTGTACGTATTTTTATTACATTTTAAGCGACCGGCTTGCAACCTGTCACTGTTATCTCTTTCTGTTACAAAAACTAAGTCTGTTAAAAACCTAAAATTATGCTGAAAGTGGCCAAGGAACGTGAAAGGGAATGACTTGTTCATGTAACGTTTCGTGTGCCCTGCCTACCCCATTTGTGAATACAGGCGTGATTTTACTTATGATATTATTAAAAAAAAATAGTTTTTACCATGCGCTGGTAGACTTCAAACTAAAACGTGCGAGAGTCTCTTACCACCTATTTGCTTAAATAAAGAAAAAAACGAGCTGCATTGAATTTAATACAGACACATAGGTACACAATCAAAAGCTAGTATTCATGGCAAATTCTTATTCGTATTGTTCCTATGTTCGTAACAAAAATGTTGCCAACTGTACCATAGGGGACAAACCAAAGATGTCCTGCATAGGGTATTACTTTTATAAGTGAAAAGGAAAAATGGCTAAAATATGTACTGTTTAATCAGTCAGTTAGATCATAATTAAAATATTTATACACGTAGGCATTTCTTTCTTTTACTTATTGTTAGGTATATTTTAAGCGACAGGCGAGCAATTCATGCCTCTTTAATGTATCTTTACTTTTGAAAATATACTAAACGTGGCTACGAAACGTAAATAAGTCATGATTTAGTCTATGTGGCATTTTGTGTGGACTACTGCGTGACACATATTACTAGAAATATAAATAATAGACTTAAGGGATATTCTCTGAAGCTTCTGTGCACTTTTAATGCTGGCAACCCAAAATACTATTTTTTACCTGAGCTTTTTACCTGAGCAAATGATATGTACATCTACAGTGAACCCAATTAAAAATAGACTTGACTAATATACCAAAAAACAGTAACACAACATCTATACATATTCAGCTAAAAAAGGATTACAAAATAAACGAAATACATCCCAAAACGCAACAATTCAAGATGTCCTCCAGGTAAACAAACATTATACCCAACCATCAACCTTTTGGGTACACATACTTCAAAAATTACTCGTCTGACTTGGCCATTTTATCCCTCACGAGTACCCTTACCTCTACCCTCTAATAATTACACATAAAATTATGTAAAGCCTTACACAAAACAGACTCAAGTGGCACTTACAAAAAAAATGTCCACTCGCTACAAAACACTTGTCTTTCCTATTATCAAACCACTTTTTCCCCTATATCCTCCCATTACTGCTTTTCGACCAATCAGCGACTCGTATTCAAAACAAAACACGGCGATGAATGTTCCATGACATTCTTCCACGCGCGATTTTATAAAATATTGCGTGTTCATTGCGGAGAATGTTAGAGGAAGTTTTGCAGTCTTCTAACTAAAGGGGTGATGGATGGGGTATAGTTTGATGTGTCGAGAGGTAGGTAGCCGTCTTGGCCCATTGTCGGAGAGCCCCAGGGGATGCACTAACGACTGCCTCTTCTATGCACTTGCGAGCTTGCATGTTAAATATCCGGACCGTATTCTGTGCATTTCGTTAGTGTTCTGTGAATATTTTTGATGCTAACTTCTTCTGTTTTCGATATATTTTTTAGCTCTCAGGGAGCCTGCTGACTGTCCATCCGCTCGATAGGCTACCAGGCTGTATCTTATAAATTATAAACCATAATAGCTTAAGATTTGAAAATTTTACAGATGATGTGTATGTGTGACGGATGGTTTGTAGAAGATTCGCAACTGGCGTTGTTTCTTAATTGCGGAATATACATAATTAAGAAAAAAAATGTCTCAAAACCACCACCAGAGAAATATAAATAATAATCTTGAACTGTTACAAGTCTTGATGACACAAGAAAACCAAAAAATCGGTTTTTACTCAGCATGTGTTGCTGCATCTCGAAAAAGAACGATATCATCCAAATATATGTCATGATTTGTTCTAAATACAAATCTATCTTATACGCGTAACGGAAGCGCGCGTCTATCGTCGTATTGAATCAATTAACTTTTCAGAATTCCATTGTAGCGAACAACCATTTTGTTCACTTGCTGTCTAATGATGCAAAAACATTTAACAAGACTGTTTTATTGCATTTTTTTAGCAATGCACAGAATACGCGCCCGCGTTCGAGTCTACTAACGGTTGCAACAAGATACATACAGAGATACAAGCTATACATACAAGCATTATTAATCGAGCTCGAAAATAATAGGAGAGCGCCTTGCTTGTTCGTACGTCGAATTGGTACATTTTTATTGTTCCTCACAGACGACTGTTGAGTGAATAGGTACGTAATTACGATAGTTTGAAGTTTATGTGAAGTTTTCGTCAAAAAATACATTTAAGGTTTTATGTAGGATTTATTAATGACCAACCAACTATGAAAATCAATTTTGCAACGTACAAAATCCCGGAAGCAAAATAAGGGTGAAACTGATTTTTTTTTGTAGCTTAATAAAATATTGTCTCCAGATTTATGACAGACAAAATTTAATTAATTAATTCAAAATCTTGTGTAATAATGAATTTATCACAGATGTTGAAAATTATCGGATAATTCACGTTCATTAATCGAGTTTAGCTCGATATGTTTCGGGCTAATTCGTAGCCCTTTATCTAGGAGCATCTTCGCGCGAAGAGAGCGGAGGCGCGCAGTGCGCGTTTGGCAGCAGCAGCCGCCGCGGCGTCGAGCTAAACTCGATTTATTAAACGTGAGTTATCCAATAATTTTCAACATGAGTGAGTCTCACGTTAGTTTAATGTTATTTGAAGATGTGTATGTAGTTTGAAGGACGAAAGAAAAATAGCCAACTTCACAGACAAGGATCTATACTAAGACAGAGAGCTAAGCTAGATACAAACGTCACACCTCGTTACTAACGTCACGGTACACCTGCCCGCGTCTGCAAATTGAGGATATCAGATGTCGGCTTTTAACATCTGCATACGTTACACGCCAATTTGACGATAAACATCATAGGTGGGTGCTAGAATTGGGGAAAACCGGGACTTTTGTATCGCTGTGACCGTTGTTCCAGTTCCTAAAAAAATACTGCGAAAAATCACCGTGATTTTGTCACGCCTGTCAATCACATCACGATAAAGTATTTCAGTATTTAGAAAAAAATATATCTTATTACTATTACAGTGGGTCTGGCGACGCAAGAGAACCGAAAAATGGGCCTTCGCTGCGTGAGTTGCTGCATCAGTAAGGTGCAGCAACGCTGGTTTTCAGCGAAGCCATGAAATGC
This sequence comes from Adoxophyes honmai, assembly GCA_005406045.1. Classification (NCBI taxonomy): domain Eukaryota; kingdom Metazoa; phylum Arthropoda; class Insecta; order Lepidoptera; family Tortricidae; genus Adoxophyes; species Adoxophyes honmai. The sequence goes on along the minus strand of BHDV01002011.1, from coordinate 16,263 downwards.
GTGTAAGCGGTCAGAGAAAACCAGATTACATTAATAAATTGGAGCATGTGGACAATAACGAAGATAGCTCCAGTCATGGGC
>BHDV01002011.1:0-16133 GCA_005406045.1 Adoxophyes honmai | reverse complement strand
AAATTAAATCTCCCATAGAAAAAACGTGTTTTTTTTGCTGTCTATGGTGTGGAACCCATCGAGCGCGAGTCCGACTCGCACTTGGCCGTTTTTTTTTATTCTTTACTAATAAGTAGCTTATAAAAATCGGATTTGCCCCCCCCTGGCCCAGAACCTGGGTACGCCCTTGGCTCCAGTTATGAAGAAATAACCGCCGTGATTTTATATCGTCTTCGAAACTCAGTCACGGTGACACTACCCTGCAAGTCACGGTGAATTTTTCACCGAGACTTTATTTATGACACACCCCTATATTGATACATTTATGAATAATTCCAACGTCATAAAAAAGAAACAAATATTCATTATTGAACTTGTTACCCCAGAGGTTTTGGAGTTAGAAATACGCTCCTGCGTTTCTTCTACGGAAGTCGTAAGAGGCGATTAAGGCTCAATTCACACCAGAAGAGCAGCGCAGCGCGGCGTAGCGGAGCGCAGTTTCATTGTCATGAGAATTTCAACTTTATTTTCATTACAATAAGACTTATTATCGCATGAGAAACTCTAACGATGCGCGCGGATGCCCGTGGATCGGCGGGAATTCCAGCGCATTCCATAAACAAAGCCGTGCGACTGCGCGAGCTGTCGCGGGAATGCCCGAGGATGCTCGAGTAGTCGCGACGGCCACTGTCAATACATATGTCAATATGTCAATAATTATGTAAATTCCAGCGACTTCCTACGCAATCCAGCGGCTTCTCGAGCAGTCGCAGGCATCCTCGCGCATTCTCCACGGAGCGGGTCGCTGCGCTACGCCGCCCTGCGCTGCTCTTCTGGTGTGAATTGAGCCTAAGGAAATAAACAAAAGACGTGTCATAGGGATTTCAAGTACCTAATTGGTAAGCAGTAGTTTTACAGACAGACAAACGGGGCAAACATACATACATACAATCACGCCTGTATTCCCAAGTGGGGTAGGCAGAGCACACAAAACGGTACACAAACAAATCCACTGACAAAACGATGACTGTTTCACGTTTTGTGGCCATTTCTTGGATATTTTTTTAGGTTTTGAAGGCAGGTATAATAGTGACACGCAGCTACTAGCCTCTCGCCTAAAATATACCTTAAGCTAACGGGCAAAGTAACCTTTAAACGGTTCTTATCTTTTCTTTGAGTCACGTAAACCAAAACCAAACTTAAGAAAGTAGCAATTAAGTCCTTTGAAGCAATCCCACCATTTGCTAACTGCTGCGTCCGCACAACTCTACAACTAACACAATGGGAACTACTGGTACACCGCAGTTCTATTACGTCTTGCGTAACGCCTTGACAACTGACATTTTGATATCGCTTTTTAAATTAAACAACAATCTGATTAGAATAGTTAATGGCGCAGATAATACGAAACGCTACATGGTCAAAACCATGAGTATTCCACGGTTCACTTTAAGTACTTTTTTTTTAGGTTTTACTTGGCAGATATAACACTTAGTGACAGGTTGCTAGTCTAAGTTGTCGCTTAAAATACACCTTAACCTACTACCTCAGTCGCTTGTTACGATACCCAAGAAAAAAAAGGAAAAGTATTCTCAACCCGACATGACACGCAATTTAGGTACCAAGTTAGATAAAAAAAGTAAATTAGTGATTGGTTGCTAGCCTATCGCCCAATTTATACCTTTACGACATCCACCGAAGAACTGGAGAAGTACTAGTCTGAACATAACAGGATGAAAGGCTTCGGATAACATCGAAACATATCACGTGTAACGTGATTAATCCTGTTAACCTAAACCTTGAAAATAAATGAATAGCATAGATACGATGCCGAATCTTGAACGAGTTAGATACTTGTAATACGTCGCTTCGTACCATTACCACGAGTGACTACTCGCTAGCGAGTCATTTGTTCAAAGAATTTACAGCGCCTCTAGTGGTCATTTGTGGAATTAAATATTGAAAGTATGAGTCCAACGATAAATTAATTATTGAATCAAAACAGTAGCGTTTACGTTACGTCATCGTCACTTCGGTATACTATGGATGACTTACAAATTTATAATCGATAAGTTGAATTGAAAGCTGGGTTTTTTTTCGGAGAAAGTGTATTAGGCATAATCCACAATTCTGTTAGTAGTGATCTATTACGGATTTTTTTTGCGTTTTAGTTAGCCATAATTTATTTTTAATAATCCGAAACTCTCCAAAACCATGTGCGAATGTATGTTTTATTATTATTTAAAATTATGTTAGAACTTTGTTCGAACTTATGTGTCATTAGATTACGCCAACGCATAATGTTTTTACTGTTTATCCAAAAAGAAATGATCACGAATAAAATGATGCGTCAAATAACCGTCTTTGATCTCCTTAACTCTAATAACTCGTCTTTGAAATGATGGGCCACGAATTGGCCCGAAACATATCGAGCTAATCTCGATATAAAAACGTGAGTAAATCATTCTCTTTCATTATGAGTGAGTCACACTGTAGTTTTATGTTTAAAATAGCCGACCTTCGAAAGCCGAAGCGCTACAATTCGTATCTCTAGTAACAGAAATATTCACCTCGCAGTGACAACTCCTAGTACCTAGCACAGGCCCTCGTATCAGCAGAAACTTGACGCATTATCCACGTAGCAGCAGTTAAAGTAATTACAATACAGGTGGGATGCAGCGGTAAAGAGCATACGCGCCCGAACTTGCGCTGCTCGGGATCGCTTAAGTTTGGGGCTGTGAGGGACGAGACGTAGCGGGAGATGGGAACTGAGCGATCCTCAGGAAAATGGCGTCGCTGAGCGGGGCTATAGTATAGTAAAGGATAGCGGGAGACGGATGAAAAGCGTCAACCCATTAAAGTATAGTTCATATAGAAGTGGTACCTAATGTATTGGCTACATTTTTTTTTCTATTCAATAAAACTAAATTTAGGGAAATAGGTATTAAAGATTATGTATTTTACTTTACATCGAGTACTAAAAATAAATACATTTTCTTCGTTATTAATATAACAGCGAACTCTTCTCTTAATGGTTCCTATCATCTTCTGAACAGTGTTTTTGTCAATATTTTTGATGTGTTAATTCCACGTGGGTCGCAATGAATTAAGGTCTTTGACCATTTTACCACTCTTCTTTGACTTGCTTTTCATAATTGCCCAATAATTCTCGATTGGGCGAAACCGGGAGCAATTTGGCGGATTCATATTGCGGGGAACATAATCCACGTTATTATTTTCGTACCACTCTAATACCTTCCTGGAGTAGTGGCAGCTAGCTAAATCTGGCTAAAATTTAACAGGAAGCCGGTGGTTACGAATGAAGGGCAGAACACGTTTTTGTAGACACTCTTTTATATAAACATCCAACGTCATAGTTCCAGATGTCACGAAGGCCTTGGTTTTAAGACCACAGCTACAGATTCCTTGCCAAATCATATGTTTTTTTGCAAATTTCTCCAAATTTATGAACTTGTATTTTTCATCAACATTTCCCCTCGTATCAGCCAAGTAAAATTTTGAGCCAGGTAGTTGTTTGAAATCAAGTTTCACATGTTTCATCGTCCATCAAAAACCACCAGTGGTACCAGATTCACGTTTGACCTGTGCCTTCCTATCGAAGGACAAGGCATCCTTGTACCGTTTTATAACCCTACAAATTGAACTTTTGTGAAGATTCAGTGCCTTAGCTACCTTTGATCCAGATCATAAAGGATTTTCCGTGAATTTGTTCGCCATCAGTTTTCTCACTTTGAGTTCCATTACAGAAAACTTTCAAATAAATTGAGCAAGGTCTACAAAATACCCACAATTAAAACATCGAAATATTGTCAACAAATTGTAATTGTCACTTTTGAATTTAGAACATAGGTTTTTTTTTACCAGATTTTTTTGGTTGTGCCAATTCTATACGAACTATACTTTACACCATATCATGCTATGACCGTGCTATGAACATGTCAGGCACGGAATATAACGCGACACGGATGGCTATGCCCACTACAACGTGTCCACATCGTTTCATATTGACGGTCCGTGCATGGCACGCTACGGGTAACTATGATCGGTGACGGAACGAGCTAGTATACATAACCTCATATTTTGTAATACAAAGAATATTTTTGTCTGACACGTTCATAGCACGGTCATACCATGATTATAGTGTAATGAATTTCCACCTTTAGGACCTTCAGGCAAATGGCGTCGCTGAGCGGGAGAACAGTATGCTACCGGTGGGTAAACACTGTGCGATCCTCAGGCAAATGGCGTCGCTGAGCGGGGGTATAGTATAGTAAAGGATAGCGGGAGGATGAAAAACGTCTTAGGACCTTCAGGAAAATGGCGTTGCTGAACGGGAGAATAGTATACCAACAGTGGGTGAATACTACGATCCTCGAGCAATTGGCGTCGCTGAGCGGGGGTATAGTACACTAACGGAAGATGATCGATGGATGGGTGGAGAAAGTGAACATGAGAAGATACGTTTTCAAGAGATTTTTGATAATTACTTGTTACTTTAATGCTCAATCATTACAGTAGGTTTTTTTTTTCGAATTATAATATATATAAAAATTTGAACTCCTGCCATACCCAAAATGTCGTAACCCTAGATTTATAGATAGGCTACTTTCTACCCCGGAAAATCCCTCACAATGTATCAAGACTAGGTGGTTACTTTTCTTTGCCGCTGTCCGTACTTGCTGGAATGTACGCAAACTATACGCAAACAGAGTCGCGGGGAGCGACTAGTCCTACGATAATTTTAATGTCTGACTCAAACGTAGCCACTTTCTGTCCTACAAGAAACTAGACATCTAGTAAAACTCTGTCACAGAGAACCTAAACTATCCCCATCAAGATTAGTTCCCAAGTCAAAAACGAACTCCAACAAGGTGTCTTGTACTTGGATTTCTCAGCCCAGAAACCGCGAATGCTCAGCCCCGGCACCCTAAACCGTCTAAGCCAACATTATTAATGAGACTAATATGAAAATTGTTGAACTAATAACACAGGCGGGGCACGTACCGGGTTCCGCTTCGGGTTCCTACGTAATTTAAGTAATGGATGACATGTCGAATGTATTCTGTATTAATATCGCTGAGCGCTGTGATTCCGCGTTCGGTTTAAATTATGTTGACATTGGATTTGGGGGAGGTAATGGCATTTTTTGGTTCGTTCTAGCAAAAGCGCAAAGATACGTATATACACGTCTGATTTCGTAACAAGGGTAGGCAGAGCACATGAAACGCTAAAGCCACGTTTCGTAGCCGCTTTTAGCACATTTGTAAATAAGTTTATCGCCTAAAGCATATCAAAAGATTTTTCTTTAGTGGCCTTTTAAGACATCCTTGGAAGTGATAGAGAAGTGTGTTATTCTAAACCCGACAGCCAAAAAAAACCAAATTGATTAGTGATCTATTGCAATAAACATAAATAGTAATTTCCTTTGCTTTAGTGTAAGGTTCTGTAACGATTCAGGAATCAATTGGTTCGAGTATACAGGTGGATAACGGGGAAGGTAGAGCACACAAAACGGTACACAGTCCAAAGTATAACTATTTCACGTTACATAACTACATTTAGCATTGTAAATAAACTTGATATTAATTTTTAGTTAAGAAAACTTTACGGAGGTTTCAAACTCAGTTAAGTATGTCCGTACTTAGGAAATATATCAAAGCTGCTTTTCTTAATAACTTACTAGCACTACCAATTACTAACTCAAAAAATATCACAAAACCGAGTGTTATTCCCTACATTACCGCCAAAGCCAAAGAGGGAAATAATCCAACAGAAATCGTTTCCCATCCGTGCGTGCTACAATCCGCCGACAACTCGTAACGGATGAAAAAATTGCGTGCCAAAGCCTTCGAAATGATAACCTGAAAAAGTTGCCATGAAAAAACTTAAACTGTCAACTGGAGCGGCATCGGTGGCGATGAACTGGCGGGTATTCAGCCAACGATATTCTTTTTAATACAGAGTGTAATAGACTCCCTTTAAGATGATTCATAGGGCAAAAGTAGGTTAAAGATTTTATAATATATAATTATGTTTTTGATGGCCGGATAGCCCAGCGGTTAGAGAACCTGACTGTGAGGCTTAAGGTCCCGGGTTCGATCCCCGGTCGGGGTAGATGTTTGTATGATGAATACGAATGTTTGCTCTCGAGTCTTGGATGTTTATTTATATCTACATAAGTAAGTTTATCCGTTGTCTAGTACCCATAACACAGGGATTAAATTGCCTACTTTGGGATTAATGGTAAAACGTGATATTGTAGTGACAAATAAATACTAGATATAGATTTCAGTACTACTAAATTTATAGTAAAAGGGGTAGGATAGCACACAAAACGGTACATAGACAAAACCATGTCTCTATTTCACGTTTCGTGGCCATTTCTACCATATTTGTGTATATTTTGAGTTGGCAGGTATGGTTGTGACAGGTTGCTATTGCTAGCCTGTCGCTTTAAGCATACTTTAACCGGACCTATTTTCTTAGTGGCCTCTTACGACATCCCCGGAAGGAATGGAGAGGAGTATTCTAAGCTCGACACGGGTCATACTTCTATTGTTTAACTTAAAACCTAAAAATTATGCATGAAATAGGTACGTAACGTGTAATCTTCATGATTTTGTCTATGTAACATTTTGTGTGTCTACCCCATTTGGAAAAACAGCTGTAATATATCTAAGGTAAGGTACCAATGCTCGACGCCACCCCTGTGTCACCTGTCTTACTATGACATAAGGTTGCAAGTGCCATGTATTGGGCAGTGTCGAGCACAGGGACGTTTATCTTATGTCATTTATGTAAAGCACGCTGAATATCCATTGCATTTTCTCGGCGAACCGAATAAGGTCGCATCCACGTCAATTCGTGTCAACTCGAATGAAAATTGTAGAAACTTTTAATGGCGTAACTCGCAGTTGACGGAAATTACGCCGCAGTTCAAGGCAATTATCTCGTTCTGCTGAAGGGAGCTGACAATGTATTTCCCGAACCTTTTTTTGACTAAACACAGCGTAAATATAACAGTGGACAGATATTGGATGAAGACACAGGAATTCCATAAAATTTTGTGTCGAATGTGAACGGTAAATCTTAGTTCAGTGCGTATTACATCCGTACCAATATATAAATGTGAAATTGTGTTTGTTTGTTTGTTTGTCCGTCTTTCACGGCTAAACGGAGCGATGGATTGACGTGATTTTTTAGGTAGAGATAGTTTAGGGCATGGAGAGTGACATAGGCTACATGTTGTCTCTTCAAAACCCCCCATTTCCCTAAAGTGAGGAGTGGAAGTTTTCAATGTAGAAAGCTATAAAATTGGTATGTGTGCTATCGCTATCTCTTCTGTGATACCCCGAATTTAACGCGAGCGGAGCCGCGGGCAAAGGCTATTACATACATACATACATACATCACGCCTGTGTTCCCAAATGGGGTAGGCAGAGCACACGAAACGCTACGTAGACAAAACCTGACTATTTCGTGGCTATATTTTTATAGCTGTCTCCACACCAGTGCGCTTTTACGTTCACATTGCGTCTTCCTCTGACGCACGCCCGTGCAACCACAGCGCATGCACTGAAACTAGATCCGTTCTCAATGAAGACGCGCTGGCGGCATGCGCTGTGGTTGGTGGTAAGCGGTGGGCATGCGTCAGAGGAACATGCAAGGTGAACGCGAAAGCGCACTAGTGTGGACATAGCTTTTAGGTTTTGAGCCGATAGGTAAAGAAGTGGCAGGTTGCTGGCCTGTCGCCTAACAAAAGTCGCCTTTAACGACATCCACGGAAGAAATGGAGAGGTGTTATTCCATGGTATGTCATTAATATTTAACTAATTATGATAAATTATTTCTCATTCAGCAATTAGATATCTTTTATCCAACTACAAAACGTTGAATCTTAAAGAAATAGTACATTTTTATGAATAGACTTAATTATGAAAAGTATTTCAAAGCGGTATGATCTAATTCCAAGTCTGGAAAGTTATAATTTCGTCTATGATTTTAGAATTTAAAAATTAGGACCTAATAGTATTAGTCCAGCTTATAATTCAAATTATATCTGTGGGTTTAGTTATGAATATTTTTATGGTAAGAATAAACTGTTGTTAGTAGTTTTGTTTCCAAAAAAACCAACTAACTTCGACTAAGAGCGGTGAACAAATGTGACTGTGACTACTTTGATAATGAACTGGATAATTATTGATACATTTTATTAAGTTATTTAATAATTTTTAATTACGTATCCATTATTAACCTCAAAAAATTCGAACCCACGACGCTCTGCGTGTGAGGCTACAGGTTAACCCTAATTCTAAACATTTTGTGGACGTAAAAACGTTTTTTTTTTTTTTTAATGACAGCATTACATTGGTGAAACAAGTCCGTGATAGCAAAGTTCAGACAAGGCTAGTATTTTAGTCGAGTTGCAAGTAATTTTGTAACTAAGCGTGTCTGAACAATTCAATTTTATTTATTCGAGTAATATGCAAGTAAGTTATTCGAGTCGAATAATTTTATTCTGTTTTATGGGGCGAGTAGCACCTCCCACGACGCGTTTCTGCCCATCTCTCATCGCTGCTCATCTCTGTCTCATAGACTGAACATGTCTAAACTTGTTTCTTTTAGTTGAGTTCATTAGTTGCCACAAAACACCCATCACTTGTGTAACTTGTATGTAGTATTGTTGTGGTGCGAACGATTTATGGCAAGTAGCGAATAATTTAGTTCCTAAATTACTCGCAACTCGACTAAAAACCTAGCCTATTCCGAGCTAGGCTTTATAAATTAGTAACACTACAAAGTACATATCTACTACCCTTATTTTGTTCTTGTTTAGTATTATTGTTGTGTTGTGCATGCGCAGAGCCCACTTAGCGTACTTCATCAAATTAATTAGGACCCCGAAAGCCAGCCAATCAGGGAAGATGGGGAAAAGATGGAAATGGCTTGAAGCGTGCTTACACTGGCGGACACCGCCAGCGGTACAGTAGCACCTATAAGATTTTTCGTGACACAGAATGGTCGAATAAAAAGATGGTGAATCGATCAAAAAGTAATAGGCGTACAGTTTAAATGATGTTCTAATAATATTCAGTTAGACAGTTTTACTCCCATTTTTTTAACTTTGTAAAATTGGGATATATATATATACTATCGCTAAGGACCTAGTTCCCGACGTTACACCAATGATTGACATTTCTAGTACTAATTCAATTAAAATAAAATAGTGCAAATTATTGTAACTAGGCTGTTGAACCCAGGGCAGTAAAAACTAGTACAAAAAAGCACGACTGCAACATGTACTTTATGATATGCCCCGACGTTTTTATTTAAATTTTCACTAGAGCTATCTTAAAATATTTTGTCAAAGTTTCGATATAATTTTGCCAAAAACCAGTTTACTGTAATTTTGTTCATCAACAAAAATCATATCCAAATCAGAGTTCACCCTTTAGTCTGGCAAACACACATAAATAACAGCCCAAAATAACCAATAACATTATTGCCGTCGCCAAAAAAGCAAAGTATACCTACCATTATTCTTGTCCGCAAGTGTACCATTTAATGTAAATCTAATAACGATTGTATCGCATCGCGGCTCCTCCTGTTTTGATGAAACACGCAAATGAAAAACAGATACAATTTTTATCAAGCGCGCTTTACTCAATTACGCATTTTTGATTTTCGGTTTTTCCTTCCTTTACCTGACTTTTGTCGGAAGACAGGTTTTTAATTTTGTGGAATATAAACTGGAAAACGAACGAGAAAAACGACCTCGTGTAAGCGGATTACATAAATACATCATGCCTGTATTCCTGAATGGGGTAGGTAGAGCATACGAAACGTTACATAGGTAGACTACCTATTTCAGATTGCGTAGCAACAGTTAGCAGAATTTTTTGGTTTTTAGGCCAGATGGAGATTTTTTCAACCCAGATGCCTAAGGTATAGTGGTTTGTGTGTCAGTATACTGTAACGGCTGCCTACAACCTGGCATGACATTTTACTACATACATACAAACATTGCGCCTGTATTCTCAAATGAAATAGGCAGAGCTTACAAAACGTTACATTGTCAAAACTATGACTATTTCAAGTCTCGTGGCATATTTCAAGGTTTCAAATTAATAAGTACAATAGTGACAGGTTGTTAGCCCGCCGGGCCCAGTACAATACCTTAGCTATTTCCTTAGTATCCTCTTACGACACGGAAGAAATGCAGAGGCTCCCAGAGCTACCCGGTACAATTCGCAAAAAATACCTGTTTTAACTGCCAGGAAACGTGTCGTTATATAGAAAAACTTTGTATCATCCCCTTTAAGTAGAAGCTCGGAATCACTTTGGCGCTAACATCCTATCGTTGCTCTTTACGCGACTTGCCACGGGAGAGAGAAGAATGCGGAGAATCGATGGACTAGGATATTCGGGCAAAGTCAATACGTGATAGGTTTTGAGAACAATCGTGAAAAGTTCTGAGGATTTTTGGGGTATATTTTGTAACTTGACCAGCATTTTATAGATAATGAAACTTAAATTAATTTGATTAGGATTGTTAACGTTAATATCATCCTCTGCGGGATAGGCAACTACAACAGAGCGCCATTTACTTTTATTTTGAGATGCTTATCTCGCCTCATTCACATTCATTCCTTTTGTCATACATGCTCGGCGGTTTTTGGAACTTTTAATTAGATGTTCTTTCAGAAGATCACCAATCTGGTCGAAATACGTTCTTCGAGGGCGCCCTCGACTAATTAGCCCTAATAGACTTACCTTATAAATTTGCTTACACACTCTTGTACCTAATAGCTTAGTCTCGGCACAGAATAGATAATAGTACAAGTACAGAAGCCTCACTGCTTTGATTTTCACAAATGCCGCCTTTTTATGTGCCTACATAATTATTATTAACAAACGGACCGCACGCTAGCAGCCGACATTGAGCTCTCTGGCGCCGCGCGAAGGTCGACATTACTCCACACCTTGTCAAATGACCCGAAAATAGGGTTGTCAAGTCAATACTTTAATTAAATACCTACCTATTGTACATAACTATCCGCGTGGTGTCAGAATAGAATAACTCCTCTCAATTTCTTCCGTGGATGTCGTAACAGGCGACTAAGGAAATAGGTTTAGGTATGTTTTAGGCGACAGGCTAGCAACCTGTCACTATTCTACCTCTTCCATCTTTGCGAGCCTAAAACTATGCTAGAAGTGACTGCAATATAAACGTAATCATGGTTTTGTCTATATTACTTTTCGTGTGCTCTGCCTACCCCATGTGGGAACACAGGCGTGACTGTATGTATTTAGGTATCTATCAGATTTATGTTGTTTGTAATATTTAAGCCAAAGATACATTAGGCGACATTTGTTGCGTTACATTTGTCGTGCGACATGTCGAGCGATGTAGCGCGACGTCGCCGGACATCGCTCGACATGTCGCGCGACACGTGTATATACGCGGATATAAGTCGCCCGACATGTCGAGCGATGTCGCCTAATGTATCTTTAGCTATACCTACTTAGCGGTTACACTTTTATTTATTCTATGACGCGGGGTCGAATATAATAATTTATATTTTTCATTTTCCCGCCAATCGACTGCAATACAGAATATTTTGGATTCATTTTGCTAATTAAAATATGACACGCGTTTGTGATGTATACCTAAACTGAATCGTGCTGCGTAAAAAAGGAGGCGCGCGAGCGCCGCGGGTCAGTGCGCGGCAACCACTGATTAGGCCTCATCGATGAGGCCGCCGATATGTACTTGTAGCTCAGCGGCGGAACGGCGGAGTGACACCCCCCTGGTCTCGGATACTAAAGTTTTTCTGGATAACGCCCATTCCAACCGACTGATTTTGTTACAATTTGTTTTTTGCTATTAAAGTGAAGTTTAGCCTATTTCTCTAGTTTCAATTTGATTTTTGCTTAAAAAATAAAACGGAAATCTTTTAAATTTTCGAACTCTTGAAACTTGTACCTTAACTGTCAGTTTTAATTTTAAATTTCTATTTAACTGACTAATAACTGATATATTATGTATAATCTTCACGCCCTTCGCCCCTCCGTGCCCTCCTATTAGGCTTAACAAAGCGATCAGCGTTGTCAAAAAGTTGATTCTTCTGCTCTCAATATAATTTGGTTTCCATCTACGTCTCGTTGCCGTGATTAAAATTTGATAAGGGATGTACGGATATTAAGATCGCATCGCGGGATCCAATCAGGGTAGGACGTGTTTTTATGGATAAAGGTATTGTTTACTTACGCTGTTCAGAGGCTGTTAGCTTATGAAGGTTTTTGGAGACTATGAAGCATCATCATCATCATACAATCACTCCTTTATTCCCAGGGGTAGACAGAGTACATGAAACGTGAAATAGACAAAACCATGATTTTAATTACGACTATTTTACGCTTGGCAGCCAATTCTAGCATAATTTTAGGTTGGAAAACAGATGGAATAGTAAAATAGTGACAGGTTGCTAACCCGTTGCCTAAAGCATACCTCTAAACCTATTTCCTTAGTCGCCTTAGTCTCGTTTAGTATGAAGGATACTTGGCATTATTATCGTTGTATGGACCATTCGGGCATAAGACCTAACCTAAACCTAACCTAAACCTAAATCATTAGAATGCGAGGGTGGTGAAGTACGCATTCTAATGCACAATGGAGTTTAGCACGAGATGAACAGTCCTGTAGAATAACATCTTTCCATTTCTTCCGGACGGACGAACAGACAGACTTGTTCCAAAACAAACTATCTATTCAGTGAATCAAAAACAAACTATCCAATCTTCCTTTTTTGGCTGAATTTGACTTTTTCGTTGTCGCAATGCCTGTCTGTCTGTGAATATTTTTGGCCACATCTAGCATATTTTCTAGTATGTTTTTTTCGCAGATTGGTTTACCATAAAAGTAATAAACTCCACGGAAGAGCCCAGGACCTGGCTAAACAATTTCAAAATGGCGCTCGTTTAGGCAACCGGTCGGGCGTTGCCGTTTATTTTTCGGTCATTATTCCGACCCGGTGGTGTGATACCCGTAAACGAGTTTTAACTGCTAGTTTCAAATACACATTCGAATGCATACGTAGTCCGGGTACTGAGGAACTGTGTGGTCTGATGCAGAAGCGGCAGCGTTTGTAAGTGTTCCTAATGTTGTGTCTGTTTGTATCTAGTTTTTGGGATTCCGTACCCAAAGGGTGAAAACTGGACACTATTACTGAGACTTCGCTATCCGTCTGTCCGTCTGTCACCAATCTGTATCTTAAGAACCGGTTGGCATTTGATATTTCCACAGCCAAATTCCAAAATGCATTTGATATTTCCACAGATGATTGAAGATAACTGATTGATGTTACTGCTATAAACAACAAATACTAAAATCAAAATAATAATAATTAAGGGGCTCCCATAGATAAAACATGATGTTTTGGCCGCTTTTAGTGGTCACCATTCTGCAAGCTGTATCTCAAGAACCGCGATAGCTAGGCATTGGCATCGGTCAACGTCGATCGATATTTATCGATTGGTCTGGTAGCTTGAGACCCTGCGCAGACGACAGATTATCTGCGACGACTTTTTAGTCTGTGAAAATAGAACCTATGGAATTATATGTGGTAACGCTCACGCAAAAAGTCCGGCACACTATGCATACAATCCACGCAGGCTTTTTGTGCGCCGCAGACTCGATCACACAAAAAGTCTGTCGTCTGCGCTCCCCTTTAATTACCGACGGTCAATCGATTGGTCTGGTGACATCCTTACGCCCTGTGGACCTGCATATTCCTCTTTCTCCTGTCTCTTGCGCCCGCGCAAGGGTCCAGTATAAACGGCACCCACACAGTTTTCAGCGCGCGTTTGAATGGAAACGACTTTATTTAGATAACCGCCGCCCGCGATATTTCATTCGCAGATTACCGCCATTGATTGGCCTTTTTTACGACTGTTTATCTTTTTCATCTGCCCGATTTATGCTCATTTCGTTTTATGATGTTTACTCGCGTGATTGGGTGGAATTTGCTGGGTGTCATATCTTTTAGAATGAAAATGTTATTTAATTGGACCTTTTTTTTGCAAATTTTCGAGTTCGTTAATTTGGTGGGTGAAATCTACGCATGAATGGAGGCAAAATTGTCAATAGATCATTGTATAGGTACAAACATAACGCCTGTATTCCCAAATATCCCAGAAAAAAAAAAAAAAAAACGGGTAGTCATACAATAAACAAGTACTTTCTAAGCTTAAATATTTATTATTTATATTTAAATAGTAATAATTGTTCTAATTAGCTACATTTATGTAAATTAAATTAAAAGTCTACAGTCGCTCCAGACAGCTGTTATCTACCAATAAGTGTCAGTCTATGAAGTGCTATACCTGGTAGTGAATTCACATCCTCATCTCCTTTCACTTTTCACTTTCAAGCAATAAAACTAGCACTATGGTCACCATATCTGATCTAATGAAGGGGATGGAAGACATTAAGGAACTATTTAGCACAAGAATGGCAAGTTTTGAGAGTTCGGTTCCTCGCAGCGGTGCCGATACACCTCCCATACTGGACGAGTTTGATGTCTTCAAAAAGTTCATCTGGAAAGCCGTATCTGCTTTGAGCGCACAGATGGTACTGGTGGTGGCCACGCTGGACGATCTGGAGATGCGGTCCCACTCCAAAGTGTTGCTGGTCCACGGTGTGCCGGAGGTGGTGGATGAGGACCCGGTAGCTTTAGCTCTTGACATCTGTGCCAAAAAGCTACAGCTGCCACACATTGCCAAGCAATCGATCCCAGTTTGTCATCGTCTTGGTAATCGAACCAAAGGGTCTAAAACCCGCCCCCTTCTGTTGCGGTTTGCCGCCAACTCGGAACGGGACATCGTGTGGAAGGCGAAGGCCAAGCTGAAGGGTTCTGGTATGACGATTTCAGAATTTCTTACAAGCAACCGACACGCCGTTTTCGTCGAGGCTAGGCGAGTGTACGGGCTTTCGCACAGCTGGACGTGCAGTGGACGGATCGTGGTGAGCGCGGGCGGCTCTCGTCATAAAATTACATCTATGGCCGAGCTACGTGCTTTACCGCCGCCGCCGCCGGCTGCCGATGCTGCAGCGTTGCCCTCGCAAACGGATGGTGCGTCGGCGCAGGGCACGACGGTGCCGGGGACAAGTGGCGTGCGTACCAGACGTCAATGTAATGCAAAGCCATAGTCCGAGTTGTCTTGGCCATCTTCATATTTTTTATTTTTAATATACTTAGCTTCCTTTATATTTATTGCGCGAGCAGTTTAGGGTATGTATTTTTTCTTTAGCAAGTTTAACATGTCGTTGTACGGTGCGAATAAATTTAATTCTGTCAGCAATAGATTTGACACTGACAGTTGTGACAGTTGTCAGATCATAGATGCGTTTTGTTACTGCAGATGGCAACGACATTAAAGTGTTTTTTTTTTTTTTTTGATAGGTTCTTTCTACCTGAACTGCCGCGTTATATTTTTTCACACTATTGTTGTTCTGTTCTACTCTCTGTTAATACTTTTTGTTGCTGACTTTGTTTTCCTTTTTCTGGAATATTTAAATTTAGTTCAGCTGGCTGGAGGGCGATTGACGAGACTGATCAGTCTATTTATAAGGCGCATAGGTTTAATAATTTTTGGTTTTATACTTATAGGTACTTTATTATTTTATATATTTTTTATATTTATTTATTAATTTTATATTTGCCTACATACAGTTACATGCAATGTCGGATGCTTTCGATGAGAGTTGTGGTAGTGAGTTTCACTCGTTATCTTCGTCGAGCCTTTACGAATCATTAAGCGACATTTCTGATGTACCTGATCTTGGTGACAGATTGCTCAGCACTTTCACTCCTTTCCTGAAAAATTTCAACACTGTTCACATAAATGCACAGAGTATCCCCGCCCATTTCCCTGATTTTCTTGCCACTTTTGCTAATAAAAATATTCACGCCATTCTCATTTCGGAGACATGGCTTAAGCCATCTCTTCCTTCTTCCCTATATCCTTTACCATTCTACAATTTAATCCGCAACGATCGGACTGGACGCAGGGACGACGGACACGGTGCAGTGCGTGGAGGCGGTGTTGCCATTTACTTGAGGGATGACATA
>BHDV01002004.1:106191-143967 GCA_005406045.1 Adoxophyes honmai | reverse complement strand
TGGTGTCAATAATGTGTAGAAACGCGAATAGGTGGATTTAAGATTGTAATGACGTAATGACTGTGCAGCGTAGCGCATATGATGATAGTCGATTGTATTGGATCAATATGATGTGGAATCGCGAATAGGTAGAAACAGGAATGTGTAGACGTAATGACTGTGAAGATTAGCGCATGTGATAAAAGGCGATTGTGTAGTATGAATATTGGGCGGAATCGCGAGTAGGCGGAAACAAGATCGTGTAGAAACCATGACTGTGAAGGGTGACGAATGTGCTGAAAGTCGGTTGTGTAGTATCAATTTTGTGCGGAATCGCGAGTAGGCAGAAACAAGATTGTGTAGAAACCACGACTGTGAAGAGAAACGCATGTGAAGAAAGACGAATGTGTGGTATCTATATTGTGTGGAATCGCGAATAGGCAAAAACAATAATGGCATGACGCCCGAATAATCCATATATTTATAATAAACTAACTGACAGACTAAACAGTATTTTTGTCATTGTCTATTTTTGCAGTTGCCTCCTACGAGAGAAATGAATACGGGAGATAGGAGAGCAGCAGTATAGGTTAAAAACTTAAGTCACCTGTTGTATGTGTGAGAAATGTGTAAGAATAGACATTATATGTTAAAATTTCCTCTTTATAAAACTCATCATTTGTATATCTTGCAAGTTTGATTATTCCTGGACAGGAATAAGGCACCTGTTGTATGTAGTTATAAGTGGATACTTTGGTATGATTGCCACGAGTATCACGATAAAATATAAATAGTTGTTAATATTAAGTAATTTTCTTCGTATTTTTTGCGTCGTTCATTGCAAACTGTACACAACTTCATACAACAGGTGCCTTACTTAAGTTTTTCACCTATAGCAACCTTTAATATGTATGAGTTAGAATTAATTCGTTGTGATTGTTTTTAAACGAGATGCCTGTAGTCCCCACGCGGGCTCCAAAACAAGAGATTCCAAAAGAAGCCTGAAATATTTAGCTACTTTGACAGTTATTGTACCGGCTGCTTACCCTGTAACTTGGAATGCTACAGTGCTAGCAACGATTGCACGTAGTGGCATTTTTATATTATTCATTACTTACAAATGTTTTCCACCCAGCGCTTCTGAATGCGCCTATGTAGTGCTGCCATCTTCGTATCAGTCTGCTGCGAAAATGGTCAGAGCGTCTTTCAAATATTTATATAAAAAATATATTTAATATAATTTAAGGCGCCATCTTTAATATTCCACGGAGCACAACAAACTGGGCGCAGCATATTAAAGCATCAATGCCTCTTTGAATGCATTGAAATACAGCAAACATCTCAAACTCAAAGACCCTCGATCGGATAACAGCTTACGCTTTCTAAATGTAACCTTTTCAGCAGTTGTTAGGGCGCGATCTCTAACCTACAATCGTATCAAGCGCTTACCTGTCGGAGGTTTTATCTGCTATCTGGGCTTTGATCCGGGCTTTGAAGAGCCGCGGACCTTTGTCGCCCCAGGCTCCTCGCCTGTTGACGATTAAGACATTGTATGGCCACTATTAGAGGGCACAATCGTTTGAATATCCCATTATCGTCTTATTTGGCAGTAGCATACATACATACGTCACGCCTGTATTTCCAAATGAGGTAGGCAGAGCACACTAAACGCTACATGGACTAAACCATGAATATTTCAGTTTTTGTGACCATTTCTAGCATATTTTTACATGTTTTGTCAATATCTTGAAGGTCAGCAGGAAGAGCTCCCTTTAGGGATATGTTCGCCTTTGTACTTGTGTTTTGTTTATTACTGGTTATTTTGTCATGTGTTTATTAACCGACTTCAAAAAAAGGAGGAGGTTCTCAATTCGTCGGGATCTTTGTTTTTTTTATCATTTTTTTTTATGTGTGTTCGCTGATTACTCGAAGACGCCTGGACCGATTTGGAAAATTCTTTTTTTGTTTGAAAGGGTATAGTTTCCAGGTGGTCCCATTGTCAGCATATCCTGATCTGATGATGGAGTATGAGGGAAATCGAGGGCAACCCTCAAATTTTATAGGCACAGGTAATGTTTTTAGTACATTTTTCAAAGCTACACCAGTATTTACGCCTGGCAGTAAAAAAAATATGACTGAGCTGATGATGGAAGGTCAACTCCTTAATGCTTAGGAGTTAAAAGATAATTCTTTCAATACTTAATGCACCTGCAGACTGGAAATTATAATTTCAGTAATTAGTGAGGCCTGCTGGTGATGGAAGGTCACCCTCATTATTAGACAAATGCTTTCAGTATAGCCCAAATTTGAAGTCGGTTTTTTTTTGTTTAAAATTATTTTGTACAATAAAGAGTTACATACGTACATACATACATATTTTTTAGGTTTTAAGTTAGCAGATTAATAGTGACACCTTTCCTTCTCGTTTACTTCTCATAATGATATTTCGCCTGTCCCTATTAAAATCGGCGGATCTGCAAATCTGCCATTTTCTGTTTATTTCATTAATGGACCCTGAATTACGGTAACTTTCATCTCCCGCAAAAAAATCTTAAATTTTATGGCTAATTTACGAAATATACAGGTTAAAATCGTCGGATCTCACTTAAGCGTCCGTTAAATATGTCGAATCTTACTATCGGACAATGTTAGTGGGGCGAGCGGGGCGGCCGAGCGTACGTAACTGCCAGATCCGACTATGTTGACGGATTGAAGTTAAGTATTCAAATGTCGGATTTACCACTTCCGACGTTTTTAATTGTTAAAGTTAAGGATTGAAATGTCGGATTTACCATTTCCGACGTTTTTAATCGTTAAAGTTAAGTTTTGAAATGTAGAATTTACCACTTTCGACGTTTTTAATCGTTAAAGTTAAGTTTTGAAATGTCGGATATACCACTTCCGACGTTTTTAAACGATAAAGCGAAAGTACTGAAAAGTGGGATCTACCACTTCCAGCGTTTGTAATTGTTTCAGTAAAGATTTAAGCGTCGATAGTACCACATACGACGATGTTAATTGATTTTATCAAAAATTCTAATGTAGGTAGTACCATATCCAACATTATAAAGTGATTTCGTATAAATCTTAACTGTCGGTAGTGTCATGTTCCATACAATTTTTTCTAATTATAACAATTTGAAATGTCTACTTTCTTATTGCCGAAAAAACTAATAGTTTCTCCTAGTGAGAGGAGGTCTGTGCCCTGCAGTGGGACGTATACTATAGGCTGGTTGATGATTGTTTACAGAGTAACATAAAATGTAACATATTATTGAGATACTAATTAAGCTACAAGTCGACTTTTATAGTTTGTAAATTGTTTCCACAGATAGATTAAATTTATAATTTTTAAAGATGTGCCGACTAGTCGTCGACTAATCAGTTAAGTCACCTATTCGAATGCTTTTTTAGTCGGCGACTAGTCGGTGGCTAGTCGGCAAAAAACGTCAACTAGCCGGCTTTTTACTTTGTGTATATTTCTCAATAATAATATGTACTATATCAGAGGAACTAAAATGAAATAAAAGCTTATTAATTAATTCATTATTACTTGGGTTTTATAAATCAATCTTACGCATTTCGACAAGTAGGTAAAACAAACCAGTCTTTTCTTCAGTAATAATTTTCTAAAAAATACTGGCTTAAAAAGGAGATAATATACATACGAGGATTGTCCGATAAGTACTAATATTATCCAGTAGTACATCTTTTCAGACGGCTCGTGTTAAAATTTCAGGCATATTGGATTTAAAGTTTTGTTTTCACAGCGTGTAGACGTGTCGGCAGATTTTAGAAAAATGGAAAAGAGCAATATCGGTCGGTGATTTGGTTCTTGTATTTGGAAGGGAAATCGCGCAGCGAAATCAAAGAGCGCTTGGATACTGTGTACGATGAGTCTTCTCCTTCCATGGCGATCGTCAAATGTTGGTTCAGCGAGTTTCAACGCGGTCGCACGCCCTTTTTTGATGAGCCACGCCTAGGAGCCCCAAAAACGGCTACCACGGAGGATAACGTGACAAAAGTCCACGATCTTGTATTGGCAGATGGCTGATTGAAGATGCGCAAGATAGCTGAGACAGCAGGCATCTCAAAAGACTGCGTGGATCCTACATGAAATATTGGACATGAGAAAGCTATCGGCTCGATGGGTGCCGCGTTTGCTCACGTCGGACAGCAAGCGCATCCATGAGACCACTTCAAAGCAGTGTTTGGCACTGTTTAAGCGCAATTCAAAGTAGTTTCTATGTCATTTCGGGACCATTCACGAAACATGGATTAACTGGTACACACCAAAGACCAAGTAACAGTCAAAAGAGTGGACTTTACACAGCGAATGTGCTTCAAAGGAAGCGAAGACTGTACCATCGGCCGGAAAAGCGTTGGCCACCGTTTTCTGGGTTTCACAAGGTGTTATCTACATTGACTACCTGCAGTAGGGCAAAACAGTCACAAGGCTCTATTATACTGAACTATTGGGCCGATTCGACCTCGCATTGCGGAAAAAACTACCTAATTTGGCGAGGAAAAAAGCGTTCTTCTACCACGACAATGCACCGGCTCACACCTCCGCCGTTGTCACCCCCAAATTGGTCGTTTTAGGCTACGAACGGCTGCCCCATTCACCGTATTTTCCAGATTAGGCCCCGTGTCACTTCTTTTTGTTTCTAAACTTGAAGAAGTCACTCGCTGGGCACAGATTTAAGTTGAATGAGGAGATTATCACCGCCACGGAGACCTATTTTGCAGACCTCCAGAAAACATTTTTTTTCTGACGGTTTAAAGAAGTTGGAGCATCGCTGGGTCAAGTATATCGAGTTGAAAGGAGACTACGTCGAGAAATAAATCACAACTTCAAAAAAAATCATGTTTATTTTCTAGGCTAAGTACTTATTACTTTATTATTAGGCTAGGTTAAGTACTTATCGTACTGCCCTGGTAACATAACATAACGTATCTATAACATCAACAAAACAAAAATCTATTATCTATATAGCACGTAAGCAAAGATGAACTTATAAGCGACTTTAGCTAAGTAAATAAAACACCCATTAGTTGCAACTGGCGCACGAACAAGCTGAGAACAAAGTCGGATCTCCAATATCTCCGAAATCTGAAATCTCCGAAACCGAGATCGGACTACCCGTCTAGTCGGCTAGTTGGCTAGTCGGTCAAAGTGGTAGTCGGCACATCACTAATATTTTTAAATATGGATTCAATAATGTCGTTAGTGGGACTTGCTACAAAGTGTCTTTGGATTTTTACAAGTAACAAGGTCTTAAGTGGCACTTGCGACTAGTAGTTACTTGATTCATACAAACAACAACGTCGCATCTGGTAGTTCCGACGAATCAATATTAATCTTTCTCTGTTAAAAAGGCCACAACTGAATTTTCGCATATTTACAAATTTAATACTTATTATTCTTAATGTTGAATTGAATAGAACTAACCTAAATAGCAATACTGCAAAGTTTCAAAAACATTCTCAATATAAGTAAAAAGATATAAGCAAAACATACTTTGAATCGCTCTCCTGTAAAGTTGCTGATTTGCAGATCCGACTATTTTAATAGGGACGGGCGATTTATGCATTGAGTAAACCTTTAAATTAGTTAACGGGTCATAAAACGAACGAATTCTATTTTGAAACAATAAACCAGGATGTTCTTACCCCCGCCTATTAAATATTTACAGATTTTCCTCAATTAGAATAGATATGTTGTTTATTATTAAGATCATTACCCGGGGGTTCATAGAGGTTCAATTTCCGGACAGATTTATGATTATAATGCACAGTCCGACGGGCTTTGATCCCCGTTCGCGGGGCTTAGTCCGCTTTCATTGATAAGGTCACAAAATCTGTAGCAGTTTACTCTTTAACTAACATCGGTAAAAGCGCTTGTATACTTTGAAGATAGTCGTAGAAAAACTTTCAATGAAAACTTGGGAAAATTATTACCATTAAAAGAAAATACAGATTGTGGTTTAAAATTATTTCATCGTAAAATTTATTTTAACGCTGTGTACCCAAAATGTTTGTATAAATCACAGTGATAGCGCTCAATTAATCCGTTGCGTACAGTCACTGTGGTGTTGTCATTTAATGCAACTACCTAAAGCTAGACGTCGAGCTGTCATATTTTATATACAATATGGCAGATAATTTTGACGTCTTGTCGTCAAAGTCATTGACGAGTAGGTAAACCCCGTTATCTTGTCGCAAAGATTTTGTTTTTCAGTAGAGTATGAATATTTTTTTTATCGACTAAGTATATAAATGTCGATACTTTTTGACACTGATAATTTCCAAGAGGCGTCACTAGGTACTATTTATTACTTTTATATCTATATAACAATAAACAAAGTAATAAAGCCTAGGGTAAACACAAATTAGGATTACTCATATTTTTTCCACAATAGAGACAATAAACTTTACGCAACTGTATATCGTCAGTGTAATTAAGGGTTATATTTATAGGGATTTTTGTGATGTCAAACAAAACGTTAAATACTCCAATTAAGAAAATTCAAGTGCATTATTAAACATCGATATAAAGAAGGTCGATAAAAATATTATTCATACTCTACTAAAAACAAAATCTTTGGGACAAGATAACGTGGTCTATCGACGAGTGTAGTTCGTTATGTTATGGACTAATACCATAGTTTGTTCAATAACGAGATTTAAACAGGAATCTCTCACACTGCGCATTTACAGCTTTCGTTTCAATTTAAACGCCCGCAGCAACTATCTCTGCAAACGAAACGCCAAATAAAACGTTCGAAAGTTAAACTCTCTTTTACTTAGTCGAGCTCGGATGTAAAACGATTTAAATCTGAATGCAGCTACGGACGAGCAAAAAGCCTGTCTCATAAATATGGACGACAATTAGGCGGCCCGTCTGGCAGCCACCTGTGGAGGCGAGCGAGCTAGTGCTTAGTTTGTTGCTCTATTTTCGACCGCAGATACTCGGGATGTCTCGGGCGCTTGAGGTTCTTTAAGGTTTTTGTGAGATTATGTGGATCTATACCGTGTGGTGTTTGGATTAGGACACCTCTCCATTAGGTACTTTCGTGGATGTTGTATGAGGCACTAAATATATGTATAGTATACCTATGCGTTTTAGTCGACAGGCTTACAACCTGTAATAATACCTCTGAACTTAAACCTAAAAAAATATGCTACAAGTGGCTACGAAACGTAAAATAGTCGTAGATTTATCTATGTAGCGTTTCGTGTGCTCTGCTTTACCCCATTTGGAAAAACGGGCGTAATTTATGTGCGTGTGTGAATCTATCTATTTGTAAACCTAAATGGGATAGGATCATAGTGTTATAGTTAAAAACATTTGAATACCTACTACCTACCTTTTTTAGGGTTCCGTAGCCGAATGGCAAAAAAACGGAACCCTTATAGATTCGTCATGTCTGTCTGTCTGTCCGTCTGTCCGTCCGTCCGTATGTCACAGCCACTTTTTTCCGAAACTATGAGAACTATGCTAATGAAACTTGGTGAGTAGATGTGTTCTGTGAACCGCATTAAGATTGTGACACAAAATTAAAATAAAAGCAATAATTTTTTAGGGTTCCCCATACATGGAACTGAAACTCAAAAAATTTTTTTAGTGTAAAATGTTACTAATCTTCAATAATTACCTACTTAAATAGATTAGGTTACATTCCAGTAAAGTCCATGTTACAATATCTACGTGGTTTTACAAAATTTAGCCGCGTTTCAAAAAAAGCATCAGTAACTTTGTTTCATCGTTCCATCAATTTTATTAAGCTACTATGTATGTGGCGGTGCGAATTGTAGATTATTGTGCAGCGTGCGGGCAATGTGCGAGCCTCCATTGATTTTATTGTTCCCACTAAAATATTGCTAGTCACAGCGCGCATTCAGTGCCCATAAAACTATTTGCTGGCATTATGTATGAATATTTTTCCGATAACATACGATATTTTGTAAATGCCGTGCTGTGATTTTTGCTTTTTATTTAGCTTTGAATTTTACATTCAATGTTAGCTTTGGATTTTGTCATAAACTTGCCTACTTGCAACTTTAAAGAATACGCTTTTGAATAGCGAGGTAAGTAAATTGATTCCGACGCAGCATAAAAATATTTAGATAAAGGTTACCGCCGAATTAAATACCGCATTTTAGCTCGTGCGTGCTCACGCATTTGTTAAAAAGCATTAATATTTTCCTGGTTTTTTTATGCCCCATTATACGCTACAGAAACCTTTTAACATCGGCCGCTTACAATTCGTCCCGAGGCGTGCGGTCGCTACAAAAGCTAAATTAATTTTAAAATACACGAAAAGAAATTAACTTTCAGCCGCAACTGGGGTCGGGAAAGTTTGGAGCGGGAACTCCAAAGGACTTAAAAATAATAAAACGGACGTGATTGACTCAGTGGCGCCGACACATATTCTATAAACAGTTTCATCTCTCCTTTGGGCGCTCGTTATATTTAGCCGGGCAGAATGTTTTGCTTTCCGAGTCGGTGCCATATTTACTGACCCAAGAGGTTTAATAATGGCCTCCTGAATACGCTTTACGGACACTAAGGCGGCTCGGATGTGATCTAGTTACAAGTACGGTAATAAGCGGGGAGATATTTCTTTGAGGCGCAGCGCGGTTCTTATTTCAGACGTTTTAATTTACGGAGCGCAGGCTCCCCGCGGGGCGCTTAAGCAGTCTGGGACATTACAGACTAATTTTTACATGCCTTTTTGCGAGAGCCGCGGATAATCGAACTGCCAATCTCGGCGGAACAAAGCAGTCTTCGGCGCAACTATGGCCAACTTTAATAAATCAGCTTTAGCTCGCTGTTATGGATTCCGAGATACCTGATAAGTATCGATTAGTTTCTTGGATGTGTTTCATGGAGCTATCAGATTTTAGCCGTCAAAGAAATTTCGAAACCTTACATACATACATACATATTCTCACGCCTGTATTCCCAAGAGGGGTAGGCAGAGCACATGAATTCAAAAATTCAGTGCCACGTTTAGCAACTTGAGGGTAACCAGATGGTCAAACGTGATTTGTGGTGACAGGTTGCTAGCCCATCGCCCACAATACACCAACCCTTTCCCAGAGTCGACTCTTACGACACCCACGGGAAGAAAGGGGGAGGAGCTATTCTAACCCGGCACCACACGGGCAATTTCGAAACCTTATAAGATGATAATCCATACTACTATTATAAAGAAAAGTGTGTTTGTTCGTCTTTCACGGCTAAACGGGGCGACGGATTTTTTGGGTGGACATAGTTGAAGGGATGGAGAGTGACATAGGCTACTTTTTGCCTCTTCATAACTCCCCACTTCCCTTATATGAGGAGTGGAAGTTTGTGTGGAGCATTCCGGATTAGGTACTTAATAGGTATTATTCCAGCACTTAGTATTAAAATAATTGCGAGATCCCTTCGGTGTTACCCTGAATTTAACGCGATCGAAGCTGCAGGCAAAAGCTAGTACATACATAGAAAACACGTCTATATTCCCAAATGGGGTAGGAAGAGCCCACGGAACGCCACACGATTTGCAGCCATTTATAGCATAATTTTACATTTAAAAGAGTTGGAAGGGGTATAATAGTGACAGGTCGCTAGCCTGTCGCCTAAAGCTTACCTATTTTAAACTTACGACATCGGCAGAAGAAATGGAGAGCGTGTATAGACTACCTGTAAATGTTTAACTGGAAACGTCAGAAACTGACAGGTCCCGCGCACATATCGACTCCGGTGTGTTGCTGTGCTAAAGCTAAGCGTCCACAGGTCCGCATCGCACGCATCGGACGCATCGGATTCAATCAGATGTATGGCGAAATGCGATGCGTACGATGCGGACAGGTGGACGCACTTGTATGAGTTTCTATACAAATAATACTACAACCCGTTGCGTGCGATTCGTCCGATGCGTACGATACCGATAAGTGGACGCTTAGCTTTAGTCTACAACTTTGTTAAACTACGGTGGCAACAGCCTCTTTGAAGCGTGTCCAAAAAATCTTGAATTCTAATGAGTATTCTAATTTGTGCAACCGAATTCGCGAGTTCGAATTTAAACAAAAATATGCATAATTGTCAAACGGAGGCAAAGGGCTGGGCGCAGGTGCCGGCTGCTTGGCGGGACAGGTCATTAATATGCTAATGAAGCAAGCTCGGGGGACGCGACGCATCGAGAAGACGGGCTTTCTTACGCTATTAGCCTTTGTGTACAACTATCTGACTCGCGGCAGGCAAAGTCTTGGTTTACCGCTAGTACACATTACTACAATCTTCACAACTTGTAGCTTGGACTTATTTTTGAATGACTCATCCATTTCGTCAGTGGATGTCGTAAGAGGCAACTAAGGAAATGGTTGAGGTATATTGTAGGCGGCAGGCTAGCAACCTGTCACTATTATACTTGCCAATTTAAAACCTAAAAAAATTTAGAAGTGGCCATGAAACACAAAATAGTCATGGTTTTGTCTATGTAGCGTTTTGTGTGCTCTGCCTACCCCTTTTGGGAATACAGGCGTGATGTGTGTATGCTTAAGACTATTAGCGATTCCAGGTTTTTTCTCCTTAAGTTAATACGCAGTTTAATAATGACTTCCAAAAATGCGTTACCTCTGCATTTATTAAAAAACCAACGGAATAGAAGTTAAAACAAAGTAATGACCTTGTTTGCAGCTATTCGACATGCGATCGGTACACATCAAAGTGAGCCGAGAAGGGCTCAAATATGCCGGCGATAACTTTAAATGAATTCCTTAATTACATAGTGTTGATTCGTTCCCAAATACACCCGAGGGAGACACGTAAATTAGCTATCAACAAATTAAACCCATTCCTAAGGCCTCCTTCTATCAGCTTACACCTTTTAGTATATTGCGTGAAAATTATACCTACATGTGTAAGTAAACTTAATAATGTTTAAGTCCCCGCGGCGCTTTGACCTAATTCGGGTTTAAAGTGAACTATTAGGAAGTAATGTGGGGTCAAATGAATCAGCAGTTCTAGGCTTGTGGTAGTTTAGTGAAATTTCGTTAGATGAACGCTTTTTTATCAAATAGAGTGCGCAGTGGCGATGGTGTTTGGAGTTTTTGTTTATACCTCGCTAAAAACACTAACAAAGCTCACATTTGTACATAAAGTCATTGTCACATAAACTATTTTGTTGTGTTTTATATGCAACTAGCTTTCCGCCCGCGGCTTCGCCCGCGTGGAACTCGGTTATCGGTAATTCTCCAGACTTATGTCAAAATTCTAATTACCGCGTCGCTTTTTTTCCGCTTACTTTTCAGTGAATATGATATTAAATCCTGAAACATATAGATCATTGGAATATAAATAGTTAAACATTCCAATGATCTATGTATTTCAGGATTTGAAATCATATTCACTGAAAAGTAAGCGGAAAAAAAGCGACGCGGTAATTAGAATTTTGACATAAGTCTGGAGAATGACCGTTATATTGCAGTAGGTATAAAGCACAACTATAAGAAAACTTCTCGTTTCAAACGACACACAGCGCCATCGATCTATCATCTATCGATCAGTTATCGATTGATATCGATCTATCATCGATCGATATCGATCTATCAAGCAAACTATATTTTTGTTTTCCCTCGGGAACATCAATTTTTTTCGGGATAAAAAGTAGCCTATGTCACTCTCCGTGCCCTAAACTATCTCTACCTAAAAAATCACGTCAATCCATCGCTCCGTTTAGCCGTGAAAGACGGACAAACAAACAAACAAACACACTTTCACATTTATATATTGGTACGGATAAAGAGTCAATCAAACAGAACTTACGGCACGAGACCTCACATACTGAGCGCTCGCATGTGCCTAGTAATGGAACTAATGTAGACTGAATTGACGGTCGATATTTTGTTAAAAGTGGCTACGAAACGTGAAATAGTCATGGTTATGGCGTTGCGTTGCGTGCTGCTTACCCCATTTGGCAATACAGGCGTGATGTATGAATGTACATACATTAAATGTTACAGTTTATTTACCCCTCTAGGTAAGAAAACTTTAGGTTATAGTAAAAATAGCAGAATTGTTCTCTGGGGTATCTACGCCAGCGAAGCTTTAACAGATCCATCAAGCTAACCAAAATGGAGGCGCATTCGAAGCAAGAGCACTGCACAAAACCTCCCATGTTGACTTTCCCGAATAACTAACTCCAAACATAATTATCCCATCGATTTACGGGAAAATTGGCGACGCCCTCCGAGGGATTCCCTCGATATCGCCGCAAATTTCTTGTGCCAACACGGAGTGATATTATGATATTATTGAGGGCCATTGTTTGATTGCCTCATTATCGGATGATTGATTCCATCAACATTGCTTGCGATATTCTTTGGGTATTTCTCGGTATTTGCGGATGGGTCAGATTGTTCTTTAGGCTGTGAGGGGGTGGTTAACGGTTTAGCTGTATCGTGATTTAACTATTCAATTTAGAGACAGGTTAACTCTTATGCCACTTACTGGTAAGAGTTGTTGCCTAAATATGACAACATGTGTAAGTTATTAAGTCTAAATTCAATTAAAAAGTGTGTGTTGTTTCATCATAAAAAAGGAATACTTTACGAAAATCTCTTTAGTTACTTTATCTTATCCTTACCTGGAATCTAACCATAAGTTTATGACTATAGACATTCATAAAAACATCGCGCCTGTAATTTAAATAGGGTAGCGTTAAATAGTCAAATTCATGACCACTTCACACATTCGTGCCAATTTTAGCAATAGCAATTTATAAAAACGGTATAATATAGGGACTTCACCAGCCAGCCTTCCACCGACATTTTCAGATTGTTCATCATAAACATACCTACAAATAGCACGCCTGTATTCCCAAATGGGAAACCAGACCACACAAAACACTACCTACATGGACAAAACCACGACAATTACACTTTCCTTAGCGACTTCTAGCATATTGGTTAAAGTTGAGAAATAGTTGTTGAATTGTATAACATTACTTAAGTCATTTACTACTTAAATATTAGCGGTGTTATCAAACCTTTTTAACTACCATTCAAATGTCGGCATACTCCTCCTCGAAATTATGGCATAATGAACTCATGAAACTCAATAAAGTTTAACGATATTATCATGCCATCAGTTGCATCGCTCTAGCAAGCTCGTGCGTGCATAGTGCCGGCGAGCGCAGCCATCGGCGTTACTTGTAATAAATTTAAAATATATGCGTGTCGGTCCCGCCGGCATCTGCTGCATACCAAGTGCCTGCTACTTACAAATGATTTTAAAAACCCCTCTCTCCTTCCACTAACTCGTTTACTGCATTTTATATTCATTATTTTACCTCGCCAGGTCGTGCGCTTTTACGAGGTACTTAGTTATGACGTTCAATCTGCTGCGCGCTGAATTTCTATCGGCGAATCAAGGCCGACACATAACACCTACATCCAATACGTTTTGTTAATAACATTTATTAAACAAGTTTCACGAGTCTTTAATTAATTTAATTTTCCGCCTACAAAGAAAGTAATAAGCTGTACCCGGTAACTGATTTGTTTTGCTAATATGTGACGCGTATCAAAGTCAATGAAACAAAAGTTGTGAGTTGTCGCGCTCATTTGTTTGGGGGGCGCGGGCGCGGAAGAGTAATTGGAAGGGACTCGACATCATTGTCGTCTTCGGCCGAAATTAACAAAACACCTAATTCCGTAATCCATCAGTAAACGTCACTCCGGAGAGATCAGCCGGCAAATTTTAATTCTGACTGGAGCTTAAGGCGCGGTTTATTGCGGGGCGAACTTAATGTTTCGCGTGACTCGAATACTGAGATATCATTTTAATTTTAGCAGCCCCTCCGCTATCTGCGCCGCTGCCGTCTCGCGACCCGTCAACTTTACATATTTTTGAAGAAAATAAATCTCATTTGATAAAAAAAGAAGTGCGCTGTAAACAGAACCCGGTTGATGGAAATTTGCCTTTAGTATTCAGTGGCGTAAAATTAAGGTAGAGAGGTATAATTTGCCAACTCGTGAATTACGCATAAAGGTCGCTCAGATCGGCTCGGCTCGCCTTTACAATACGTGACACGTAAAGCTTAATAAAATTCCCGTCAGACACCATCTCGCTGTGATTACGCACGAGTATAAGATTTCGTTCGAATATGTTAGTGATCCCGGAAGGGCTACCGCTAGCTTTTCTCGCACTCGTGTTAAATACTTCCACTAGCCTCGTGTTAAATAAAATGCAGTCAAGTTCCACTAAACGCAGTGAAATCAAAGAGCGCGGTGCCGAAAGTCGCAACAATTTTATGATTCAATTATGTGCCGTCGCTGCGGCAATATGCCGCGTGAAAATGACACCGCGCCCCGCCCCGCCCGCTGTAAGCCTCCAGCTTACGGCCGACTCGATACCGTATCTCAACCGGATAATAAACATTGTGGTTAAGGAGATTACTTTGTAGTACAAACTTGTTCATGAATTAACCAAAATAAACATAGTGGGGCGCGCTGGCAAGACGCGGGCGCGGCGGTGGTTCTAATTAAATTTGGATAGTCGCGAAGTCGGCTCCTCAACTTTGAATGCAGGTACGCTGGTACGCGTAATCTCCGGGAGCCCTCGCATGGCCGTACGCCTGTTGGAGTAATTTGTGTCGGAAACATAAGTTAGCCGCTCCGAGTTGGACTAAGTAGCCTGCGATTCACTGTGGGATTGGCTCGCAACTTCGGTCAGCACTTCATATCTTGCAGGACTTTGTTGGGCCATTTCGCAAACAGCGTATACGCGGGAATTCCCATTGTGGTGCACCGGGGACGTGTACAAAAGCGTTCCGGAGTTAGTCGGTAGATTGCGATCACCTACGGGCTTGCCGCGTGCTAAGTGGATTGAAGGAGGACCTCATCTGTTCGCCGTCAGCCGCCGAGACGGGGGTGGGAGGGAGTCCCCCGGCCGCCTGCGAATTGCGTTAAATAAAGTCAAATTGAGCAATAAAGGCTGGCTTCCCGCACTAATGCAATAGAATCGCGGTCGGCCGCCGTTGGGCTATACCCACTAATTTACACTTAGACCTTCCGGTTTAGGTTTTGTCTCGGCCGACTCGATTAGGCCGCATCAACACGGCCGGAGACGCGCGCCGGCCGCTTTGTGCTGGGAGACGGCTGTCGCGTTAAACTGATTAATTGACTTTGAGGTAATGTGCTTTGACTATGATCCTGTGTAGAGAATTGCCTATTTGACGTCTATTATAGTACGTTACATCTCAATTTACATGTTGCTTTACATCAAATTAATTGGGTGTTATTTCGATTCCTTTTGTTCATTTAGGTGCATTATCGTCTGCTATCTGTTCATTATCTTGCTTGCTTCGAAAATGGGTACTCATAAAAATCGTTCTGAATTCCAAATGGTGTGCAAAGTAGAATAAATGTCACGTAGCCATGTCTATTTCACGTTACGAAGTACGAAGACACTTTTAGCACAATTTTGTGTTTAGAAATAGATTAAAGTGGTAGATAAGCGACAGGTTGCTAGCCTGTAGCCTAGCTAGAGAGTATCTTCCTTAGCCACCTCTTACAACATCCAAGGAAAAAAAAGGAGAGGTTTTGTTCGAAAATCCCAAGAAATTATTTTTAAATGACAATTTAATTTCCTATGATACTGTCCGTTTCCTAATACACAGGCTACGTTTTGGTAATAACTAAAAATAGATAGGTTAGATACTTAATATTCATAAATATACATATACAAGTAATTAATTATGTTTATAACCATACCCCGGACGGCGAGAGCAAAAATGCTTCTGCTCCTAGTGCTTAATTAAATATCGACTATTCTATCGACATCCATATGTCGATAGAATAGTCGACATTTAATTAAGCACAATTATTATTTGTAAGCTTATATACTATTTAAATCAATTTATTAATTATAATCAATTTGTCATACTCACGGGAATATTCGTAATAGATAAGAGTGAGTGACAGTTGTAAACAGATACTTTTCACATTGTAATAGATTTATAATGGTCCTTTATTTGGATGAAATGGATTTTATCGTCAAGACGAAGGAATTTAAAATCAGAAAATTTAGAAAAAATGCTAATTGTATGTTACGAAAAATACATAAAATACTGAATAAATACAAACACTTGGTTTTTAATTTTGTTTACAACAATAATTAATACTTCTGCATATCATAACGGTGGTCCAGTACATCGTGTTGTTTTTATCGACATCGACCAAAGTGTGTGTCCTCGCACTATTAAGCTGTCAACGCATTTTTGCTCCCGCTGGCCGGGGTATGTTTATAACGACCTCTGTCCATAACCTACATAATGTTATTGTCAGGGCATTATTATGCGATATAACCCTAAAATGTGCAGTGTAATTCAAATGGCCTACTTAAGCGGGCTCGCGTCAATCGAGCTAGATGAGCGGCGCAGAAATAAAGGCGTTAAGTGAGAGTGACGAGGGCGGTTGAATATGACGCGCTTTAGCGGAGAAATCATCGCCGCCATTACTCCATAGGGATGGAACACAGTCGACTTTCATTCTTCGTTTTTTTTTTCAGGCAGTTTTTCTGTCTGTCTGTCCGTCTGTCACCAGGCTGTATCTCAACTTAAGAGCTAATATATTTCTGTTACAGTCAGTATAACAAAAAATACTAAAATCAAAATAATAATAATAATTAAGGGGGCTCCCAAGCTCCCATACAGCAAACGTGATTTTATGCAGTTTTTGGTACGGAACCCTTGGAGCATGAGTCCGACTCGCATTTGATCTGTTTTTATGATCTATCTGTTACAGGATGCATAAAATTCTAAAGAAACATAATGCTAAGAACTCTAACATAAATCGTAAGAGTAGAAATGAACAGGTAGGTCTTTGCCTTGTTGACAGCACTAGTAGTAACAATCAGTGCCAGCCCTAGCATACTGTGTACAAATAACCCTTTCCTCGCCGCGTCTTGCCCCGCGTTCAGAAGGCGGAGGTTTAAAATTCAATTTGTATCAATTTGTGTGTAATCACCAGGGGGCGCTTAACACAAAAATACTCCGCGTTATGAGACGGTGTGCCGCGGGAAATGAGTTGTGAATGGAGTTATGCATTCACCGTGATTACCGTTATAAACCCACAATCGGGTACTTTTAATGGTGAATTTTTGATGAGCGTGAAAAGGACTGTGACTATGAATAAAGTATGTAGGTATTATTCATTATTTTGGATTACAAAACTGGTTCCATACTGCTTGGTGACTTTTTAACCGACTTCAAAAAAGGAGGTATTCAATTCGCCTGTATTTTTTTTTTTTATTTTTTTTATTTTTTTTTTTTATGTATGTTACCTCAGAACTTTTAAACGGGTGGACCGATTTCGATGATTTTTTTTTGTTTGATTGGAAATGGCTTCCCATTGGTCCCATTTTAATTTCATCAATATCTGTCGCGTAGTTTTTGAATTACAGGAAACGCGTTTTGTATGAAAGACATCAACGGGCAGTCGGCGCGTCTTAGTAAAACTTACCTACATAGATACTTCATGATCCAGCCTATATACGTAGCAGGGTACAGGCCTCCTCTCAGTATGAGAGGGCGCTTGGGCTATAATTCCCACGCGGGCCCAGTGCGGATTGGGAACTTCACACACAACATTGAATTGCTTCGTCGCTGTGATACACAGATACTTACCTACAAACAATCACGCCTGTATTCTCAAATGGGGTAGGCAGAGCACACAAAACGCTACATAGACAAAACGATGACCATTTCACGCTTCGTGGCCACTTCTAGCATATCTTTTTTTTTTGTTTTAAGGTGGCAAGTATAATAGTGACAGGTTGCGAGCCTGTCGCCTAAAATTTACTTTAACCTATGTCCTTAGTCGCCTCTTGCGACATCCACAGAAGAAATGGGGAGTATTTTTATGTGTTTTCGCTGATTACTCGAAGACGCCTGGACCGATTTGGAAAATTCTTTTTTTGTCTGAAAGGGTATAGTTTCCAGGTAGTCCGATTGTCAGCATACCTTGACCTGATGATGGAATATTAGGGAAATCGAGGGCAACCCTCAAATTTTATAGTCACAGGTAATGTTTTTAGTACATTTTTCAAAGCTACACCAGTAATTACGCTTGGCAATAAAAAAAAATACTGAGCTGATGATGATAGGTCAACTCCTTAATGTTTAGGAGTTAAAGGATAATTCTTTCAATACTGAATGCACCTGCAGACTGGAAATTTCTACATAAACAGAAGTTTCCTTTCGGGATAAAGCTAATTTGAAGTCGGTTTTTTTTTGTTTAAAATTATTATTATTTCTAAGATGGTTTAGGTGGTCATGTGTGTGCATCATTTTGCTCGGGTAATTTATGTCTTAGGAGTTTTACTTACATACGATCACGCACACAAATCGTTACAATGACAAAAAATTACGACGCCATGTTTCGCATCCAGCATAATTTCAGGTTTAAAGACTTGATAGAGGTGATAATAGTCACCGGTTGCTAGTCTGTCGCCTAATGCATACTAAACCTATGTAATTTTGTCGCTTTTTACAATATCTACGGAACAAATGCATCATTACTCTTTATCTAAATAACACATAATATGTGTAATGAATAAATATGATAAACGAGCAGAATCAAGCCACCGTTTCGACCTACGCTGTTCAAGGCGATGAAAATTCAAATAACTTGCATTCGTCGTCAGTTGTCTTTTTAAAACGTTTTTAATATTCCTCAGCCGTCTTTGCCCGTTCTATGGCAATTCCGTCTTGTTTTAAAGCAGACAAATTGAGCTTTTTTTTGTTTACACGAGTTGGGAGCACTTGGAGCGAGGGTAATCTCTTTTACGTTTGTTGGATTGAGCCTGGAGAGGCCTCGCCGCGCGCCGGCTTCCTGTGTGTCTGTTTGTCCGCGCTAAAGGCATTCCTTTCGCGCGGGCGCGCGCTCACTATGCGTGTAAATTTTTAAGCTCAGCAATGCTCCTTGCATTCTTTTTCCCCATCGCGCCTTTCTTTATTCAAATACGTATTTGCAGTTGTCAGCGCAGTCGTTATTTGCTGTCTCGTCTTCGCCGGCTCTTTGAACCGGGGCTTTCATTAAAGCATTATCCTTGGGTTATAATAGCACCCGCGTCAAAGGGCGGGTTGACGCCGCACTACAATACGCACTAATATATCAATTGCTAGTTTAAAGGCAAACCGTCTCAAGATATGCAATTACTGGCTTACGTGTTTATAGTTGAACCAATTAACGGTGTGAATGGCAGCGAGTTCGCTAATTACACGAGCATTGCCTAAGTCAAAAGCGACTGCGCGGGAGAGCTAGACAAGGCCGTATTAGCATGACAAGCCCGCTAACTAGACGCCATCCGCCTCACACAAACAAATGCCTAATTTGAACTTTGATACCCATACGAATTAATTGCGGCCTCATCGTCGCGAGGGCGCTGCGATCGACGCGGCCGCAGCCGAACCGCATCGACGCAATTTCAGAATGAAAGGGTCCCTGTTTAAATAAAATCCGAACGGCCGGGACATAAAAGAACTTAGCCCGGAGCTTCCATTCGAATTTACCGGTGATAAAAACAACTGAAAATAATTCATAAAAGTAAGCGAAATAAAAGTTCACAATAGCAAAGACAAACGCGGGCCCCGGGCGGAGACGGAGCAAATTATCTTTTTGCCGCAGAGCGCATCTTCGCTCTTTAAGAATTCTCTTTTAAATTGTGTTTCGGTTTTGGTCTTTTTGTGGAGTGCGATGTCCTTTGGCCGGTCGCAGCCCTTTGCATTAATAACGCGGACTAATATTTGAACTACATTACTTTCAGAAGAATGCTAAAGAAGCTTTCTATTACTACAAAAAAGGGTACACGATTTAATTAAATTAACACCAACTCGTCTAATTATTTTTCTGTTCGCTTTCACAGCTTTACTTTCACTTGTGTTAAAATGATCCCGTAAGTATACCTTACATTTGGCAAGTAAAATTAATGCACTCGTAACGCTACGTAAAAACCTGACTATTTCACGTTTAAGTTGGCAAGTGTAATAGTGACACCTTCTTTACTAACCTATTACGACATCCATATAAGAAATCGGAAGTTGGTATTTTAAACCGCCACCACACAAAAAACAATTTCACATCTACAAAAAACGTCCATCAAGCCCGTAGCGCATCGAAATTTCTTCTTCCGCTCGACTAAAGCCCGAACGCACCCCACAGATTAGGTGAAAATGAAAAATCAGCGAGAAACAATAGACTTGACATGTGCGAACCCTTCCAATCTTATCGAATGCAAACACTCGCGGCTCGTTCCGGCCATTGGGCGCGTCGTTTACACCGCGGCGGTTTGCAGCTAGTTGTTCGAAGTTTAGATACCGGAACTGGTGAGGGATTGACAGGGGAATTGGGATATGAGAGAGTAGATGATAGAAAACTGATGATGTAGAGTTCCTGACAAACGCGCTTTGTGTACCACCGCGCGATCGCCAACGGACTAGATGGGAAGATGTCGAGTTAAACTCAATTTGAGACGTGAGTTATCCGTATTTTCCATTACGAGTCAGTTTCACTGAGGAATGAGAGGGTTTGTCAAGCCTACTGCTGTCTAAATAACATAGGTAAGTAGGTATTTTATAAATGGAGCTATAGATTCATAATCCTAAAGTTTCGATTAAATAGTTTACCAAACTTACTCCACTTAGTAAGTCATCTGATTAAGAGATGAGCGTGATAAAACTATGAAGAAGAACACCAAAATTTATCTTAAGCTAAAATATAAAAAAATAATGTTATGTGTGCACAATGAAAAGCAAGGAAAGGAGACTAAAAGCTTTTTTAGTTTAATTGACGGATGCCGGAATTATTTCAAAGTGATAAAGGTGCATACTAGCCGCGGAAGGAATCATTATCATCAGCCTTTGTTCGTCCACTGCTGGACATAAGCCACTCCCGATGCACGTCACTCTCACCTGGCTCTTGCCAACCGCATCGCAAAGATGATCATTCCACCGACACGCATACAATTTCACACACACGCCAGCATTATGATAAAAATACTTGCAAAGCTGCACGGCTGGAGCAATTTATCCACATCATTCGATGGCTTACATTTATTAGTCTAAGCTTGCCACATAACGTGTTAGTAACTTCCCCATTTGAAGCGTCGCGCTCCCCCAAAATCTGTTCTAAATCTCTCATTTTTCATACCTGAATTTGTCACTTTCTTTGACAAATAATAATAAAACCAGTATACGGGGTATCAGATATGTGGCGGTCGTAACATAACACTCAGTTAGCGGGGTGTACCGTAGCCGGCCCGTAAAATAGTAATAAAAACCGAATAAATCCCCGGCTCCCCTGCGAACCTATTATTATGAACATGCGCCCTCATAGGGAACTATGAAATATTCCTTTAAAGTACAAGATTATATCGGATATTGGATCTGGGATGGAAAACGCGCAGGTTCTGTTTCCTTAACGCATAAACTTCACTTGTTTTACTAATGTAATTGTAAATGTTTTGCACTTGGTTTTATGAATAATTAATTATCGATTGATGGGATTTTAACCAACTATTTATAAATGTAAAATAATCTCTACCTATCTGAATGTGTATTACATTTTCACGCTTCAATCACTGTATCAATTTGGATCAAATTTGATTTGGATAAAAAAGTGTCAAGGAAGACACAGGCTACACAAAATAAAATCTTTTCAACGAGATAGTGATTTTTTTTGCATTAAGACCTAGTATTTTTACTGTTGTAAGTATACAATTTATTTATATTTAAACCGGCAAAACTCCGCACTTTCTCTTGACCTAAATACCGTAATCTGAAAAGCATCCGCTCTCTATAAACTAAAACCAAACTACGTTTAAACTAACCATTCATTTCCTCAAACGTCCCTAAACGAATCTTCGAGCAGTCTCAGGAGGCAATTCTGTTCATTTAAATTTCTTCATAAATAGATAATAAAGGGTGGCGGGCGTTCGGAGGCTTGTAAACTGGTTTATTCGATAAAGACTGCGGCGAAGTTAGTCGAAAACGCCGCCTGTTTCGCTACGGCGGAACACAGATTACGGAACAACAGAATAGATGTTGGGCCTGTGCCTTTAATGCCTATAAAGCCTGTGAGTTTGTGTAGTAGTGCCATTTTTAATTTTAATTATTTTTGACATCTGGTACTAAACAGTCACAAAACTTGTGTTTCTTACTTATGTAAAAATGACGTCGTCGTTGAAATAGATTCATGTTTATTTTGCACAACCCTAATTTCTTCATATATACCTCTTAATTTAAAACTTTAAAAATATGTTAGAAGTGGCCTAGAAACGCAAAATCCGTGCCTACCCCATTTGGGAATATTTGTATCAAAATATCTCAAATTGAACTATTTGTTCACCAGAAGTCAAGACGCATACAAAATAAGAGTTAAAAATACATTTGAAGAGATCAGAGAGTATAAACGCATCTCTAAACTTAAAATTAAACGTGGCACTGGATTTTTAAATTCATGTGCTCTGCCTACCCCTCCTGAGAATACAGGCGTGAGAATATGTATGTATGTGTGAAAATTAAATGAAAATTATTATCTCTAAGACCAATCGACTGGATTTCGTAGTTAAATTTAACCTGGCAAACACAAATTCCAAAAGTAGAATGTCCTATAGCGACCTTTATTTCAATTCATTTAAGTGGCGATACCCCTTACAGTAAATAGGCTCGGGCCTCGCAGGCCGCGGTATTGTGTTACGGATACTACAAGCAGATTTTATTTTCCGCTTTTTGGGTAATCAATAGGGGAACCCGACGCTTAACAACCGAACAGGAAGCGAATGGAGAGGATTCTGCATAGAATCAGTTATTAAATTTTACAATTTGTCCGTTTTTTGACTCTTAAAACATGTTTATGTATACACGGGACTTAATCACGGTATTTTTAACTACCTATCGACGTTTCAAAGTCCCGCGTATACATAAATATGAGTGATAATCACAAAAGTTTAAAACAGTTTTTTTTTTCAAAGCGAAACTTAAAAGGTGCTTGAAGTTACTTTAAACAGACTATTAACATAATTTTAAATATAATTTTTTAACGTTAACACAAACATTAAGTTACGTTTAAAGAATCTTCAAAAGAGCCACAGTATACCTCTCTTTTATAGCAACTTGCTCTCAATCATGCGTACAATTTCTAATATTTTTCAAAGCCCGATCAATGTGCCACAGGGGCTCTCAAAATATGTTTAACTTAATATTTACTCAATAACGTCGTGTTCGTAGATTTCTTTGTTTTGATAGTGAAATATAATATTCATTGTAATGATAGATAGGTAAGTATTTGCATTGCGCGGCCCTTGTGCTCGAGTTGGGTAGGGATTGAAAAATCGATGTGGTTCAGTTGTTTTGCTGTTCGTATTGTTTTAATGCGAAATAGGAAGTAATTTCCCTTGTGGATTAGAATAACACTTCTTCAATTCTTCCGTGGACGTCGTAAAAGGCGACTAAAGAAATAAATAGGTTATTGTATATTTTAGGCGACAGGCTAGCAACCTCTCACTATAGTACCTCTCAACTCAAAACCTTAAAATTATCCTAGATGTGGCTACTAGACGTGAAATAGTCATGGTTACGTTTATGTAGCGTTTGGTATGCTCTGCCTACTCCATTTGGGAATACAGGCGTGATGTTTGTATGTGTGTATGTGGGAAGAAGTTGGTGGCGCCTTCCAAAAATGTTTTGACATCGCAGACGCTACACGGCGTAGCGCGAACGCGTAGAGCGTCTACGTCGTAGCTGAATCAGTTAAGCTAAGCAAGTGAGCTTGCTGATGTTAATCTAGAATTTATTATATTAATGTTTGGTCTTAGAATGTAATTGATTTGGATAGTTGAAGTACAGGATAAAAATAAAATTATCGCTATTAAATGACCCAAAAATTAAAATAAATATTAATCTAGTGTTTAGCAAGCACAAATCAATAAACATTTGAAAAACCTTTTTTACTAGCCAGCTACATTTTGTGTTTGAAATACAAATAAATTGCCACAAAACTGTACTTCAAGCAATTTTTAACGGTGGTCGATTCTGGCGACTTCGAGAGCGAACGGCAGACAACGGTAGCGTCTCGAGTGGATGATTGAGCCTGAAAATAGGTCTCCACTCGTTAAGCTCTCGGAACAACTGCTAGGGATGCCTGCAGTCTCCAATATAATCGATTAAAAGATAATTTAAAGGAGAGAAATCATATATATTAATTTTTATTAGTTTTTAAAGGATGGTCTGAAATATTTTTAATATCGACGAAAAAAGAGGAGCATTATAAAGTGTTTGTGTGTGTGTGTATGCCATTGTATAATGGAATATCAATTTCGGTTTGCGATTTTTTCATTTGAGCTAATTTTTTCTACGTTTTAAGTAAGCCCTGTATTAATTTATACCTACACCATGAAAACCGCGTCCAGCCTTAAAATGTAATAATATTTTTTAAGGGTTAGTGTATTGTGGGCGATGGGCTAGCAACCTGTCACTGCAATATCACGTTTAACCACCTGTTTACCCTGAAATTGCTAAACGTGGCACTGGATTTTTGAATTCATGTGCTCTGTCTACCCCTCTTGGGAATACAGGCGTGAGAATATGTATGTATGTGTAATATTTTTTTCTAGTTTGAATTAGATGAATGAAAATGAAGTAATTTTTAAACAAAGTTTTCTTCTCGCTGTCTGTTGTTCTATGTGAGTGTGGACACAGCTTGTACTACAAACAGTATTTAATTATAAAAGTGTATTCCAAAAGGCAAATGTTTTCACTGGTTACGGAGAAAGTATAAATAAAAATAGAAAATTTTGCCACGTTGAAATGAATAGCAAGTTGGCAGCCCTACTAGCATATCGTTTTAAGCTTTCAATTGTGTCCAATGCACTGTGTTTTACCTCGTGGTTCGAAATTTGATCGAAATGTTGAAACTTTAAATATTTAAAGGATTCTAGAGAACAGACTACCTAAGTACTGGGTAGATCACTGTATTTTCTGTATACAGCTTATCTCTAGTAAAAGGTGGTAGCAAATATTTTTTTTTTTGAGGATCATACGCATAATTATTTATTGTTTTAAGGCACATTTAATAACTTTTGTAGTACCCAATGCAAGGATGATTGTCCTTAGCCGGTAATGATGATTATTATTTTTTGTATCAAAAAATAACGTGGTCACGCAATCTTTCAGTTTGTTATTCTATTAGTAAACATTTCCAAATATTAAAATAAGATTTTAATTTTCATTCTTAGGTCTTTGAATTATTTAAGAGATACCCAAGAGTGTTTGATTACAAATTAACATACACCTGTCGACAGCTAAACACACATCGCTACACGCGAATAAAACTACTCAACATGAAACATTACGATCGTTTTGTTTAATTACACCACAAAAACTACAATTCACTATAATTTATTTACAACGGCAATCGACTAATGAACCGTCCCGAGAACGCACGCCCATTAACACATTAGTAAAGTTCAGGGCTAGACGACTTAGTGCTTAAAGTGGTCTGAGTAGGGTTTAAGCTGGATCGGTGGCGGGGTGGCTGTTAGGTCGTTTTGGTGTATGATTAATGTGCGGGTGCGGCAAATCGAAACTGGTAAGTGGATGAGAGTTATGAGGTGTGAGGCGAGCTGAGGACCTTAAGACGTTGCAGCTAGCGAATTTTCGTACAATTTCCCATACAACATATTGCTACTAAGATAAGTTACTCATGCTAAATTTAGCCACTAAACAATTTTATTTCAACAACTCTAGGGGAACTTAAGTTTTCACTGAGCATCCCATACAGTTATTACGGTTTTTGATTATTTGGCTTTATAATATGGACTATTATAAAAATGAAACAAATATTTGATAGTTTTGGAAGTTATTTGATTACGTGGTATCGAAAAATTAATAAGTAATGTAATATCCATGTTTAAACAAATACTTTGCATTTAGTTTATAAGTAGGTAAAAATGAACTCTATGTAGGTACAACTTACGATTTGGCTTATAAATGTAATAATTATAAGCTCTTAAGCTACCTTTAGGTAGGTATACAGGATTGAAGACAGTGACGTTTGATCATTTTTATACCACACGGAAGGCAAACTGGCAATCACTAGAACCATCACGACGACAGTAAATATTACACGTATTTCAAACTCGCTCAAAATTCGTCATCAAAGCAAACAACTGTATACCACCGGTTCACCTCCTTAAGAAAATCTAGTTACGTTTAGGATTTTTTTAGAATAATCCTCCGTGATTTATAGTTGTTGTTGTTACTAACCTGAAAAACATTGACAATACTTTCTATCTTGCCGATTTCAATTTATTGTAATTTGTATTGCGATCATTAGACCAATAGGTACTATCTAAAACTGGAGCTGTTGATCTCTACAAAGCTTACTGTTTGTAGAGTAAAGCGGTTAATATTTTACGTAAGTCCGTACACAATTTAAAAGATGAATAGTTTTAATAAACCGCTCGCGTGGCCGGGCTCGCAGCGCCGCGGCGAGCGCAAGCATACATTTAAGTGTTAATTTAATTAATTGTCCCATTTCCCCACATAGAGTGCACACGCGCGCCGCCGCGCCCTCACCTGCGCCGCTAACAACACTATTTTTCACTTACATCAGAACCCAACAAATTGGCTGCGTTATTACTCGGCTTCGCTAACGTGCTCATAAACGAGGAATGGCCGCTAAATAAAACAAACTCGCCACCACTACGGCCCCTTAACGATCATACCAACTAATTCGCTCAAGAAAATCATCTTAGAGTCGTAGAGCCACCTGTAGCTCCTACCTCTCCGAGCGCAACTTTGCCAATTTAACTTTATTTGTATCGGCCCAATATTTGGAACTTGATATAACTTTTTCCGAAGTACTTTGTCGCCCTTAAATATCGTGTTCAACATAAAAAATGCTCAAGTTATCAGGGAATACGCTAACTGATTGTGTAAGAATGGTAACGGAATCGAGGGACGCGAAGGGCGAGCGGAGGGGCGTCGTGAAGAGAGCCTCCGGAGGGCGGATTATTGAATTATCAACAAAACATCGTACGCCTGAGAGCCTGCGCTCCTCTAATTACTTTCTACTCTCTTTACCGGTATCATCTTAAAATCCGATGAGATTTGAGTAGGTAATCGATCGAGCTGTAATTGCGGCGTCTGTTTGAACAGCACGAGGTTCGCGCGCGCACGGGGCTCGATGGAGGCTGCGAGCGCGGGATTTGCCGGGAGTGTTTTTAAGCCCGTGGGCCGGCTCGATATACGTTGGGCAAATTAAAAGCAGGCCATGCGTGCGGGCATTGTGAGGAGGCCCGCGTTTTATTGTTACCGATTTGTCTGCCCGGGAAAACACAAATGGCGCGGAGCCGGGTTAAGCTCTCTGTTAATCGAACGCGGGCATGTAGGCGATAGCGCGGCGCGGACGCCGCTGCCTGGCAACCGGGGACACCCGCTCATTCATGAACTTCGCGAAATAATAGCAGATTTTATGATACCCGTGTCTGGGGTAATCGATCAC
This sequence comes from Adoxophyes honmai, assembly GCA_005406045.1. Classification (NCBI taxonomy): domain Eukaryota; kingdom Metazoa; phylum Arthropoda; class Insecta; order Lepidoptera; family Tortricidae; genus Adoxophyes; species Adoxophyes honmai. The sequence goes on along the minus strand of BHDV01002004.1, from coordinate 116,430 downwards.
CGTCAAACCGCAGCCGAGAGACTTAGGTAAGCTACGTAAATTTCAATCTAGATTAGATCAAGATTTGCTTGAGTCTCAGTTGTGTTTGTTTATGTGAAGTTTATAACGTACCCTACGGTGTTCAAGTTGATAATTTATTTTAAAAGTTATTCATTCCAAAATGACATTAAAACTAAATCTGCTACTTGTGGATATTTTTAACACAGCATGCTGTCAGGTTTGGCGAAACGGTTTTTTTTTAGATTCAGGACCTTTTGGGTGAAAACTTAATTAATTAAAAATTAAGTTACTAACAATATTAAGTGTTTTTTTTTATTACCATTAAAACTGAGCTGAATATGGAAGTCAAAAAGAAAGGCCTTGGCTCAGTTGTGGGACAGAGAAAACGGCTTGGATAAAAATGCGAACTTAAAATCATAAATTACAGCTTAACAGATATATAGCACTAATACGCTGCCTTGTTTTTTTTCCGGTACTTGCTTAAAAGTAAAATAAATAAATATTTGCCGGCGACACACCCGACCGGCAGTTGCGGGGCAGGTAACAAGATTACACAGCTTCACTTTTTACATGCTAAAATATTTAAACGGTGAAATCGCCTTTGTAGAGGTGTTAGCTGGAGGGGGGCACTCGTGTGAGAAATAGCTCCAAATATCTCGCGACTATCCGAGGGATTCTTGCCCCTATTTCCACGGGATCGCTCTGAAATGACAACAGATTTAGGGTAAGCGTGAAGCGAGACGTGAAATGTATCCGAGCGCGCTACGCCTTATATGACATTCTTCGTACCTACTATAAATGAAAGCGACGCGCCGATGCCGTAATCTCACTTTTATTAAAAACTTATCGAGTTGAGAGCTCGGTTCCTGAAACGTAACTACATTATCGTGAATAGGACCCGGATCCCTTTAAGAGGCAATATGCCGGTCGAAGAAATTGAAAAATAGGTATTTGCTAAATCTATTGCTGTCGCGCCGTGACCTGCCCAGACGACGTCGAGTGCGATAAGAACAACTACAGCTCGGACCGAAAATACCTATGAAAATTATTCAAAAACAACGTTTCGTAGTCCCCTGATTTCTTCTCCAAAACTTAACCGATTAAATATGTTTTTTCATTAAATGTTTAAGAAATGTCATAACTGTGTTCCTATGTTCTTATATTTTGATATAATTGTGTTAAAATTAGTTTCTAGAGGTTTGAACACAACGGAAAAAACTTGCCAATTTTTCATGTTTTTGAAGGTTAATATCTCCTTTAATAGTTCAATAAAGAAAAAAAGGAAAACATAGGAACATGCTAATATATCATTAGATTGTTGATGTAAAAAATCATTGTTCTACGGGTAATATCCAGTGAGGAATCAGGGGACTACGTTTCCATACAAAATATGACCGCTCCATTTCCTCTTAATAAGCCGTGAGACGTTTTTGTTAAAGTACTGGCCGGAAATTTCTTTCCAGCCAATAAATGTACTCTGAATGTATTGTCAAGTCGTCCTGTAACGAGGCGCGAGTGAATGGCGAAAGATTTGCATTCATTCATTCTTCCGTTCGTCGGATGTTTGACTTTTGTTTGAATATCCGATTACCGTCTTTGCTCGCACGATGTGCTTTTATTTTTACACTGTGCGAAGAGTTTAAGAGCTTGTATCAATAGTGGGTTTAGCTTAGAAAATTGAAGTGTGCAACCTTCCAGCGTGCAAGTTCTGTGAGCAAATATTTTTCTTCGTGGTATTTACCGATCTGGTGTATTGGTACTACCGATACATTTAAAATAGTAAAAGTGAAATATAATGCTCTTAGTTTAGTCTTAGATAAATAAATACTTATTTAACCAAAACGCTAATTTGTTTGTAAATTATATGTACCATCGAACCAATTGATTACTGACCCACCATAGAACCTATTCACAGTGAACGTCATAGTGACATTGCATTGATTGACAAAGGAAATGTGTATGACGTTTATTGTGACAACGTTCTGCGGTGGGTCAGGAATCAGTTGGTTCGATAGTGCCTATAACAAGTTTTCTCATGAAAGTTTGGTTTGACATCTGAAATGATAAACTAAAGCGTAAAAAAATCGAAATCGATGAAAACTAAGTTAAAAACAATTATCAAAAAAATCGTTTAAAAAAGGCTGGCCCCCACCCGAATAACACCTCTCCGATTCTTCCGTGGATGTAGTAAGAGGCGACTCAAGGAAATAATATAGGTTTCAGGCGTCAGGCTAGCAACCTGTCACTATTCTATGGCTACGAAACGCAAATAAGTCATGCTTTTTATTTTTTATAAATATTCTACGCAACGTTTTGTGTTCTCAATTTACCCTTCTTGGGAAAACAGGCGTTATGTATGTTAAGGCCTTTTTTTACTCAATATAGAAAAAGAAACTGTAGACAATTTTAATGTAATTATAGTCTAAATTCAAGTTATTTCGGAGTTCGCAAGTCAGGATTAAAAAGTCCCCATTAAGGGGAAGGAGTCTCGTAACGACACTTGTAATTAACTCGGTAACCCAAGCCGCAACCCTCGTAATCAGTAAATTAGACTCTATTGTCAGTAGATCTCTTACGACTTTGGCTTGAAAATTGTTATTGACTTCAATTTTCCCCTGTGTTCTCACATTTTTTTACGACAATTTTTATTTGAAATAGACAAACAAAACTCTTTTTTACACGACATTACTTCATGCTTTCATTCATGATGCCATACTTTTAAAAGTAATTCAATAGCATATGTTGTATTTCTGTGCACATACTTATATGTGAACAGCGACATAGATGGCTACATTTTTTGATTGCGTTAAGTTTTTTTTTAACAATTGTGACACCGATTATTTATTTTTTACACATATTTATTCACGATTTCTGGGAAAGGCTCTTGACAGACATACAGACAGATAGACAATGATGTGGTTCTATAAGGGCTCTTTAAAGAGGTTATAGGAAAACCTGTTGCTGTTTGAAAACTATGCCGCGAAAAAACTAATACGGTATACGATAATTTTTCTCCCCACATCAAATTAGGCAAGAATCCCTGACCACATTAGAATAATTACTGCACTAAAGGTCACATGAATAGTAATAAGCAATTAATATTCGTGAAGCAGGAAAGTGGCACCGCAGCGGGCACGCAGCGGCGGCGGCGCGGCCGAAGCCCGAGAGGTGAATGGCTACAATCAAGCCTCTACCCTCATTTAAATATCAAAACAGCCTCTTCACGCGCGGTTAGCCCCGTCTATCTCATCCCGAGCCCACAACATAACACAAACAAATTAATTCGAATAATGAACCCTAATAAATAGGGATCTGTTTACCCCATAAAGAATAAATGTTATAATAATTGGGGCAAGAGGCTACAATTTACAGTTTAGAATACCAAATTTCGGAAGGGTGAATTAATTTCAAGAACAACGCAATAATAACACAATGAAAAGTTTATTCGGCCTATCAACAAATTTGTTCAATTTAATTTTATTTATCTGATGCTTTTGGGGTGATTGATAAAGCTCCTAGTAAACAGACACGGGTCGTTACATTTGTAGTGTGTATTTTGAGGTTCGATACTTCATTTTGCGTTTCATATCAGGGTCTGAAAAGTGTAATTAAACCTGAGTGCCCGAGATAAAAGCAGCGGAATGCAAGAGTTGCTTATTTAGGAGCGCCGCTGCTCACCGGCTCGTTCGCGGACAAAGCGGAGGTGTCAAGATTAAGCGACGCGGCCGCCGGCTGCATGAAATACCGTGTAACATTGTTCACGGACTATAAAACTGCACAAAGCCTTTTCAATTAAAACTTTCAATGGCGTCCTGGTGCTAATTATAGCACAGGGAGGACATCTATTAGTATAAAATAAAGCGCTAACCGCGATGCGTCGCGCTGTCGGCGGCGGCCGGCCCCTCCCGTGGCTAAGTGAATTCCGTTAATTAAACCATAAAAACTTCGATAAATTAAGATCCAGCCAATTCCCCTCTCTAATATAGTCCTGCCTCGAAAGATTTCAGATGCAAACGACACCGATACAGACCGGCGCGGCGCGGGGACATAAATTGCTTCGGCCTCTCGTACCCTCTACATTTGTTTGCGGTTTCATTTAATTTGGATCTCGCAGCATTTAGCTAATGTTGGGACATCATAAAGATTCAATGATACAGCCGTTGGTATTAAAACGTAGCCACTCGATGGTTCATTAGACTTGTGTGGCTTTGTTACACGATCGCGGGAATTAGTGATGTCGGTGGCGTGACTGCGAGTAATGATGATCATGAATCATTATTATGATTACTGGAGTGCTCTCAGAGGGGTTCACAGTTCAATTATACTACATGACATACCTATGTGTATTTGAAGACTATACTTTGAGGTGTTCAAGAGGGATTTTAGTTAGAACTGGGACCCTATCTTAGAAAAACTTTGTTGTCCTTATTAAGAAACTAGCGCAAGAGTGCACATTTTATTTTCTTTATATTTTGCGAATATAAAGCGAAAATGTTCTAGAATAATCTGATGAATTGGGAATTTTATTGGATAAAGAATACAAGAAATAGTCCACTTTTGTGATTGCAACCTTTTCTTCCAGGATTCTCAACATCAGAATTTCAGAAACAATTCCAGCCATACTAGGGCTTCATAAAATTAAAGCAATGATTAAAGAAATCAAAGAGTCCTGCAGGAGTGCGTTAGCCCAGCGGGTCCTCACGAATAGCATACGTTAATTGCGGACAAAAGCTATAAGCCGCTGATAGGCGATAAGGCGCGCCATTCATTAGCAGCCGAGGTTAACTGCTTGTGTGTTTTAGGTAATTGGGCCGTGTGTGTCGCGCCTCCGCGCCGGCTTATGGAATACTTTTTGTGTGAACTTGACGTATCAATTACGAGTAATTTTGATTACGTGGAAGTTTTATGGAGTTCAGTAATTAAAGGGCTGGTTTTAGAGCGCAGACGTAAGTAGATTAAACTTTAAAGTTTTTTTAATTCGTAATTGTCTGAAAATTTTCTGTTTTCCGGGTAGTAGTACCGATTAGAATAGCAAGTAGAATTTATTTTAGGTGACTGGCTGGTAACCGGTCACTATTATACCTGGCCAACTTAAAAACTAAAATACTTAATATGCTGGAAGTTATATATTATTTAACATGCAAAGTATCCTCTTGAATCACTCCATATCTATCAAAAAAACCGCATCAAAATCCGTTGCGTAGTTTTAAAGATCTAAGCATACCTACATAGGGACAGAAAATGGGAAGTGACTTTGTTTTATACTATACGTACAGTGATGATGATGATGATGTAATAATAAAATGTTACAAACCGTTTTGTGTGTGGGTTCCGTAGCAGACCAGGGCCGGAGCAGCCTCGAATCCCCTCACTCCGACTGGCATCTAAACGACGAAACATTTTTCTATTTAAATAAAACACTCATTTGAACTAACAATGAATGAGAAGACTTAATTAAAAATATTGCTTGAGAATACACGAGTAGAAAAACCATTTCAGCTTATTTATATCTGGAACCTGTCGGGCATTCCGACTTCGTTAAAACAAAGACGACATTACGGCGTCTACCTACGTAATACTTATACATTTTACATTTATTATACATTTGCCTCCCGGTCCAGACAATTAAAAAGCACAAGGTATACAAACATTTTTAAAACTTCCAGAGTTTGCGCAAAATCTCGGTGGAAACATTTTTCAGCAGGTAAAGCGGCCGAGTCAAAAACCCCGAGGAAAGTTAACTATCACAAAAGGAATAAGATAAAGTGCTTGTAGAATGAAACAGTATTCAGTAAGTTGAAAAGCGTCCTCAAACAGAACTTTCCGGCGAGTTGAAAGCAAATCTCCCGCAGAACATCTGTCGAGCCAACATTTTCTGCCAATAAAATCTTTTTCGAGAACATTTTATGCGCTTTGAAGCCGGAGTCAACAGGTGGGTCCTTTTGCCAATTGAATGTAATTGGCGTTTGGCGCTAGCGAGCGACTCTGGGACTCAACAGGCGGTAAGTTAATCTTTCAACATAGCAAAACAACAAGTAAGCCTTGTGATGTAGGGTTTAGAGTAACACCTCTCCATTTCTGCCGTGGATGTCGTAAAAGGTGACTAAAGAAATTGATTAAGGCTGGGGTTCTCAAAGTTGTCTGGGCTACGATCCATCAAATACAAGTTTACAAATTTGAGAGCCTTGGCAAAGGACTAGCCTGCAACAAGTCGGACATTATGCTGAAAGTGCCCATGGAACGTGAAATGGTCATTGTCTGTCTATGTTACCCCCTTTGGGAAGAGAAGCGTGATTGTATGTATGTTTGACTCATTTAACCGATTATTAGTACTTGGCAACTAAAAAGAAAATTGTTGGATTCCTCTGCAGCATAATCAGCTGAGTACCTACCTTCTAAGAATCTTCTAAAAGTTATTTAGATTATGTTTCAAAGGTATCTCGACCACGTTATTTTATTTTCTCTATTTCCGTGCTTCAAAGATCGCTTCATTTTACAAAAAAAAACAGCATTCAATTATGAAGGTAATTTAGCACTGTAATTATACAAATTGTTAGTTAATAAACGAAACAGAATTAAGTTAAAAGCTTAAATATGAAACTTCGTATAATTTGCTAAATGCTCGTGTTTATTTTAATTATATTCCAGTTCAGTTTCACGGTTCAGTTTGTTCTGTTCTAGTTATTTAGAAGAGATGATGTTATTTTGAGAAAACTGTTCAGGACTTAGTTTTCATTCAGAACCACATATTTATTTATCGAATGAACGAAAATACATACTAATTTAAACTAAATTAAATTAAATTCATTTAAACATCCTGACAGGAGTTTAAAAGGTCACAGTTCAAAATTATACAACCGTTTTTTATGTGATTAATAAATGTCAGGTCTAGTGTAAAATACATACAAACATTTTAAACATAAAACTACCGTGAGACTCGCTCATAGTGGAAAATAACCGAATTACTTACGTTGTTTATAACGAGATTAGCTCGTCATGTTTCGGATCAATCCGTGACCCATCATCTGGAGCTACGCGGCACGGCACGGCTACGGCGGGTTGAGTGCGCGTCTGTCCGCTGCCGTGGCGCGTAGCTCCAGATGATAGGACACGGATTGATCCGAAACATGTCGAGCTAATCTTGGTAAAAGCAACGTGAGTGATTCGGTTATTTTTCACATACAAACATACATACATCACGCCTGTTTTCTCAAATGGGGTAGGCAGAGCAACACGAAACGCTATAACTATTTCACGTTTCGTGGCCTAATTTGGGGTTAAACATAGATAAAATAAGATGATTAGATACAGGTTGCTAACCTGTCGCCTAAAACATACCTAAACTTTTTCTTAGTCGCGATACCCCTGTGTTTTCGGGTTTAGAATAACATCAATCTCTCCAGTATAAATACAGTGAAAAAAAATGTTGCCATTTCTTTAACAAGATATAATATTTCGGCGTCACCAAATCACAGTTCGGACAACAGCAGGAAAACAATGTCGCCATATTTTGTGCATAGTGCGGTCCCGGGGGAAATACTAGCGACATCTGGGCAGGAATGAAGATGTATTCGGTCTCCCTCTTTAGCTTCAAAGCGGCTAATGTGGGTTATGACAGACTGACGTTGATATGATAGTGGGTAATCTTGGCGTTATAAACGGCTTTCTTTTGATTAAAGAATACTTTTATGTTTAACGAGCTTAAAATCTAACTCTTCATGAACATTTTTTCTAACTCAGTAATTGATGACGATCCTTGTCATATTGTCGATCCTCTTTACAAAGGGTAATTAATAATTAATGAGTAATAACTTGTCACTGTCAATATCATATTAGTACTAGCCAGTTGCATGACATAAATACTCAATATTGAACTTCATGGTGAAGTTTGATCTATAATGCGAACAAAAATTATGAAGGCGGTCAACCTGCTAAACATTCAGATTCCCTGACTGTACATAAAATTTGTATAAGTAAAGTAAATTAATCTGCTACATAAACCTGTCTTCGTCTTAACCGTACTCAAATATCGAGCATTACGATCTTGTACGTTTATCACTACAAACGAACAGCTGCAGACAAACGCAAAATTTATTTCATAACATGCATCCAAACATACCCATTTCCACACACAATCCAAATCCCCACTACGAAAGTTTGATGATGTATACCTCTTTAACGATCGATGTTTAATTATATCATACATACATACATATCGGCTGCCCTACGGAAAAAGAAAGTAACTAACATTTTTGTCAAAATCGGTTTTTTGTATTTTTGGCACTTTTAGATGACAGCGGATGTTTCTACATTTTTGGAATTTCCAAAAAAGCCTTAGTTTTAGAGATATTTTTTTGCCAAACACAGTAACTGCAGGCACTGACTCACAATATCTACGGAAAAATAAAGTAACCCGCAGTTACAAAGCAAAAATAAAGTAATTGCATGTCGTTTACTTTGTTTTTAAGTAGTAATACTCACGCCTGTATTCCCATGAGGGGTAGGCAGAGCACGTGGATTCAAAAATCCAGTGCCACGTCTAGCAAATTCAGGGTAACCAGATGATTAAACGTGATATTGCGGTGACAGGTTGCTAGCCCATCGCCCACAATACACTAACCCTTTCCCAGAGTCGACTCTTACGATACCCACGGGAAGAAAGGGTAATTATATCATAAACAAAAAAACACATGTTTCATATTTTTCCATAATTTAACTAACGGAGTAATTAGAATGATTATATATACTATTTTAATCCAGTACCTATTCTCATGTTTGTACTTGCACTGCTATTTTTATATTAAATCCGTCTTAACCAACATGTTGCGTCTATTTACAACTACGTCCGCAGCGTCAACTGCGACACGTCAGTACTCCGTGCCAAGTATCGCGCGGCCAAGTCCCGACGACGGCCAAGTCTCGCGTCGCGGCCAAGTTCGCCGCAGACAAACAAGTCAAGATTTAAGTAGTTTACGCCCGGAAGCCAGAACTCTTGTTTGGCCTGAAGTTGCTAACTCGATATTGCACGCTCACTTCATGCCCGGTTTAATGCCGTGGTCTGCCGCCTTCAAAGATTTTGCGGGCAAACCGTTCGCGGAAGTGTATGATGGCTTTACACGTTGAGTATTTTTGTTATTTGGAAAGTAAGTTTAAGGGGAAAACTTTGGTCATTTATATACACGCATATGTTCCCAAATGAAACAGACGAAAGAGGGATAATAGTGACGGGTTGCTAGCCTGTCGCCTAAAGCATACCAAAACTTATTTAATTAGTCGCTTCTTACATCATCCATAGAAGAAATGTTATGCACCGTTTTAAGAAATTGGCGCTTACATTTTTTGTTTGACAATGTTTCTTTTTGTTTTTGTTTCGTAAATAAATGTCTCTCCAATTTCACTAAAATCAAAGTTTCAGTCGCGATTAAGTGAGTGAAAATTACAAGTACTGAAACATCACGAATACACTCGTAAAATAAATCTACTGCGAAGTGAAGATATTACAGGAAGACATTAAGCGCGAAAGCACCATTTTATTTACACGGCCATTAGATATAAGAGCAGCTGTTTGAAACGGGATTGATGTAAAGCGATCCGGTTAAATGCCGGACGGAGTCGTACACGGCGTTAAGCCGGTAGTTAAACGCTTGAAGCGGTCGGGCCGGATGCGTTGCTCTAAGAACCACACAACAGATGATAGGCACAGAAGTTAAACTGCATGTAAGGCGTAAGGCCGGCCTAACACCTGTAAGTTTTACTTACGTAAAAATTTAAGGGACACCGCTATAAGTTAAAATAAGACAGCAATGCTCGTCTCTCTTTTTTGCAGATAGCTCCGTCCTTACTTACGTAAGTAAAACTTACGAGTGTAAGGTCGGCCTAACTTTAGGCCTTGTGATAATTCACACTGCAACGCATCACGTAGCGTCTTGCGTGTCGCACACTTAGGCTCAATTCACACCAGAAGAGCAGCGCAGCGCGGCGTAGCGGAGCGCAGTTTCAGTGTCATGAGAATTTCAACTTTATTTTCATTAAAATAAGACTTATTATAGCATGAAAAACTCTAACGATGCGCGCGGATGCCCGCGGATCCGCGGGAATTCCAGCGCATTCCATAAACAAAGCCGTGCGACTGCGCGAGCTGTCGCGGGAATGCCCGAGTTGCCGATAACCCTATTTAAAATTAGACTCAGAAAGTGGTTAATACAGGAATGTTTCTACTCTGTAGAGGAGTTCTTCGAT
>BHDV01002004.1:68043-102114 GCA_005406045.1 Adoxophyes honmai | reverse complement strand
GGCACGAAAAATTATGCTTATTATAGGCAAACCAAAAAATAATGTTCTTTGCGTTTCAAATGATGAATTTTATTCTAGTTTTTGACTCAAATAACGATAAATTATGAACAGTTTATCTCAAAAAGGAAACTGTAGTGTCACTTTTCCGTAAAATATATCAAAAATAAGTGTAAATTGAAAGTAGAAAAGTGGCGTTAAGAGAAAATAAAGGAAAGAGTGACACTATTTTTTTTAAAATACGAAATTATGAAGTAATTAAGATAAAGAAACAACATTATTTATATTAGATAGACAGTTGGCATGAATAAAAAGCTAATCTAGTACAAATATTTACCATAATTAGAAAAAAATACCGTTTTTGAACACAAATTATTTTTCAGATTTTTAAACCTTTCTAGTGAAAAAATGCGTTTTTTGGATAATGACGTTTTGATTTTCAAGGTGCGATAAGTGTCCACTCTTCTTTGCTCAGAGACATCAGACCTAAGTACCTACTAAGATCTATTTAAAACAGAGCTCGTAGCTGAAAGCATTAGCTATAAAAGTGTCGTCTGCCTGCGGCACATTGGATTAGCGCAAATAGACAGTTCAATGGTTTTTTAACAACCGAAAAACGAATAAATTGAAAGTGGCTCGTGTTTTAGCGCTACGTGATCTAACCGTACAACGAATAAAACGTGTGCAAGCAACCTGCAGTTGTCTTAACCGACGTAAAATAAAAGCGTACGTGCGCCGCTTGTCGGCACACGCCGTCTGCCGAGAGTTGCCAGACAAATATTTTTCCATTTCAACACAGACCCTCCCCAAATCGAGGATTAAGAGCGTGTTTATGCTCGCTACACTTTTATCTTTTTGTTATTGGTCGTTCTGAGTGCCGGTTAATAATCGAACTTGTATTAAAGTACTGCCTCGTTACTTTCGGTTAGCGAACGGGCTTAATTTATGCAGACCAGCAGAAAAACTTTTGCTCAGTTTAAAATAGCTGGATGAAATTGACTTTACGTGTCTTTTCGAAGGATCCCAGCACGTGTAGTCCTTTTTGAGTGAGGATTTTAAAACGGACAAAGTAAGTTATTCCGGAAAAAAAGTACAGATTGCACAAAGTAGCACATATCGATCAGCAAACAATTCTCTAGGCCGCAAGAAGTAAGTAGCCAGGTGTCCCCCGCGCAAACAGCCCCGCCCGCGGCCCTACATCAAAATGACGACGGAAATCCCATATTGCCTACATCGGGGACGGAAGCACGATTTTATAAGTTAAGGGATTTGTGTCAATATTTTACTAGGATGCCGGATGGCCGCCCCATACCTCCAGTAGATTATGTCGAGCAGTTATACATTACGCGGTGCGCGTGCAATCTTAAACTTTGTTAATTTATAAGACTTCCCAGGATGTTAACGGCCGCGGGTACATTTGCTAATCGTTGTCGAGTTTCCGAACAAGTTGTTAAGTAAGTATTTTTGTTAGGCCTTCTTGTACGAAATTCATAAGTGTATCGTGATTTATGGAATACATTTTAACGCTGTACGCTTGACGTGGCGGGAAAGAAAAATACGGCCTATGATCGGTGCGGGAGAAACTTTTCGGAAGGAAGTTTTGCCAATGTTTGAAATGTTTAGATAGGTTTGTGATATGGATAGCGGGACGCCTGCTGACATCGTCGATATGCCTTAAACGACCGAACTTTAACATTGTCAGATGAATTCTGAACGAAATGTAAATAAGTCTTGTTAGACTACTACAATGTTCTCTCGTCGAAATTGTTGTATTTTTACCGTTTCTATCACGCTCTCATTTTTTTATCGGTGGCTGTACGGTACGTTAACCATCGTCTATACTTACTCATGTACCTACTTTAAAATAACAACCTAAATGTGATTCTTTACTACGCCACGCGTTGCCCCGCCCGCATCGGAAGCGGCACGGAAGCGCGTAACACAAAACATCTTCGGAGCGCGTAATCACAATGTTTTAAAACATCGAAACACACCTTTCAATTATACGGTTGTACGAAACAAAGCTCTGCAGCTCAGTTTACGTATTTAGGGCCGTGCTCGTAAATAACGGGGCGTCACCCGCAAGGAGTTGCTGCCGGTGGTTAATTAAATATGTTAAAGGGTGTAAGACAAAGAAATTGCGCCGCCGCCGGCGCAGCGGCCAGGGCTGCTGCTTTAATTAACGATTATTTCTTACAATTCGCTTTAAAATGTTGAAATCACTTCAACTCGAGTGTAAGGCACGATCGGTATAACAACTGCACAAATAATTTACTAGTCATCACATTACTTCACAGTATCCTTTGCGATCGTGAATCAGGTCTTGGTCGCCTTCAAGCCTGGCGAGCTATGGATGAATCAAAATGCTTTATTACAACCTAATCTTTTCTACCGTAATATACACACATAAACACACATAGGAGTCCTGTGCCCCGCAGTGGGGCGTATTAGGGCTGATTACTATTTTAACTATTTAACTTTTACCTGCAACAAAATTAATATTTACTGAGAAGAATTTGCAATGATGATAATGAGTACTTCATTTTAAGAACACGATGATAATGATCAGCTATCGATGCACACAATCCACAGCCTAGGGCTTATATGATGACTGATCACGTATTAATGTTTTCATTGTGGCGGCAAATTTGAACATTGTCACGAATGTCGCCCATTTGGGAGTGTTGACGCATAATATTGACCAGCTTGCTAATGACGGGACTATTGAACACTGAACACCTAAACCCGATCAGTCTACGCATGAACGATTTGGATATAGCTTGTTCCATTGATACATTCAGAAGTGTATTAGTATTACATAGCAAACAAACTTTAATAGAAAAGGCATGTGTTATGCACGGAAGATCAAAAAGCAAGCTTTGCTAATTACTATTCCTAATACGATTGTACGTGCAATCCTTTACAAACGAACAAGTCAACAAACTTCCACGTAATCTTGTCAATTTACAACACCACTGCACTTTCAAATTAAACAAGTCAAAATGAGCATTCGGCGGGCTTTGATCGCCCTGCTCCCGCGGAGCCGAAACAAACTTAGCGGCAACCGCAGCGGGCTTACTTCTTAAATTATTCTCCAAAAGATTTTCTAATTTGCTCGCTCGTCTCGACTCCTTTTACGAGGATACAGGGGCGAGCACACGAGCCCACCGCAGCCCTAACATCCCACACATAGAGCACTCAATACAACGTCTTGTAAACGCCTCGACGCGCGAGCGAGTTCGCCCACCAAAATGTACTTTAACACTTATTAATATGATTCAAAAGCGCATGGATGATGCGGGATGTTTAGGGTTGGCCGTATTCGCGGCGCGTGTGTCCTCTGGGTAATGTTACGTAATAGGTAAGAGAGCAGCCGTGATTTTGTCAAAGGTAAGAAAATTGGTTACGTTAGTGGGTAATTCCAGCTTCCTGGAATGGGAATTATGAAGGATTTTATATCTACGCTATATCGACGTAATTATGGTGAGCGTCTGCTATGCGTTTGATATTGACACGAGTAGAGTGTAACGAGGAAGTGACTTTTGTTTCTATGAACTTATTTGTCGTAATAGTTTTCTTATTTGTAAAGGTACCAAATCATCTTTAGCAATTCTACGTGAATTATAAGCTATGCCGATGTAGCGAGCCTTTTTTTCTGCAGCTTCTATGTTTTAAAACTGCTTATATCTTATATTAGTTCATTATGGCACGGAGGGTCCATTGCAGCTTGTAGTCCTAATTATGTACTTTTTTTAATCAGACTTTATTTTGCGAGGGTGAATGCTGTGATCTATTTAAAACAAATACTATTATTCATCCGTAATATGTAGCTGCCTATGTCAAGAGAACATGATGTGTCTTCCGTCAGCTCAGTCTTCACGCACATCACAAAAAATAAATCTAATCGTCAGCTCATCATCAGAGTAATACAACTATTCACCATATTACCAGATGTTAGTACGTTAGCTTATAAAGCTGTGAATGAACAAACCAGCTGTTTATTATGAAGACTGAAATGACAAAAAGTAGAAATGCGGCATCGCTAATTAGGTACATCTAGTACTGAAGAGGAAATGTAAAGCAAATGACTGTAAAATATTTTTAAAAATGGTTCCTAAAAACGACCAAAAAATTAAAATACCGTTGCGTTCTTCGCTATCAAAGGCCGCGGCCGCAAAATTTAAAATTTCAAAATTTAATTACATTAACTGCGGCGGCGATGTTTCATTCCTATAACGAGGCGCGAGAGCCCTCCAAGTCTCACTTTGGTCGCGTGACCTAATTTTAGGGGAACCTTATTTTGCTCACTTAATTTGCCTTATTCGTGTTTGCTCTGCGAATGAGGAATGGAGAATTTTTATTTTACTTTTGCGAAAACTTAATTGAGTGGGGCGAGGGGCGCGTGGCCCACCTCGGAGTGCCGCCTCTATAAACATTTATTGTCGCTCTACATCTCACTAACTTCACTTTTACAGAGTTTTATGTCTGAAAAATTTACGCGAGGAACGTTGCTCTGCGGCCTTTATTGCGGCGCAGGAATGCCGCGACGCAGGCTCGTAATTGAATGTAATTTCGTTAGCTTCTTTCGTTTACAGCTGTAAAATAAAATTTTACGTCTTATTTATTGTCACGAACAACAATATCTGTGCTATTCCGCGACCTCTTCCACGAGTGCCGGAATAAGAGCCGTAATAAAAGCATTCCAATAAAGCTAGTCACTTGCGCAGTTTTACACACAAATGCGGCGTTTGCCGAACAGAACACATATTTAAAGACCCCTTTACTGCCTGTATGGTAAGTAATAGGATCGCCGCATTTCGTTGGTAGTCGTACAATTTAATTTACAAACCTGGCGCGATGTCGGCGCGGCACGAACGCAATTCAATTAGTTTTTTGGGACTGATACCTTGAGTTTGGTCATTTGAATAGGTGCTTCTGGGGAAAGGATAGTAAGTACTGCGATAATAATTATGGCTGTAGATTTAATTATTAAACTATAGGGACTGGTACGCTTTGAAATAGAAATATAATGCTGAAGCTACAATCCCGCGATTGTCGTCAAACCGGTACGCAAACAACAATGACATAAAAGAACAAGATGGCATAAAACAATTGAGAGTTTCGTGTCGTAGACAAAGTTCATACCTGTCTGTATTTTTAAATTACCATCATTTCAATTTCCTAAATTAATTTATTTGTATACTTACATCGAATCAATGGCTCACAGTCCTTAATTTAGAAGTTACAGGGCTACGTAACCATTGATTACGTAAACGTCAACGAGTACGTTCAAGTCCGATAGGTGGAACGAAAATCGATAGTTGATTACGAGCCACTACTCGTATATCACAAGGCGTGACATCCAATAATAAGCCTTTTAAAATTCACCCGTCCAAGTATGGAAACGAACACCGAATATTTATTTTGCCGTTTAAATCAATCGATTATTCCTGTTTGCTTTTTATTTCCAATTTGCGAAGTTCATTATTTACATTTTAAAAGGGAATTGTTTTTTTGTATAGCTGTGCGGTGAAATAATTCATGTAATTCATGTGACCTAAAAATTTCTTACCTAATGCATGACTTCAATCTCGTGTCATCGACGACACTAATAATGAAATTCGTTATACGAGTACCGTGTCTTGTCGGGTCTAGAATAACACCTCTCTATTTCCTCCGTGGATGTCGTAAGAGGCGACTAAGGACAGGTAAATAGGTTTTGATATGCGTTAGGCAACAGACTAACATTCTGTCACTATTGTAACTTCCTATTGAAATATCCTAGAAGTGGCGACGAAATGTGACGTAGTCATAGTTTTGTATTATTTCAAATCATTTGGGAATAAAGACGTAATATATGTATGTATGTGTATGTATGTATAAGATACCTGTGTGGTGCTGGGATAGAATAACACCTTCCATTTTTTTTCCACGGATGTCTTAAAGGGCGGCTAAAGAAATAGGTTTAAGTAAGTTTTAGGCAGTAAGCTGGACCTGTCGCTGTTTTATCAAAATGGTGCTAAAATTTTCGAGATACTCTCGTATTTTAACACTAATTCAAATCTCAAGCCTATCTATCCTTTTGAAATCAAATTGTTGATTAATAATGCAACTATATTACGTCACGTGGCCGGCAGGGACGTAATGAAGCGTTTAATTTCCGCCCTATCTGATTGTAGATGCAGGCTGGAATGCTGACCACATAGCTATGCGGCGCGCACAAAATTACATATTCGGCGACACAGGGCGTTCGGCTGTAGTGATATATTTATATGTGTAGTGTCGTAATGTAATATTGCTGTACGGAGGACAACTTGTCATTATCTTACGGTGCGATCCATATTGAAGCTGTTGTGTTTTGACTTACTACATAATCACGCCTGTATTCCCAACTGAGGTAGGCAGAGCACACAAAACGCGACATAGACAAACTATGACAATTACACGATTCGTAGCATAGTTTTTAGGTTTTAAGTTAAGGGTTACAATTGTAAAGGTAAACCGTGGAAGTCTTGGTCTTGTCTACGTAGCGTTTCATGTGCTCTACCTAACCCACTTGGTAATATATGCGTGATGTATCTACCTATGTATATAATAGCACACGTATAGAATAAACGATTTAAAGTACCTATCCAGAAATATCAATGTTACTAAAATGAACATTTTCTTAAGATAAAACAAAATTAGCACTAACAAATATCAGCTCGGACACTTTGATTATCTTTGTACTCTGGCCTCTCTTTGAGCCCAGTCCTGTTCCTACTAACATAGGCTTAGCAGTCACTCTGCCGTTTCAACGCGTCACACTCCTGTCTCGGGGAAGCTCGGGGTTTGCGTTGCCTGGCAACCCTGGCTTCGGTTTGACGGAATATGACGGGGGATACAGCGCACAGTACAGTAGGCTGGTTTGAGGGGTGTATATGTATATCATAGTGATAATTTTTAATTGGATTTTATATCATTCTGGTTTAAATTAACAATGTTGATATATTCATTCAGTAACGCCATGAAGTGGTAATTTGGTATTTACTTATTTACCTAAATAAAATACTAACAATGAAAACTAATAAAAAACAGCATGTGCAAAGCGTGCGTCCCCACATAAGGTAGACAGGACTCTAGACTATTTCCCGGTCTGTAAACGCATTGAACACAGTTTTAGATTTGTACGGAAATGAAACGAATGAAATGAATTACTACATACCGACACGATTTTTTCCCACAGGGGCAGGCAGATACCACTTTGTTCCATTTTACATCTGCTGTAATAAGTATTATTTCAATGCAAAAACCAATTGATATCAAAATAACGTGTTGTCAGTGTCAATCAAAATTGTAATCCATGGCCTGGAGAAAATAGCATTACATACAGATCCTACCATAGCGTTTCATGAAATGACACAGTCAACCCTTTAACGCATAGACTGGAACAACCTTCCCATGCATAAATTTCCCACAGTTCATTAAGAACATTTCCCCTTCTTGTGCATATCAAGTCGGCCACTAACCAAGACAAGGCTGATCCGCTGTTATCCTCTCCGTTGCGATTATCTGTAATTTGCCAGAGGCACGCCGGCACGCGAAACTTGTTCACTAGGTAAATAGTTTAAGTTGTAACGTAAGTTGTTATACAGCCCGTGTAATGTCAGCAGACAAGTTTATGGCTTGATTTGAGCGCCGTGCATGGTGCGGGTTAAAGTCTTTTGGATTTAGCGTGATTAGAGCTAGAGGTTATTTTGTATTTTTTATGTTTTTGCAGCGTGATACAATGGCATAGTTAAAAAAAAACAAACACAGGTTCAGAAAATATGGAAGGCGGCAAGTATTTTTTCACATTTTGAATTAGTGATATTTTTTTGGCTCTTATTTTCTTATGTTATGTTCGGTCCTTTCTCTTTCTCTTTGTGTCTGTGATTTTTAAGGTCCTTTCTCTTTCTCTTCGTATAAATGTTATTTAACTACAAAAATATCTGCAGTCTCACAAGCGTATATTGTTTCTAGTTTGCTTGGAAAAAAATCAAAGAATGGACAAAATTATTGCCATCACTTAAAATAAGCATGGCAAGGTAACTGGCCCACTTCCATCGCGAACAGACAAAGTGCCGAATAAATATCCGCTGTTACTAAAGGAGCTAAACCTTCAAATTCCGAATAAACATCCAACCGGTATTCCTCCGAACGTAACGCAAATATTGACGCAGTAAATCAATCGAACAGAAACAAATGGGCCGGCTAGATTAAACAGGCCCGTAATGCCCTTAAACAAACGAATATACATCACTAATAAAACATTTAAGAAAGTAAGACGAAAAAAGAAGCAATTAATTCAGGGGCGGCCGCCGCAGTTGCAATATGTGGAGCCATTAATTTAATTCAGTGTACGTGCGGCCCCGAGACACGGTTTTAACCTTAATTGAGATTTAAGAACAGCCCGGGGGCGGGATGTTTTTGTGAACGAGCCGCGGGCGATGCGCTCGCAAGCGGCCCTAAACCTGCTAGTATCAGACCGTAATTGTGCCTTGTCTGTGTAATGATTCCTGTGTTCACGTTTTAAACAGCGCCCTGTCAAAATGTCAGCCTATTTCTAACCTTTGTTTCAATCCAGCATGTTACTAAAATCATGTTGAAAATTTTTACGGCTAACTCACGTTTTTAAATCGACTATCTTCGCCCAAAGAGAGCGGTGGCGCGCAGTGCGCGTTTGACAGCAGCAGCCGCCGCGGCTCCTAGATAAAGGGCTACGAATTATCCCGAAATATGTCGAGCTAAACTCGATTTAAAATCATGAGTAGTTTAATGTTCAATGTTACTAAAATTGCCTAATTTCACTTAAAAGTTCCAGTCAGTTTACTTTTAAAACAATCCGAGTAAGCGGTGTTCCTTCCTTTTATGTAGTTGTTTTACCCCGAAAAGGAGGATAAAAATGTTAAAACAAACCGCGACGCGAGTCTGTGGCGCGAAAAGCTAGTTTACTCTAATAGCATTATTTAGCAGGGGACGCCGCAAACACCTCCGTATTCCTGTTACGCGGCGTCTTTGCTTAAATATATTATCTGTAGTATGCTTTGGTTGGTCTTAAAGTAAGTGAAGAATTTGCTGAATGCGTAGTGGCATTGAATGAAGCTGTATCGTGCTACGAAAAATGCTACGACGTAGCTTTACTGCTACGGCTTCTACTGTAGCAAAATGTTTTTGTAATGATACCGGAAGGCCCCATGGGCATGAATGCGTACCGTATTAAGTTGTTTCAAGGTATTTTATAGATGGGTTTCGTTTGCTCCTTATTTTTGTTAGAAACCATAAATTCCCTTTAAAGTTGAAGTTAAAGAAATTATTGAAGGTAGATTTTCAGTAATCGAGAAGCCGAAATCAAACACACCGCCAAGATTAAGAAATTACGTTCCTTAACATTAATATTCCACAAAATTAGCCGAAGAAACTCCCCAAATTTCAACATGGCCAGTTAAACAGCGCGATGAACAATTAATAAATGAAGCGCAATAATGCCATAATGCTCGCTTAAGGGTTTTGTAAAATAAACCTAATATTTTATTCTCAAAGCAAAGATACAAGGCGCTTAATATCTTTACAACTTCATACAAAATTCGTTGTATCTAATTCGAGGCTTATCTTGCCATCTGTAATCTCGCTCGCCCTCCTTGCTTACTTCTAAGGAGATACCTCAAATACCGCCCTTCCCCGCGCCCCCGCGGCTCCCCTCGAGCACCCTCAGCCCTTAAGTTCTTGCCGGAAGTTCATAATACCCTATTAGTGGCACACACGACCAGCGAACATGAAATCTGTAGTTTGATGGCGAACGACACGCAGTCTGTTTGTTAACACTGCCTAATTGTAATTGCGAAGGTCATATCGTTAGCGGCATGTTGTATGTTTGGGTATGTGTAAGTGTAGTGGGAGATGAGGACGGTTTCTCAGCTGATTTTTTACATGACATTTAAAAGTAGTTTACAGTATAAGCTTAAATACTCTGTCACCGGTTTCTGCGAATTGTAATTTATTTAAATGGGAGCTCCTTGGTTTATAATATTGTCTTCCATTTAAGTTGGTAATGGCAACTCTTCTATGGACATTCTTTTAAAGCTGCGTTTTCTTTACCAAATATTTTTCAATTCATTTAGGAACCTAATATCAAGTCAAGTCAAGTCAAAGTATTTATTGCAATCACATTACATAACATTACAGGTGGAATTATAGACTAAGGTATTCATGTGACGCCCTGCAAGGGCACAGCAACATAAGAGGGTATTATGAAGTAAGTAATAAGTAATATGATAGAGTCATAAAACTTATGTTCGTGTTTAAACATTGTACTAAGCTAACTGAAATGATTATTTTTTATAAATAGAAATAAGTGCATTGATTATTACGTACAGCTGATCATTATGGGTACTAAATTTTGTATTTTTTTTAAGACATTCAGAAATAACACGATGAAATCAAAGTATTACGTAACATTGACACTTTCTACGTCTCTATACGAAGTTACGATACTTAGAAGCATGCAAGAAAAATTACCAATTTTATATACTCGATGTCATAAACTAGATTTGGCAAACGTTAAAGGGTCAATGTAACAGACCTAAGGTTCATTCGATATCGTAAGAACTACTCGGCAGTCTATGTGGATGATATCTCGCCTCGAGGGGCCGTGCCCGCTGGAGCGAATAATAAACTTGTTGACAATCTTTAATTCCCCCACCCGAGATGAGCCTTCATAAAAAATATGGTGCCTCGAGCCATATTGTGATTGGTGTAAGAATACGTCTTATGATTTCATTAGGGAGTTTTGATCAATGGGCTTGGGGGAGGGAGAAAACTTTAACTATCTACTCTAGTATAACTAGTTTACGATTACACCATGGTGGTATCCCCAATGAAACAAAACCATTTCACGTTTTGTTACCATTTCTAATATAAATTTTAGGTTTTAATATAGATAAAAAAGGTAATAGTGAAATATACATGTATGTTTGTATGAACGAATCTCACGGTAGTTTTATGTTTACCAAAAGAGGTAAATAGTGAGAGGTTCCTAAAATGTTGCCTTAAAAAAACGAGCTAAAAGTGGCTACAAGGCGTCAAATAGGTAGATATGGATTTGTTTGGTTTGCTCTGCATACCTCGATTGCTATTTTTTAATTAATTCCATCATGTATTGGATAAATTTTATATTTGGTGTTACAAAGCGACTGGCGCCTTAGCGGAGTCGTTTTTATAATCATGATACTGTATCATAAAGGCTGTACTATCGATTAGGTTTAACTCGCCTTCGATGACATAGGAAACCAATTGTAACTTCTACCAGAAATATTCTGCTCAAATATGCCAACCGTTCCATTTTCGTAACATTCCACCGATTCGACCCCATTTACATCTCAATCCAATCCAGAAACCCGACAACAATCAAATGAAAGCAAATGCCGCCATTCAACCGGCCTGTCCCAAACTATTAGGCTGACAACTGGGCTAATAATGCCGTATAAAACGCAGAGCACTAAAGTACACGTGGTGCCACGCCGGGCGCCCATTCACGAGTGAGCGCGTCCGGTCGAAATTGTACGCTGAATGCGGGTAGGCGGGTGAATGGGACGCTGTAATTTGCACTGCCAAGGAATGGCACGGGAATTCGTGGTTAATTTATATCATTCACTCATTTGGGGCGGCATTTTCTTCTGTTTTTTGTTGGAGTACCGGTTGCGATGGTGTGTTGAGACGATTTGAGATGTTCGACAGGGTTTTGTTTCGTCTTTGTTTTTACTTTAAGGGATACCTGGTTATCGTGTTAGAGTTAAAACCAACAGGGAGTTTTGCCATGGTTTTTATAATTTTTTGTATTTATATCTACAAAATTGTATAAATGAAGGAAAATCTTGAAATATTTTAAGGGAGATGATCACTTAACTTTACTAATAAGATTAGTACCTAAGCAATACTTGCGAAAAAAAAACAAAAAAAACATTTGTTAGGAGAATTGCCCTGCGATATGAACAGAAGAAAAATATTGTTAACCCGACAGACTGTTTATTGTTTTTAACAAACTAGTAACTAAGAAAACTTGACAAAATTCTCATGTGGTGTCGAATTTAGAACATCTCTCCATTTCTTCCGTGAATGTCATAAGAGGTGACTAAGGAAATATATTATTTTTAAAAGAAATAGATATAGTATATTTTAGGCGACATGCCAGCAACCTGTCAGTAGGTATAGTCAATTATAACTTAAAAAATAAAAACTTATCACACTTACTTATCACATACCAAACTTTACGAGTACATAGACATAACCATGACTATTTAAAATTCCCTAGCCACTTATAGCAATAAGTAGCTAAAAAATCTATGTAGAGTGTGATGTGTGATAAGTGTGTATGTATAAAACTACACCTACAAGGTTCTCAACAGCTCAAAAAAACTATTTATAAGGTAGACTTTGCAAAGCTAGTTTTTCAATCAGTAATAAAAATTTGGAAGCCCCTGCAGCCTGGCACAGGCAGACAGACACAATAACCATTAGCCTGGGCAGGCTTAGCGACCGGCCGTTCATTGACGTTGGTTTTAAAGGCTACAGAACAACCAGTCCTAGAGAACGGAGAAAAAAATAATAAAATTTTCTCATTTCCTGTGTGGCGTCGGGATAGAATAACAACTCTCCATTTCTTCCGTGGATCTCGCAAGAGGCAACTAAGGCAATACGTTTAAGTACGCTTTAGGCGACAGGCTGGCAACCTGTCACTATATACCTGCGAACTCGAAGCCTAATAAAAACATACTAAAAGTGGCTGTCTGGAGTGAAAAAGTCATTGTTTGGTGTATGCCCAACCCGACATCATACTTCATCAAGGCCGACTCCATCAGCATAAAACTCCGCCACTCTCACTTTCAATAACAAACTCAATAAAACCTCTGCCAAAGCAAAACGGCAACAAACGGGCGTCCACAAACTTCGACTTTCCGACTTTGTGAGGAAATTTAATAATTTAACAGCATACTCCCCCCGGATTCACCGCGAAACTAAATAACATCTTAAAATGTGAAAGTTTGGAGCGAAGTGCCGCGCTCCCTGAAGGCTGCGACGTGTGGCCGGTTATCTTCATCGGCTGGAGTTATGCGGCGCCCCCAGGAGCCCTGGGCACAGAGCAGGGCAGCATCGACGGTGGTTTTTTTTTTGTTTTATTTGAAGCCCTATATGGGGCGAGTAGGAATTGCAGTGAGTAGAATTGGGTTAGAGTAGTGATACATACGTCAATGTCTGTATTTCCAGAGTAGGAAGAGCGCATGAAGCGCTATGTAGATAAAAAACACGTTACGTTGCCACTTCTAGCGAATTTAAACTAAGAGGTCGACAGTTGCGAGACTGCTAGTACTAGGCTACTGTTTCCAAAATATGTTTTCTTATTATTTATACACGGGATTATAGTAATATCAATCTCATTTTAGTACGAAATTCTGTCTCACTCCACCCTCCGGGGTAAGGTGGGCAGTGTTACTATTCTGTTTATCTTTAAAATTAGAAAATGGATGTAAAAAAAACGAACCACTAAAACAAAACATACACTAATTAAAAAATATATTGAAACGTAAAATTAAATTCTACAGAGGTTTGAGTTTTTTCCCTACTCTCCCCTGTTTCCCTGTGTGGTGCCGGGTTAGAATAGCACCTCCCCCTTTCTTCCCGTGGGTGTCGTAAGAGTCGACTCTGGGAAAGGGTAATGTATTGTGGGCGATGGGCTAGCAACCTGTCACTACAATATCACGTTGAACCATCTGGTAACCTTGAAATTGCTAAACGTGGCACTGGATTTTCGGATTCATGTGCTCTGCCTACCCCTCTTGGGAATACAGGAGTGAGAATATGTATATGTATGTCTCCCCAGTTTGTGGTAATGACCCAGTTTGGCTACCTCGTGAGTTAAAAATTCGTCTTGAACTTTTCGCAATCTATGTGCGAAACTTTAATAACGTGATATTAGATGAAGGAAATCTTCGTGAGGAAACCTGCACATATCTGTGAAGCAGTTACACACTGCGGCAGTTGCCTCGGGATTGGGCCTGCGATTGAAATAGAGCCCAAGCCCTCACCCAGCGAGAGGAGGCCTGATGATGACTAATGATGGTAGTAATCATGATTTAACATTAAACTACCGTGAGACTCACTCATCTTATAAAATACGGATAACTCACGTTATAACGTCGCGCGAAGAGAGCCGAGGCGCGCAGTTCGCGTTTGGCAGCAGCAGCTGCCGCGGCTCCTAGATGAAGGGCTACGAATTAGTCCGAAACATGTCGAGCTAAACTCGATTTATAACGTGAGTTATCAGTATTTTATAAGATAATCATGATTTGCTTGATTGAGAATAGGATTGACTTTGGGGCGCATTTTCACGCATATTTTGGCAGTGATATAGCTTAGTGATATAGCCTTTCCGAAGCATAGAGGTCTAATGTGTAATGCTTTAGGCAGTAACTTTATCAGTTGTCTTCCACAGAGCAAGAACTGCTGTTTCATGGCAAGATTAGAGGGTAAGATAGTGGAAACTTGCACGAGGTCTTCTCTCAATATGATCTAAAAATAAATACCTACTGTGGTGAAAGGATCAGTTCGTAGTTATATTTCAAAATTACTATTTACATTCAAAATAAATAGAAGCATGTGCTAGCTACTCTGTGCTCTGTGTTCCCGCGGGTTGACATATTTATTATTTATTTGGGAAATACTCCAGCGCGCCGCCGTCGGCCGACGCGTCAGAATTATGGAAAAATAACTCATCTCCTACGACATATTGACTTCGCACACAGACGGGGAAATAGAGGCACGCAGTCTTTCGGGAATAGCGCCGATACACGTAGTTTACAGCCTGTTTTGTAGAGGGCTCTGCCCTTGACGGCCCATAATTGCTTTTAAAATTTGACCCAAAAAGTATTCGTAATTGATTAAAATTTCATAGCTACAATTTTGAAAGGAAAATATATTCCACAACGCTGGTTGGAAAGGAAGCTCCGAGGGATCCTGGCTTTATGAGTTTTGATCACGAAGACCTTGTTTAGCGTAGGTCATTGCACCCGCGCTGATCACGGCTAGCTCAACGGAAAGGTTTTTCTAACATAAAAGTGTAATTCTTTGATATCGATTGGCCCGCGCCGCAGCCGCACAAATGGCGGAACCGCATTGTGTTTCGTCTCAAAAAAGCGCCATAAAAGCAATCAGAGCGCCAACAAAGGACGATACAGACGAAACTCCGCTGTTTATTATTCGCGTTCCATAAGAAAGTCTACTTTAACCAAAACGCCGATTTCAATAACAGACGAGTTCATTGAATAGAGTTACCTCATAACATTTTTATTGTACAATAAGGGGTTTCCGCCGACAGGGGAGCATAAACGGCCGATATTGCTTATATCGAGCGTTTATTCGGTATCGCGCGATTCGAATCCGCGCGAGGCAAACTGTCTGCGGCTCTCCGCGCCGCCTCGTTCACGTTAAGTCACTTAGAAACTGCGATTATTGAGTTCCACGGAGGGCGAATAAACTCATATCGTACCTACGTACCCGCTCTATTGTTATTTCAGCGATATTGTACCTCGTATCACGGACTCCACACAGAATATTACTTCTAACTATCAGTCATCTGTTTCAGTTAAGAAGACGTGTTCTGCTTAAATTGTTTTGTCTCGGGAATAGAAAAACAAGAGACGCGCGCTTGTACTCGTACCCGCGTGAGCTGTTATCGGCAGCGTCAGCACTGATTGCAGTTGGCGATGAACAAAAACCAGTCTTAAAACTTTTTAATGGCCCCGTTCACAAACAACTCATTAAACATTTAAGATTTAATTCTGTCTACAAAGTATTAGTCATAAAAAGCTCCCTAAAAATGACGTATAAAGTTTTATTCGTGAGATTAGAAGAGCGGTGGTATCGGGTAGTAAAAGAGATAAACAGTGTCTGTAACGTATAGAGGCGGCCTGTAAACTATTTTCCATGTCAGCGAAAGTGCGCGTTTATGCAGAGCTGAGTTTATGCCCGCGCCGCAGATACGCCATAAAGCAGCTGAGTCCAGGTGATAAAGCCTTGGTTAGTAAACTCCAGCAGCTGCAGCGCTTTAACGAGTGCTCTTTTGAATTATTTCACGGCTTTTTAAGGCCGCCGGTAGTGCAGATTGCCGCTTGCTTTTATTGCTTACAGACGTTACGGGTTTATTTACAAGTTTTACTGCAATCCCAGTAAGAGTTTCTTTACGGGACGCGTTTGGAGGAACTTTCGAGTTGGTTTTAGTTAGTTTGTAAGAACTGGACAGTGACAAAGATTCAAAAAGAAGTTTGATTTGACATATTTGTGTGATGTTGGGTTTAGAATAATACCTCACCATTTCTTCCGTGGATAAGAGGCTTCTAGGGAAATACCTTAATGTACATTTCAAGTGATAGGCCAGCAACCTGTCACTATAATACCTGCCAACTTAAAAACTAGAAACCTGAAATAGTCATGACTGTCTATACAGTGTTTCGTATGCTCTGCCAACCCCATTTGTTTAGTTAACAAATGCAAACTAGGTAAAATTCAAAAACACATTTAAAAAAACATTTTACTTAAAATTAACTGTCTTACATTGAATCACGTAACTTTCATAACTCCAATATTTCTCGAAAGCAAATATTCACTAAACAACGAGTAGAACCAAAGCCACTTGCTGTATTAAACAGATGAGTACACCCATCCCCGTCTTGCTGCAATCTTGTTTCGATATTGCCCGTGCCGACCGAGGACACGGCCTGCCGATATCCGGTCGCGCGGACTCCATTTCCGTGCGTACGTCGGTAGCCTGAGTGTCCGACGGTATTCAAAAATGGAACGGATAATCTTTGTTTGAATTCCTTGCGATATTGTTTTGTGCCAGTAAGTTTAACATCGAAATTATTGAATTTAAAAATAACGTTCAATCGAATTGGTAAGCTTGATTTCGGTTTAAGATTCCGTGTGATTAGTTTTTGATAGTACTCGAATTATTCAATATGTTGTTTTGTGAGATTACATGCTCAATTTATTATTTATTAATTGAAATCGTCACAAAACCGTATTTTTTTTCTGACAACATTAGAAGAGAAAGAAGTGGTAGCTAGGTACACTTTATGTTATGACGTTTACCTTGTTGTACTTTTGTCACTGATAAAATTCATTAATAAACTGATTAAAAGCTACCGCGACACTTATTTGCAATCATTCCTTCTATTAAAAGCTGCATAATCTGGATTTTTGCTTGCAACCAATGCAATTTGAAGCCTCTTTACGCTTTATAAAATAACGCAATATTTAGGTACACTACACACACGTGATGTTTATTTTAAGTAAAATAGGTTTGTCTTCGAGAGTTAGCTCTGAAGTATATATTTACTACCCTACACAAAAATGTATATTTATGTCTCTATTCCCGTCCCGAGCCGCCCGCGACGTCATTTCGAAATAGATCTGTATGCCTGTTGACTTTGTTTTCGAGAGGTTCAAGTTTTATTGTGAGCGGGCAACACAAGAGCCCGAGGATATGAGTAGGCAGCGTAGTTTTACCCCACAATTCGGGTAAAAAATGAATTCCCAAGATACACACATTATTGGGATATGATGGACATTCTTGACATTTTATTAAGGAGTAGTTTAGGGTACCGGCTGTAGGCTCATTGTACTGCGTAATTGGGCTCCGAGTATTTCCCTAGCCTCGTTAAAAAAAAACTTCAGTTTCTAAATGTTCGTTTAATAGATACATACATCATACCTATGTTTTCAAATTGGACAGGCAGACACGAAACGTCACTGAAACGTTGAAATATTGATGAAAGGGGAACAATAGTGACAGATTGCTTGTTTGTCACCTAAAACATACATACATACATCACGCCTGTATTTCCAAATAGGGTAGGCGCGAAACCATAGTTTCGTAGCCACATCTAGCATATTTTTTAAGTTTTAAATTGGCAGGTATAATAGTGACTGGTTGTTAGCCTGTCGCCTGAAGCATACCTTAACTTATTTCCTTCACGACATCCACAGAAGAAAAGGAGAGGTGTTAATCTAAGCCCGGCACCACATGGAAGCTTTTTTTACTAAGTAACAGTAAAAAATATATAGAATAGGCTCTCTGATTTTTCTTTCTTGGAAGAGAATTTTTATTTCTTGACATTAAATTTAACCACGTCGTGGTTGTTATGTAGCTATGCCTGCAAGGGTTTTATAACAACACGCTGCCAAAACACGGGAGTCGCCGACAATAGCTATGCCCCTATAAACACAAGCTACGTGGGACCAAATAATTCAAATATTGTAACGTGTTTTCGGATCAGCCTGTGTTTTTTTAAAGGGTACGTCACATTTGAATTTCATCGGATTGAAGTTATAAAAAGAAGATTTAAAAAGATTTGGAGTTGCTCCAGTTCATTCCTAGTAAAATTAGAGTCGTGCTTATGGTGCCGGGTTAGAATAGCACCTCCCCTTTTCTTCCCGTGGGTGTCGTAAGAGGCCACTCTGGGAAAGGGTTAGTGTATCGTGGGCGATGGGCTAGCAACCTGTCACTACAATATCACGTTTTACTATCTGATTACCCTGAAATTGCTAAATGTGGCACTGGACTTTTGGATTCATGTGCTCTGCCCCTCTTGGGAACACGGGCGTGAGGATGTGTGTGTAGTTATGGTCCATTCAGGATAACATTAAACCTTTAACGGTCAAAATCCTCACACATTTTTAAGTATACCTACCTAAGGTGTGACCGCATATGGGGAAACCGCAAATAGGAACATTATAACTAACAGTAATTTAAGTGTTATTGTAGTAATGATTTTTAATGTATGTATATTATGTAACTAGCTGTGCCCACGACTCTGTCCGCGTGGAATAGTGACTTTGGGTAAGTTTTTCCCACATTTTGGAGTGTTTCTTCGCTTCTATTGGTTATAGCCTGATGTTATATAACTTAAAGCCTTCCTCGATAAATTTTCTATCCAACTCAAAAGTATTTTTTTAATTCGAACAAGTACTTCCTGAGATTAGCGCGTTCAAACAAACAAACAAACAAAGAAGCAAACGAACTGTTCAGCTACAGATGTATTCCTTCACAGATTTGGCTTACTATAATAGGCTGAAGCGACTTCAATTGGAATTTAGGTTTTATCAAGTCTCTAAGAGACTAAAACCATAACAAGATATCCTCAGTCGTCCTCAAAAATCGAGCGGCTCTCGATCACCGAAGTCACCCGACACTTCCGTACAACGATCGACTAATTTCGTTCCGGATCCCGTGTCTTCTCAAACACTCGTCGAAAGTGAATAAATGGGTAATATGACGCCGGCGCCCGGGAGGGGGCAGACGGCAGCGAACATTAGGCAGGATGATTAAAAAAAACGTACTTATAAGGCGCCGTTCATATATTACTATGTAGCATGCATGTATGTCTATGTTGCATTTCGCAGGCTCTACCTACCCCATTTGGGAATACCGGTGTGACGTATGTTGAAACCTATGTATACGGGGTGGCCGAAAATTGACTGTGAGTATTTTGTCGAGTACCTACACGCGTCTGAAATCCCTGTAAAATATTTCCTGAAAACTTTATTTTTTGACTTTTTGGGAGACAAATGTTTCATCGCTCTTTAAGTCATTGCGCCCTTGTATTTTCCTACCTTACGTCTTGTTAGTCGGAGCGTACGTACATACAATCGTTCGACATTGCGATGCTACGTGGTTAACTTACAGCCGGAATACAATAGACAGGGCAATATTTTCAGATTTTGGAAAAAAAATTGAGATTAAAATTCCGGGAAAACTTCACAGGAGTTTTAGACGTTTTTACCCGACCACTGTTTAAAATATGTATAATGTATGTATGTGATTAAATGTATTTACAATCTCCCTAACCATCCTAATGCCACCGCATACGGTTCCCAACCCTGATTCAATAACTACCGGAACTCATTCGGGACCCTATCAAATAAAATATGTTTGATTATACAGGTAAGCAACCTATGACTCTGATCAAGCGTTGAACCTAAAATTCTGCTAAAAATGACGATAATTACCTGATTACCTACGTATTGTGACTCAAATATACTTTAACCTAAGTAATTATATAGGTTAAGGTAGATTGTAGGCGACCTGCCAAGTTTGAACCTAAAAATATACTAGAAGTGGCCATGAAAAGTGAGATACTCATGGATTTGTCTATGTAACATGTGTTTCTTGTGCTCTGCCTACCCCATTTGGGAATACAGGCGTGACGTACGTATGTATGTGATTCAATATAATTACAATCTCCCTAACCATCGTAACGCCACCGCATACGGTTCCCAACCCTGATTCAATAACTACCGGAACTCGTCCGGGCCGATCCATCACGCGCGGCGCGCCGTGACAGCGGCCGCTGATCGTGTTTTGTGAACTCTTTCATTTATCTAATGAGTTTGTGAACACCCCGTATTGATGAGGTGGGCGCGGCTTCGACAACCCTTGATGAATTAATCGGGCGCACCAAGAAGTTAGCGTGATGTTATTAAGAAACGGTGGTGGTGTTTTGATTAGATCCTTTTCATACGTATACCTAATCATTGGTTTGGAATAACTCCTCGCTATTTCTTCTCTGGATGTCGTAAGAGACAACTATGGAGATAGATTAAGGTTATGTTTTAGGCGATATGCAAGCGACCTGTCAATATTATGCCTCCTAGCTTATAACCTAAAATAAATGCTAGAATTGACCACGAAAGTAAAATAGTCTGTTTTTGTCTATGTAGCATTTCATGTGCTCTGCCTACCCCATTTGGAAACACAGACGTGACTGTATGAGTGTACAATCGCGCTAGTTTTAATCTAAAAGGGCATGCCAGGATAAGCTAAGTGAATCTGCCCCCACCGAGTTTGGGCTTGTAATTTTTATGGGTAGTGTGGCTTTACATTAGTAATTAATGTGCAAAGTTTCAGCACCCAAAACTTCATAGTTTTTATTTAAATAAAAAAAAAGAAATATCATTTTTCTTTGATAGTTTTTTTTTAGTAAACCGATTTTTGCGTGCTTCACACATATTGTGCATTTAGTAGAGATAATTACTCTACCATTATTACATTTTCATTACGTCATACAAAAAAATAAAAAAAAGTTCATTTAAAGTTAAAACAAAAAAAATTTAGGGACCGCTCCATTTTTTTCACTGGTGATACTCCCACTAACATCCTATAATATACATTTTTCTCAAAATTTTAGGTGAGGGAGAACATGGAGATTGGAGATATCTTTAAATAAAATTATTTACATACATTTTCTAAAGAGGTTATAATCATTGTGATTTGAATTACCTATTAGGTATATAAATATTTTTATTACAATAAAATAACCTATTACAATAAAATAAAATAATAATAATAATAACTGTTCTAGAAAATGTACGTCAATCATTTTCATGTAAAGATATCTCTATGTTCTCCCTCAGCCAAAATTATGAAAAAAATGTATATTATAGGGCGTTAGTGGGAGTATCACCAGTGAAAAAATTGGAGCGGTCTCTAACGCGGAAGTAAAAAAAAAATTTTTTTGAAAACTTTAAATGGATTTTTTTTATTTTTTTTGTATGACGTAATGAAAATGTAATAATGGTAGATTAATAATCTCTACTAAATGCACATTATGTGTGAAGCACGCAAAAATCGGTTCACTAAAAAAAAACTATCAAAGAAAAATGATATTTCTTTTTTTTATTTAAATAAAAACTATGAAGTTTAGGGTGCTGAAATTTTGCACATTAATTACTAATGTAAAGCCACACCACCCATAAAAATAACAATCCCAAACTCCGTGGGGGCAGATTCACTTAGCTTATCCTGGCATGCCCTTTATTCCAAGGGCCATGATCGCAGGTAACTAAGGTACCTACGCATAAAAGACACGTAAAATATAATCCGATGCTTACGTCCCACCGGAAATGTGATATCTGCAATCTGAAGTGACCCACCCAAAACCCGTCACATAAGCATGAAGGCGAGGAAATAACCATCCACCCACGACTTGTGTGGGTGTAGGTGCTTAACCTACAAGATATTTTATCATCAACGTTCTGAAATTCCATAATTACATTTTTTCCATTAATTTATCAAACGTCCGTGTGTAGTCGGGTTCCGAATAACTTCTCTCCATTTCTTCCGTGGAAGTGTAAGAGGCGACTAAGGATAAACTTAGGTTCAGGTATATTTTAAGCGTCAGGCTAGTAACCTGTCACTATTCTTCCATCTACCTATTTTAAACCTCAAATTATGCAAGAAATGGCTGCAAAGCGTGAAATAATTAGTCATGTTTTTTTTTTGTCTATGTCACGTTTCATGTGTTGTGCCTACTTTAGTTGGGAACATGGGCGTGATCCTATGTATGTATGTGTGTATGTATTTTTCAAATGCTGCCTGCGAGTCTGATCTTTTTGTGATCTGATCACGTTGTGCTATTTTCTTTGAATTAATACTTTTTATTGTAATACAACTATGCTATGTTGGAGGACTTGCGCTCAGCAATTAGGACTTACAATTAAAGTGGGTCATTGTCAAGCCTGGCAATTTTTTTCGCCAAAAAATGAAACACGTTATTTATAAAAATCAAAGGTATATTACGACTCTTACTCTAACGTGCAATAGATCTGAGTATCATTCAGAGATCAATTATTCGATAAAAACGATTTAAAACGAAATAACGATATTTCGGTTCCACCAAAAAGACTAATATGTCCACCAAGTGGACTAATTATGTTAATTAATAATAAATAAACAAAACAAAAAGCGGTAAACATCTTAAACAAAAATAATTTTTATGACATATTCTCATAATCATGAACAATCAGACACGTAAATACATTCAAAAAGTATATAAAAAATATTTTGTGTCTGTCTACCGAAATGACAATTCTTTTCGGTGGACCAAATATGCCTTCGTCCTCCGAAGTCTAGGAAGCCTTTAAGTCTTCAAGAAGCATGTATGAAAGTGGGGGTTTGGTGGCTCTTCCTTGTATTAACGTTGACGTATCCAAACTTTCAGAATATACGTCCAAAAATTGTATACTTTTATGAACATTTTTTTCAATCAACAAACAGACTGCACTCACTAATTTTTAATGGTTGCTGCATTCTGAAGTCATCAACTTCTTTCTAAGTAAGTAAGTTTCTTTGCTTTCAACATTTTTCTGTTTTTCACTGCAATACTTTCACCCATTTCGTGGTATTAAAATAACTGGAATCGAAGGCGGTATTTTGCGTGCGACGTACTTTTAAGTTTCTTTTTGTATATTGTTTTTTTTTCTGCATCGTCGTGCATCATTCCATTTTTCCTCCAAAGCTTATTTTGTATGTTTTTGTTTAATCTTCTACAGTTTTTTTTACCTTTACAGAATTTATGTTTAAACATTCACTATTCAGTCACTAGTCATTTACGGATAAAACAAAAAAGGAATCAGAAGCTAGTTTTTAAAGTTAAAATAAAAAATTATACCAAATTACAAGAAATCAATTAAAATACAATCATTTATCGTTTGGGTGTACAAAAAGTCCACCAAAAAGACGTCCACCGAATGGACTTTTTCCGCAATATCATTCACAACACCAGCCATTTAAAGGATTATTCAAAAGGCAAGGCATATTTACAATGTTTGAATGCTTAACTAATTATTAAAAACGTTTGGTGGATTTATAGCGATGTACTTACAAAATACAGCAGTAACCGGAAAGACAATTCAACATTGACACCACCAAATATTCTTGTTAACACAACAATATCGTCTGCTGCGCACAAGTCACGGCAAAATGGCTGCTAACAGGGATAGTACGATAGTGAATGGGTTAAATTATATGTCTCGGCCTATTCATTTGACATTTCCCTAATTTTTCTAGAATTTAAAGTAATGTCCACCAAAAAGACAAAAATGTTGTGACAAGATTCAATGATGCAAAAAATGTGTTTCATTTCCATCTAATTTTTTAAATCCTAATAATGTTAAATGGAAATCATACATACGAGGGCTGCACTGAAAGTTTCGGGAAACTAATATTTAAATAACATTTTTTATCACGTATTATACCTTTCTACAATCGTCAAAGTTTCCTTATCTTAAAACACTGGCCACATAGAAAAAAAAAACAATGGTTCGGTTTCAATTGTTTTTTGAACTTGATGAGTCGCTGCCCAACATGGAATTGTCACGTGAAAAGTTAAGAGCTATGATTTACTACGACTTTAAAAGTGGATTAACACAAAAATAATGTGGAGACCGGATGATTGCTGCTTTTAATAATGAAGCCCCTTCGATGACCACAATATACAGGTGGTTTTCGGAATTTCAACGTGGCCGTGTTTCCCTCATGGACAATGTGCGTGAAGGTCGACCAAAATCGGCAGTCACCCAAGAAAACATCAATGTTGTGCGTCAACTGATTACGGAAGACCGACATGTGACATATCGGGAAATTCAGGAGTCTTTGGGCATTGGAATGAGTCAAATACAAATTATTCTACAGCAAGAGTTAGGCGTGCAAAAATTGTTTTCCCGGTGGATACCTCATCAGTTGTTCGACGAACCGAAAACGACTTGTGTCGATTAGTGCCCCGAAACTTTAAATAAAATCAACAGAGGAAGCTCAAATGCAGTTTTTAGTATTGTATTGGATAATGAGTCATGGATATACGCCTATGAGGCTGAAACTAAAAACCAATTTCGAGTATGGGCCTATGAAGGCGAGATTAAGCCGACAAAAGTGGTTCGCTCTCGCAGCACGGCCAAAAAGATGGTGGCTAGTTTTGTCTCCAAATCGGGTCACGTGGCTACAATTCCTCTTGATGACCGTAAAACAGTCAATGCCGATTGGTATGCAACCATTTGTTTGCCGAGTGTGTTTGGTGAACTGAGAAAAAAAACCTCAATCGTCGCATCATCCTTCACCATGACAATGTCAGCTCCCATACGGCTCGGTTAACAAAGGACTATCTAGACGGTGAAAAATTCGAATTACTGAACCATCCTCCATACAGCCCTGACTTAAGCCCCAATGACTCTTTTACATTCCCCAAAATCAAAGATAAGTTACGTGGTAAGCAGTTTCAGGCGCCAGAAGATGCCGTGGAGGCGTACAAAACGGCCATTTTGTCAACCCCACCTTCAGCGTTCAATGAGTGCTTCAAAAACTGGTTAGAACGTATGTAAAAGTACATTTAATATAAGGGAGAATACTTTCAAAAGCAATAAAATTACTTTTGATCATTTTAACTGGATATTTTTTTCTATTCCCGAAACTTTCAGTTTGACCCTCGTAGATTAGGGAAAAATGGCATTTTTGTACAATAATAAAAGAGATGTATTTTTTTAAAGCCACATTCTGTTAACAGGTGGAATCCGGACAGTCCACCGAAGTGGACTTTCAGTTACATTTGTGGTGATAAACAAAACAAATAATTACATTTTTGGAAAATATGATATAGTATAGTCTAGTACGTTTCCTGTACTTTATAGTTATGATGTAAATTGAATGCAATTATTAAAAATGTCTTATATATTACAAATGGACATGTTTTTTTAGGGTTATGACAATGACCCAAGTAAGAAAATCATAATCAATAAGTTATCATACATACATACATACATCACGCCTATATTCCCAAGAGAGGTAGGCAGAGCACATGAATTCAAGAATTCAGTGCCACATCTAGCAATTTCAGGGTATCCAGATGGTTAAACGTGATATTGCAGTGACAGGTTGCTAGCCCATCGCCCACAATACAATAACCCTTTCCCAGAGTCGACTCTTACGACACCCACGGGAAGAAAGGGGGAGGTGCTATTCTAACCCGGCACCACACAGAATAAGTTATCCCATGAAAAAAATACGTACCTACCAAAAAAAGTGAAACACACGAATGTTACGTTACAGAATACAAACGAATCTGCAGAATACATACAAAAGTATACTCAATCTGCAAATAAAACACATTCCACGAATCCTCGGAGCGTCAAGGATTTCCTTGTGACACTTCCATTTAGGTAAGTCGCAAAAATGTGCCTTAAAAATGCTTAAAATCGGATTTGTACCTACGAAGTGCAACCGCTGCTGAGAAAGCTTTCTGTCAGACTTAATGCTGGGGCCAGCTTAACCAGATCTGAAATGCGCTGCCCCTAATCCACTTAGAATAACAACAGGGCTAATGTCTGGAGCGCGCCCTGTGGTTACAGGGTGTCTTGCTTTGTCATGTGGATAGTAAATGCAAACTCTGAGTTACTGATGCTTCTTCGTTATGAAGTTCACTGGGATGACTGGGCTCACGCGTTTATGATCCTACATTGAACTTTGACCCCATTTTCCCGTTTTAAAACGATATCTAGTGGAGGTCTCAATATCATAACGATTTTCCGTGTCGAATAAATAATGCGATGTTACTATGACGTTTTTCAAAGAGTTTACGAATTAGAAACTATGTTGTTCCAAGATTTTAGATCTATTATTATTTACTCTAGCTGTTGCTCGCGACTCCGTCTATATCCGTCGCCGTGAACATGCATTTTCCGGAATAAAACGCCGCTTTCGGGATTCTACCTTAATTTCGTCAGAATAGGTTCAGTGGGTAATGCGTGAAAAGGTTAGAAACACACAGACAGGTAATTTTTTATTTATGAAAATTAAAGGGGATGTCTTTTTACTACTTTTTTTGCGGTCTCTTTAATTGGTTGTTTTATTAATAAGAAGTAAAAATTCATTCCATATAGCGGTATTAAGACACCCCGTAGAATAGCCTAGGCACCGCAGCTCTGAAGCATTGCCAAGATTCGCTTAAGTGCTTTTAGATGTGAAAGTTTTAATTGGCGGTTAGTAATAGCAAGTGGAATTAGATTTGTAGAATTCGTAGAATTTTAATTATTGTAGTAAGTTTAGTTCTGTTATATTACAAAGGGAGTCGAAAACGAAGAGTAGAGATAAAATGCGAAATGTGTTTGCATGGAGTGTATATTTTTACGTAAAAATATAGTATCAGGGCATTCCCAAAAAAATGTGCAGGTGCTTCCTTTACTGGCCAATTTTCTTTTATTCTCACACGGTTTTGTGACGCCTCATACCTACCAAATGTGTCACAAAAGTATTCACGAAATTGAAATTCTTAAGTGGGACATTTTTAATTTACCTATTTTAACAGGTTTTTCTCTACTTAGAAGTCTTTTGTTTTTTCAGAATTTATAAAAAGTAGAGCTACATTTTTCTAAAACGCATTTTGATGTCCATAACACTGTCACAACATAAATTACGTGTTCCGTTTTTTTTTGCGGGAAAATTTCTCTATTTATTTTACCTTACACACCAGAATAACACACAAGCTATTTGAAGTACTAATCTCGAGATGAAGGCGCGGGTAAGAGTAAGCGAGTATAGCCGGACCACTTTTAAGTTGCAAATTTTTGGAACTTATTTCTTTAGAAGGGATACTTTTTAAATTCCAAGAACAGCATCCTCATAGAAAAACCTTACAGAATGTTGGTAAATTATTTGGCTCAAGCCGTTTTAAAATGTATACGACTTTATATAACAGTTAGTAACCCTTTTTTTCTATTTTACTTCCGTCTGTTAGTTTATAATAAAGAAATTAATTCCTCTCAAACTGTCCTCAAAGCACTTGACAAAGTTGGCAGAGTCGGCAAAAACAAATTCTCCCAGCTTATGGACTGAAATTAGTTTGGAGCCTTAAGTTGGCAAATTGTTGATGTCCCCGGGGATACGTGGAGTTGTTTTAGAGCCGTGCATTTAACATCCTTGGATAAAAGGTATTCAAAACTTCGGCATGAAAATAAAGTTTTACAAGTTTTGATTGAACTGAGGACTCTGTTTGAGTTCAGTGTGAATTTCGTCGACGGCGGAGTTTCGGCGGATTGCATTTAGTGCTATTAAAACTTATGTCATCGTGTGCGGATGGGATTGAGTGATATTTTGACGATTGTGTGGGCGTAATAAGGATCTTTGTTTATGTTATAAAACTAGGAATTAAAATGTCTCGTTCTCTTAATTCAGAAACGCTTCACTTGTTTTGAAAATATTTATTTTGTGGATAGATCCTTGCTAGGTTTTGTTTTTGCTTAATAGGTTTTGTTTGCTTGTGAAATTTTATGGTAAGAAATATGCATAAGTATTATTATTTCTGGTGCTCTGTTACAGAGTTACATACATACATACATACTCAAATTTAAATTCAAATTGCTTAGCATTTATTGGTTCCCTTTTTCATTTCCGTGAAAAAGTATCTTGATGAACAATATGTTATGACCAGTTTCTTTTAGAATTTAACCCAAATACAGATCCCGAAATAACCAACAAATCAAACGATCAAAATTAATATTAACCCGCAAGTACCGGAGCTATTAAAGCAAACAATTCACGAACACTCAACCGGCTCCCCCGTAATCGCTGATAGCAGATAACTCAACAAAATCGATACACGTCCCGAACTCTAATTATTTTAATTTCGCGAAACAAAGCGTCCAGCATTTTGCAGCACAAAAAGGCACACTCGCGGCATGAGCGATCGCTACACCGCCCAACTTTACCGCCTGGTGTTCATTAGAACTTAGACTTGTATGAATTTTCACCAACTTTCCGACGTAATGAACACTAAAAGGAGGCAAGTTTGAGCGCTTCAAATTTTAATACCCCCTTTCCCAGTTCGCCGCGGACACGGCTTAATACTAAATTGGCCGTATGGAATTCGTAACAGTACGTACCTGTGAGTTAGAAATCCAATATCCGCTCTAACTTCACGTAAAATGAACTCTGGCTGCTGTTTGTCTGGCTTTTGAACTGTCTTCATAATACAAGTGCCATGAGTCGTGTCTATTCATTGGTGAGGCGGGAAGCTCATTTGTTTTACTTGGATTGTTCGGTTTTATTGGCCGGTTCTGAAACTCGTGGGATGACGGCTTCCACACGTTTGTGTACGTGTGACTACCTACTAATGAGTCTGAGTGGTTGCAGAAAAACATTTATGGGTAAGTTCTGGCGGATTATTCAACATTATTTATGCCATTAACTGTCAAATTGAACAAGAAATCTGTGAATTGCAATTTTTAATGATTCAACTCTGCATCAAATAGCTAAAATAATTGTAGAAAAACGCAATTTTTTTGTATATATATTTCAATTGGAGGGCTCAAAAGACTGCAAACTAAATAAGAAAATTCTGATATTAAAACATACTGTACTTAAAACTTCAATCAGTTTTGCAAAAACAGTTAAATCTAATATACAGTCAAATGTTTAGGTACCTACTCAAGTTTTTAAGAAGTAATAAAAATGTATTTATTAGAAATCAAGTTAAATTACGACAGTTCAATAAAATTACAACTTTTAA
The DNA here is from genome assembly GCA_005406045.1 of Adoxophyes honmai. Classification (NCBI taxonomy): domain Eukaryota; kingdom Metazoa; phylum Arthropoda; class Insecta; order Lepidoptera; family Tortricidae; genus Adoxophyes; species Adoxophyes honmai. The sequence continues at coordinate 72,715 of BHDV01002004.1, read as the reverse complement.
TATTTTAAACTTGCACCTCTTCCCTAAAACAATAGAATCACTCTTTTTTCATGCCTTCGAAGAACATAGGTACATAATTATACAAATATCACACCTGTATCTCAAGTCTACGATCATTATGAAACTGAGTATTATTTGTACTGCACAAGACAGGATGACTATAAAAAAATATTATTTTGTTTTATACAAAAAATAATTGCATTCAACGATTAAAAGTTTTGAGTGACGTCAATATTGTGTGCATTTTTATATAGGCGTGACGTCACAAGTTCCCCTTCGTCTTTGACGGCTTTTAATTATTAATTTTATAAACCTAAAAAAGTCGTGTCACTTGTTTTGCTGTAATCTAACTATAGAAAACCAGAATTTTATATTTTGAACATAGCCGTTATCCCTATTCGCAATCTCCAATACGAAATTCACTAATTTTAAGTAGCTGTAAGTAACACTCAATTAGTTTCTCAAAACTTTAGCAAACAAATCAGAGACCGGGCCCTCATAATCGATACAGTATTCGTGTTATATTTGAAAACTTAATTTCCACTTTATTACTAAACTGTTGGGAAGGTAACCGTATATTATAATTAACCCAAGTATTTCAAACTTCGGGAAACCAATTCCGAAACTGTGTTTGACTTCGAAGCCTTATGACACCCTGATACAGCTAAATCTTTAACTATAATTATGGGCCGGCGTGGATTCAAGAGCAAATTAAATGATCTTGCTATTCTAGCTGCTAATAAAGACCAACATTTAATTGCTTCGCAACTCAAAATCAAAAATAAATAAATGCTATTTAACATTAACTATGCTGAATGTCCTGTTTAGTCTCGGGATAGAATACCACCTCTCCATTCCTTCCGTGGATGTCGTAAGAGGCGACTAAGGCAATAGGTTAAGATATATTTTAGTAACCGGTCACTACTATACTTGCCAATAAGGATGATGACAGGGTTAAAATTATATCATTCTAATTAGTCCGTAAGTTAGATTATAGAAGAAAATGAGACACGTGTTTTTTAGTTTATCAAATAATTAATCATCGACAAAGGTACAGATCATCAAACTTCCTGAGTGGGGCTTGTGACGTCACATTTGAGTAAAAATCAGTACAATTTTTACACAAACGTGCCGTCACGCGAAACTTTTAGGCTCTGTATTATTGTCATTTTTCGTCTGTCAAATAAAAGAAACAATATGGGTACAATATTTTTTCGTAGTCTATCTTACGGAGTAAATAGTTTTTTCTAGTCATCTAGCATATTCAATACCTAAAAAAATATGCGAGAAGTGGCCACGAAACGTGAAATACTCATAGTTTTGTCTTAAGTTGAACACTGAATCATAATACGAAATTCTTTAACCACAACTCTGATACAAAATGTACTAACCGTTGGCGACGCGAACGTGGCGCCCAACCTGGGGCCAAAAATAATTATGTGCTTATTGAAAATAATTACGAGTGACTGCTAGTTTCTACTTAATCATTGCTTATAAATGAAAGTGACAAATAAATACTTTTTCTTTTCCGTCATTTGTTTTAATATCATTTTTAAGATTAGTGAAATATCGCTCTTATTATAAAGTAATTTATTTGTGAGCCTATCTTTCTGGATTTTTTGATGTCGGTTTTCAATAAACAGTTTTGCTAGTATTTATGTTATAATCCTTTTTTTATTAATTTCTGAAGCAAAAAAAAAAAAAACAAATCTCTAAAGTCTCTAGTTTGATAAAAATCTTTAGTTGCAGTTTAAAACGTACTAACGTCAAGCTAGAATTTGCCAAACAACAGTTTTTTTTATGTAGAAAACAATTTTATTTGTTGTTTGCTTTTCGACCCCCCACTAGCAAAAGTTTATGATTAGGTTTTATATCTGACCCAATGGAGATTTAAGACTAGCTGCACGCGACCCTAAGAACTAATCTCTCTTGCAAAGGTGCTTGCCTAAATACTGACTCAAACTGCAACTCCACGCACGGTCCTTCCTGAATCACTTATCTTTGTCACCTTAATACAGCGAAGCTAGTTATAATAAAGTTTGAAGCGTCCCCTAAACAGTTTTCCGTGATGTGGGCGAGCCCTACGCACCCGCATAGCGCTTATCGCTACGATATGCGACTAGTAATGAGCACGATCGATACTGCTATCAGTACTCCAAACTTTACTTATGAAGGTAACCCCGTGCGATTATTTTGGCGACTAACTATGGTGGGTTTTTAACCGATTGTAAAAAAATCGTGGTCACGGCCTGACAAGTGTCAGATGGTTTTTTATCGAGCAACCTGTCACTATTATATCCCTAACATCTGTTTTAAACCTAAAATTATGTTAGAACTAGCTGTGCGCGCGACTCCGTCCGCGTGGAATAGTGACTAATTTCCCCCGTTTTTCCCACATTTTCCCATATTTCTTCGCTCCTATCAGTCGCAGCGTGATGTTATATACCCTAAAGCCTTCCTCGCTAAATGGTCTATCCAACACAAAAATATTTTTTCAAATCGAACCAGTAGCTCCTGAGATTAGCGCGTTCAAACAAACAACCAAAGAAACAAACAAACAAACTCTTCAGCTTTATAATATTAGTATAGATTGGCTGTGAAGCGTGAAATGCTCATGGTTTTGTCTGTGTAGCGTTTGATGTGCTCTGCCTTCGTTTAAGGAATTATATTTGTGCAATTACGAACTAGCTGACGCCTTAGAGGCCTGTCTGTTGCGTTTTATTATACACCATGTTTCATGTCACTTCCCATGGCATTGGGACAAAACTATCCCATGTCCGTCTCCTAGTTCTACGTTACCTCCCCATCACTTTTCAGCAATATTGGTTCAAGCGTTATCGATTATAATTAGTGCAAAAGTAGTAAAACATCGTTTTCACGAAAAAGAAAAAAACTAGAGAAGTTGATGATCTTATTTCCGTATGTAACTACCTACTGCGTATTTGACGAGCGTTTACAGAATGTAAATATTTGGCTGCTACAAATTAGTGCAAATGGAACAGATCTGTACCAAATGCATCAGGATAGAACAAAACTAAACTTGTTCCTATGTACTCTAAGCCAGAGCCTTAGAGGTTGGGATACTCTACAGGGCTGATGTTGGTAAAAATAGGTGTATTTAGAAATTTAGTACAAATTTAAAGTAGCAGCAGGGGACTTTCCAATCTCAAGGCCATAATGAAAGGAGTCAATGTGAAAAAAGTTCGGCAATTTTATTCTTGGTCTAAACTATGAAATTATCACTAATGCATTAAAAATGAACCAGTCACTAAAACCCTCTCGAAAAAGAATATCGCAAAAAAAGTCTGCTCTCCCGAGATACCGATTTTAATATTCAATACTGTTTCGTAATCCCATCACAAAGAAAAAGTACCCACCTATGTAAAATTAGACACTAGACGAGATTTTATAATACGATTTTGACCATTTCGTGTCAATGTTGCATTTTTGATGTCCCTACTTATTAAAATGTGATGACAAAAAATAATCATAAACACCTAAATAACTTTAATTTACTTCACTTATTATTCCTGTTGTGATTATTCGCAAATCGATATTTACGATAATTTCAAGGACGTTACACACGGAATGTCATCTACATGCAAGGAATGTTGCGTAATATTGCAAATTACAGTTTACCCTTACAATTTGCTTTTAAATAGGTACATCTAAGTAGAATTGAACTAGATAATAATGATTCCTCGAAAATCCATATGAACAAAGTTGAATTTAAAGAAGTCGAGCCGACAGACTTATCGGAAACGTAATAAACCACCTTCATTTTGAAAGTTAACGGTTATACTACTTACGTATGTTTTATAACAGATTTTTTAGATTACTGAATTCGAATTTAAGTACTCATCAGTGAAAATGTAACTAGACAATGCGAGGTTAATCAATCAGTCGCTACAACGCTCTCTAAATTCATTTTTTAGAACAACATCCGTAAGACCTCTTCCGGAGTTTGAAAATAAAATTTGCTACCTTGTGTCCCATTAAACTGGTAAGAAGCCATATTTATTCCTTAGGTGTGTTCAAAAGGAACGATCCCCTGACATTTTAATTACCCAAATAAAAAGTTACGAGCCCACCTAACCAAGATTTACCTTATAAATTTTAATTTATATCCTTCTTGATTAAAAATGTCATTTTCAGCGGGATTTTCGCTGAAGGAGGCAAGAAAATTTGATAATTTAAGCCCCAGTGGGTAATTAGCGGGAAAGGCTGTTCTGAGGTGTTTATTAGCCGTTAATGGAGCCGCAGCCGGCGGGCGTGCTCCGCGCAACCTGTTGCCGTCGGAACGCCTTCCGCCCATCGCGCTCAGCTCCGGAAACGACTCACCGACTGCTCCACTTTTCACTTCCCGGCTCCAGGACTAACTACTAGACCCATACTCACCCACTGATTTCCCTTCGCACCCGATGCTCTGCGCAAGCGACGACAGCGTCATTTAATACACAAAATTAATTACAAAAACATAAATTTTTCATTTTGCATTTTTTTGGAAATCAAATCAAAAATGTAAATCACTACGGAAATAAATCTTCAGACTAAAAATCATAGAAATAGAAATGAAGGAACGAAGGAGAAAATTTGGAGTTTGTTTGCGCGATCGGCGCGGGCGGCTAAGTTATCGAGAGTGGTAAGCAAAGTACTGGAGGAGCGGGCGCTG
>BHDV01002004.1:35213-48635 GCA_005406045.1 Adoxophyes honmai | reverse complement strand
CTACGTAAAGAAATAAAAATGATAAATAAAATCTTTGGATTAGATTTCATACCTAGGCCGCGAACTTTCCAATCACCCCTCGTAGCTTCTAAATAAATTAACGAAATTATGTATGTTTTTTTTTAAGTATAACTCAGTTTCTTCGGGCTGGTTTTGGTTAGTACTTTCTAAAATACTCATTTATTAATTTAGTAGTTAGCTATTTAAATTTAGAAAATTTTATAGGTTCAAGTCGTTTGTGACAGCTTACTTTTATAGTCTTTTAGATTTTCTAATAATAAACTCTATAAAAATCGTACCACACACTGTAGCAAGCCACCTCGCCATCTCGAAATTGTTTATTAAAAGTCAAAATGAATGAAAATCAATCAACTAACTCGAATTAGCAACTACGACTGTGACGAAATACGACATGGAACGGGGAAATATATCTTGAAAATAACATTGATTAAAAGGACATTGTTTTTTCATTAGTTTTCATTAACAAAACAATTTAATTCTTAACTGAAATGATTAGCGATTCTATCACAAACTCTCTTTTTTCTCGGGGAAGTTTGAGCAATTGAGCTACGATAAACGTCCCTATCACTATCATCATTATTACTATCACTATCATTATCATAATCACTTGATTGTTTATTAAATTTGTTTAATACTACGCAACGGATTTTGATGTTGTCTTTTAATGGATAATAATACAAGAGGACGGTTTATTTACAGGGTGTCCGGAAAAATACCGTGCATATTTTAACCAATTGTCAGTTATACGCGACTAAAAACACCTGTGGCTCTTTTTTTGGATTTTTCTTGTCGAAAAAAAAATACGAACCCCGTTTGTAAATTTGTACCCCGGTACATACATACATACATATACATATCCTCACGCCTGTATTCCCGAGAGGGGTAGCAGAGCACATGAATTCAAAAATCCAGTGCCACGTTTAGCGATTTCAGGGCAACCAGATGATCAAACGTGATACTGCAGTGACAGGTTGCTAGCCCATCGCCCACAATACACTAACCCTTTCCCAAAGTCGACTCTTACGACACCCACGGGACGAAAGGGGGAGGTACTATTCTAACCCGGCACCACACGGGTACCAGTCCATATTAAAAATACACTGGAAGTGTTAACAAAGCGGAAATGGTCATAATTTTGTTTAAGTAGCATTTCGTGGTATCTGCCTGTCCCATTGGAAAACAGATATGATGTAGGTATGTATAGTTTTGTATAGCAGTGGTGTAGCTTAGTACATCACAGTGTTGCTTCAGTTCGAGACAGTACGTAGCGGTTATATTTTATTGTTAATTTCGTACACAATCGTCCGAAGGATTTTGAAGAAGATCTAAAAATGATCAAAGTATAATTTGAATATCTTAATCAAGTCCAGTAGCATTATATTACTATTTAATCGAATTTAAGTTTTTTTTTTTGTCATAATGTCTACTGCATTTATTAACGAAACTGCTTATATACTTGGTTACAATTTACTAGATTAGGTTGAGTATTCTGTTTTTTTTAGTCCTCAGATTAGAATTGTATAACAATAATGTTTTTTTTTAAACGGGGGAGATGTAGTGTGTGATGTGCCTCACATACACTCTCCCAATATGTTCCCATATAATAAGGCTTGCTTGAAATAATATAATAAATATTCAAGCAACACTTGTCGTATCATTACGTCCCAGTTTGCTCCTCCATTACAGTCTATGTTATTTATACTGGAAAATCTTAACGTTCGTATAAAAGCAACTTAAGTCACATTTTAGAACGAAGTTAAAATAATCAGGAAATAAAACCAGTAACAAACATGTTTACGACGCAGCCTGCCATTCTAAATCGCCACCATTATAATGTCGAGACCAGGTCCTGAATTCTGTCAATTCATATTGCAGTGTTTAGTACTGAATTGGTACCATTTTCTACCTTTGTATAAAACTATTCTCTTCTATTTCAAAGTTATATTAAAAATAGTCTGGTCCCGCTATTATAAATTATAACGTTATAATGGCGGGACCACTTGTGATAGCCATTCTTAGCTGCGATTAGATTTATGAATATTTAGTACGTAATTAGGACATACATACATACAATCACGCTTATGTTCCCAAACGGGGTAGGCATAGCATACGAAACGTGACATAGACAAAACCTAATTAGTACCTACTCTTGAAAAATGCTTAGAAAGTGTGGCTGGGTACAGCAGGTACCTACTAAGCTATTGTATTAAAACACCCGTCCCGCCGTCATGATGTTTGAACATTTCGCATGTAACTTTTTATGGCAAGGTTCAGTAGAGTCGGTCTTTCAATAAAAATAATACTTAACATTTTCCATGCAGTCCGATTTCCACTTGCCCGTTTTTGTAATATAGGACACATAAAGGGAGAAAATATGTACTAAATATAAAAACCGGCCAAGTGCGAGTTGGACTCACGCACTGAGGGTTCCGTAAACGACACCGTGATGTAGCTTACAGCCAACGCCATCTAGTGACAGATTTTCGAACTAATGATAAATTTTTATTTTTATTCATTAAAAAAAAACTACTTGGTAGATTTTGTTCAAACCAATTTTCATTGGTAAATTTTATAGTAATGTACATCATATATTTTTTTTAGATTTATAACTCTTTTATTTTAGAAGTTAGAGGGGGGGGACACAACTTTTTCAACTTTGGAAGCATCTGTCGCGCAAACTATTCACTTTAGAAAAGTATGATGTTAGAAACCTCAATATCATTTTCAAAGAGCTATCCATAGATACCCCACACGTATGGGTTGGATGAAAAAAAAAATTTGAGTTTCAGTTCCATGTATGGGGAACCCTAAAAAATTATTGCTTTTTTTTTAATTTTGTGTCATAATCTTAATGCGGTTTACAGAACACATCTACTCACCAAGTTTTATTAGTATAGTTCTCATAGTTTCTGAAAAAAGTGGCTGTGACATACGGACAGACGGACGGACGGACAGACGGACAGACGGACAGACATGACGAATCTATAAGGGTTCCGTTTTTTTGCCATTTGGCTACGGAACCCTAATAAAAAGACCTTAGAGCCACATTTAACATATTTTCTGCTAATGGCATTACCTATTTAAAAAAAATTGGTGAAATAAGAGTTAGGGCTAAAAATAGCGTCCAGAAACACAAAATTGTCCAAATGTCTTTATTTTGTAACAAAAACGAAGCATAATACATATATCGTTTGTGACAGCATTAAGTTTTCCCAAACTCCCTTTTGATTTGTATGGAGAATGTAATAAAAGCTTCGTAGTAGCGTGGCAGCACGGTTTTCAACAGTTGTTCAGGGAACACGAACTCAAAACCTTTTGACAACTCCATGGTATAGGCGTAGGGGATATCCAACGCACCGTACGCATAGTCTTTACTACCTCCCGCATTCGGATACCACTCCCCTGAGCTCATGATTTCAAACGATCGGCCTCCCGCTTTCACCAGAGAGTCAGATACCATTCGTGCTAAATTATCCAGTCTCCTCCATTTTTTCGGCAAGACTTCACGGGTAAAACCCCAAGGATACACCAAGTAGGCCCCATAAGAATGAAGGGACACGTAGAGTTTAATCCGATTTTTATAATGGCGCATGATTTTCGCTACGATCTGAGTTTCGGGTTCTGAGAATGGTCTTGGGCCGCGATAATTGTCTTCATTCGGGTCGCCGGAAGACCCTAGTCCGCCCCACTCAAAATCGAAGTTTCGGTTCCCGTCGACACCGTAACTACCTTTTGATCCGTGTTTCGAGCGCGTTTTTCTCCACAAACGATTCTGAAAGCAAACATTTTATGAGTTTCTTTCTCATGATTGTATGGTGACTCTCTAAGTAAGTTAATATAACATGGGTCATCGAGTGATGGAGTTTCGAAATCCAGTAGCATAACTACAAATTCCATTTTTTTCTGTTTTGAACTTCGGTCCCCAGGCAATACATCTGCTTGGAGAGATTATCTATCTATTAGAATCTTCCCAAAAGAACCAAAAGGTAGAAGTGTCAATGACATTTTTTAAATATATTTGTACGGACAACTGCAGAGAAAAGAAACCCCCTAGTAATGAAACATTGTACGGGCGGGGGTTACTTTTCTCTGCAGCTGACTGCACGTACCAAGTTTAGAACAGCACCTCTCCGTTTCTTCTGTGGATGTTGTAGGAGGCGACTAAAGGCTACCATACAAGGAAAGGCCGTTTGGATCAGGCAAAACTGTTTCAGCTTGGCCTGACCGAATCGAGTGGCCCTACATGACGAGATCCCCTCAATTCTGCTGTAAATGTTTCTAACGTTATTATGACTGTGTGTGGCGAGTGCGGCAGCGGACGTGCCTAGTTATGGACTAAGCAGAATTTTTGTGTCATGCTGCCATAGCATAAGGGTCAATTCACACCAGAAGAGCAGCGCAGCGCGGCGTAGCGCAGCGACCCGCACCGTGGAGTATGCGCGAGGATTCCTGCGACTGTTCGAGAAGCCGCTGGAATGCGTAGGAAGTCGCTGGAATTTACATAATTATTGACATATTGACATATGTATTGACAGCGGCCGTCGCGACTACTCGAGCATCCTCGGACATTCCTGCGACAGCTCGCGCAGTCGCACGGCTTTGTTTATGGAATGCGCTGTAATTACCATGGATACGCGGGCATGCGCGCGCATCGTTAGAGTTTCTCATGCGATAATAAGTCTTATTGTAATGAAAATAAAGTTGAAATTCTCATGACACTGAAACTGCGCTCCGCTACGCCGCGCTGCGCTGCTCTTCTGGTGTGAATTGACCCTTACTAGCTAAAAAAAAGGTCAACGTGGACTAAGGATTGGCCAAAGACAAGAAACCAATATTCCCACACCAACCTTTTAGAGGAACGAAGATTGTTTCCGGAGGAATAGTTTAACTACCTATTTATGACCGAAGTTGGGTATTTAATATAAACTGACTCGAAAATATATCTGTAACATATTTAAAGGATTCATATAAGTCCAAGAAACGATCCAAGGAATATACTTACAGATTTCCGAGTGCGACTGAATTCGTAACCATCAGGGTTGACCATAGGCAAGATGTACCAGTCGATGCCGTTGAGCTCATTTTTCCGGGCACTGGATTCTGTTGCTAGTCTTTGAATGAGGTACATCGCCATAGCAGGAGCAAGCCACTCCCGAGCGTGAATACCTTAAAATTTACAATGCATGCAAAACACAAGAATTAACGAGGATACCGCAGTCACTATATAAAATATTATTACTATCATCACTAGCGTTTCATCACTCTATTTTTATAATACAGTATCCGAGAATCATCAAATTAATAATAAATTTATGTTTCAGATCTTCGTCGTCTATTTGAACTTGTTGTGCTACGTTGTAGAATTGTAGATATATCCCAGGCGTACAAACATAATTATTTATTATTCAGCGATTATGACTGAATACAAACCTGCATCAATGAAAATTATCGGATTCAAACGTTCCGGGTTAGTAGAGATTTTCACGAGGTTCATTTTTCGTTTCTCGTAGCTATCTCCCATGTACTCGATTGTGACATGTTTGTGTCTTTTAGCCAAATCATTTATAAACGACTTCATCTACAAAAGCCGAAGATTTAACGATTAATTTCTATTAGAATCGTGTAGGTTCTTCATATTATGTGTATTCCAAAAACGGTTCTATTTAATGGCCTATAAGTTCGAAACCACCACAGCGGGTTCTTAGCGTTAGCGTTTATCCCCAGATTAAAATGTAAAAAAGCGTTTGACATCCTCTTTTTGTCACGCTTGATTAGAATAGGACACACTTTTATTTTGGGAACACATACTGGCATGCTATACAGGGTGTCCCATAAATCGCGACCAAGCCTGACACCGGAGGTAGTTCAATCCAAGAGCTATCGAACCAACCCAACATGACCTCAGTAAAAGTTGGACGGTTTTCGAGATATTTCCAATTTAGTGTTTTTTTCGAACTTCGCCCGTTTTGCACCTCTTAAGTGCCCTAATTTGTTTAGATAGCTCTTTATCCTCATTTTTTTTATTGTTACATTATCACAAATAGTTAAATTTAATAATAGCAGTGTTACTTTGTTAAAAACGTGCGAGAGATACGAATGAAACGTAGTTGATTGTTGAAATAAATGATCAACCAAAACAATAAGTTGGCATTTGATCACCTGCCCTGAAAAAAAAATACTAGACCGTGCAAGAGATTATTACTTTAAAAACTTGCGTATGTTATGCCAATTTCAAAAAAATATAATACTTGATGGTTAAGCTGGTAAATTGAGAGATTTTGGAAGATCTTGCTAACGTGCCATTAAGTTAATTGAATGTTAGCCATCACTAATTGTTTGAGTTAGGTACCGTGCATTGTTAATTATTGTCTGCAACATGATATTTTTAGGATTTCGTAACCAAAGGGTGAAAACGGGACCCTAATACTGAGACTTCATTGTCTGTCTGTCTGTCTGTCCGTCTGTCCGTCTGTCACCAAGCTGTATCTAAAGAACCGTAAGAGCTAGGCAATTGAAAATTTCAGAGAAGACGTATTTCTATTGCCGCTATAACACCAATTACTAAAATCAAAATAATAATTATTATTAAGGGAGGCTCCCATAGAAAAAGTGTGATATTTTGACCGTTTTTGGTACGAAGCCCTTCGTGCGCGACTCCGACGTTTCTTAAAGATGGATTGGATGGTGTATTCGGGTCAGAGGATGCCAATTTGAACATTTGTTGTAAAATATTTCTAATTTTAAAAATTATTTCCACCAAGAAGCGGCGACTAACGTGGTTCTACATTTTATCAAGTTTAATGGCACTTTGACATTGTTTATCGTTTTAAGCATTAGTATTTGTAGTAAATTGTAGTGACAAAATAAACACATAATCTGTGAAAATTACAGCTCGCAGAATGACGACTACTAAAAACGGCCAAAATATCACTTTTTTTTGTATGGGAGCCTCCCTTAATAATAATTAATATTTTGATTTTAGTATTTGTTCTTATAGCGACCACCGAAATACGTCATCTCTGAAAATTGCAATTGCCTAGCTCTTACGGTTCTTTAGATACAGCCTGGTGACAGACGGACAGACGGACAGACAGACAGACAAACAATGAAGTCTCAATAATAGGGTCCCGTTTTCACCCTTTGGTTACGGAATCTTGAAAATACCATGTAACAGATAATAATTAACAATGTACGGTACCTATTTCAAACAATTAGCGATAGTTAACGTTCAATTAACTTAATGGCACGTTGGCAAGATCTTTCAAAATCTCCCAATTTACCAGCTTAACCATCAAGTATGATACTTTTTTGAAATTGCCATAACATACGCAAGTTTTTAAAGTAATAATCTCTTGCACGGTCTAGTATTTTTTTTTCAGGGCAGGTGATCAAAGGCCAACTGATTGTTTTGGTTGATCATTTATTATGACAATCAATTACGTTTCATTCATATCTCTCCCACGTTTTTAACAAAACAACACTGCTTTTATTAAATTTAACTATTTGTGATTATGTAACAATAAAAAAAAATGAGGATAAAGAGCTATCTAAAAAAATTATGGCACTTGAGAGGTGTAAAACGGGCGAAGTTCGAAAAAACTACTAAATTGCCAATATCTCGAAAACCGTCCAACTTTTACTGAGGTCATGTTAGGTTGGTTCGATAGCTCTTGAATCAAACTACCTCCGGTGTCAGGCTTGGTCGCGATTTATGGGACACCCTGTAGATGAGTGAATACCAATCCATTGTGCTACATGCTTGATCTCATGTGTACTTTTCAAAACAGGTGAGATAGTAGGCAACTGTAGGTCTGTTTTAGGTAAAAAAAAACAGGAGTTTCGAAGAAAATCTTATGAATATTTTTTCAAATGACAAAATAAACTCTTGAGTATAAATATAATCCCCGGGGAGCATGGAATTGCTGTAAGTATTATTTTCTTAAAGCGTGGTATTTTTTACGTGTACCTACCTATTAATATTTCCACGATACGTACATCTTTGTAAGAGTTGTAGCCATAGATGTCGAAGCCTGCTCTAGTGCTTTTTTTTGGGATAGACTCAAAGTCCCTGGAATAATAATTTACGCTCAGCTTAATAACTTCATGCATGTGATAGATAAATACATATCAGTAATAGCTTTCCTTAGCTTAACTTAAGTTTTTAATAGCTAGGCTTTAGCTTATATTTTTAGTGCGTTAGACAATAGCCCTGCAGGAATGAATTTTAACCAACCTTCCATAGTTATGCTTGTACTCTACTGGCATCTTGTGTTTGCTTACATACTCGTCCATAAGCCATCGCATATGCGGGGCCACCAGGACATCTGTGGTGTGGTTAACTCCGCGACTCCACTTCAGGATCTCGATCCCTTTGGGGTCTTGTCGCAACCTGATCAACTTCTCCAGGTGATGGTTTGTGTGTGGGATGATTCTCATAAGGGTATAGCTTAAAGAAAGTTAAAATGCCATTACTGTCATCATCACAATCACCATAACATAGTTTAAATAAACCCACTTGCCACTGTCTGTCCATTTGAATTTTTATATCTTTAAAACTATGAACGGATTTTGTGTAGTTTTTTATTGGATAGAGTAATTCAAGAGGAAAGTTTATATACAGGGTAGCCGGAAATTTACCGTAACTAAGTAGTGTTCGTAATTTAAATAGTGGTCGGGTATATGCGTCTGAAAACCTCTGTGAAGCTTTTTTGAGAATTTACATGTTAAAAAAAAGTCCTTGGTACCCCGATCCTAGTAAAAATATGCTGAAAGGGGGTACGAAATGTGTATGGTCAGGATTTGTTTAAGTAGCGTTTCGTGTGATCTGCCTGTCTCATTTGGGAATACGGGTATGATGTATGTACATTTTTGTATTGGCTTATCTGTAGTGTAGCTTCGTATAGCATAGGTGTGCGCTACACAGGTCAACAGTTCGAAACAATACGTACTTGTCATATTTGCTAATTTCGCACGCAATCGTGCGAAGGATTTGAAGTAGACCTAAAAATCATCAAAGTATATTTGGTGAACGAAATCAAGTACAGTCTATGTTATTTATGCTGATAAATTTTAACGTTCGTATAAAACAACTTAAGTCACATTTTAGAACGAAGTTAAAATTTTAAGAAAGAAAAGCCACATACCAAACACGATTACAATGCAGCCTGCCATTCTAAATCTAAAAACGAAATTGAATCAATTAACACTTCGAATTAAAATCTTAAGCGGCGATAACACTCGAATAATTAAAAGAAAAATCAATTACTAAACTGTAAAACTATAAAGCCTGCTGTAAAGTTCCCGATCTACAGTGAATCCACGTAGAATCGGGTGGTTTATTACTCATACTTACATACACATGCCTGTATTCCCCACATGGGGTAGGCAGAGCACACAAACCGTGACATAGTCAAAACCATGGCTATTTCACGTTTTGTAGCCACTTTTAGGAAAATCTTAGGTGAAAATATTGATAAAAGAGGTATAATAGTGACATGTTGCAAGTCTGTCACCCAAAGCATACTTTAACTTAAATTTATCCTTAATTGCCTCTCACGACATCCATGGAAGCAATAGAGGTGTCGTGTTACTCTAATCTCGACACTACATCATGGGCAAATACCTAACTCTCATTTATAAAATCATCATCATTGCCACGTCATCTGTCGTGCTCCACTGCTTGATAGAAATCTCCCACATAGCACTTCATGACTTCAAAACTTCAGTTTGTGCAACCAGTAGGGCCATGTCACCTCCATGATATGTCCATCTCATGGCTAGAAATTCAGCAAATTTTTTACCAACTTGTAGTCACTATTGGAGAACTTACGGACAAGTCATACACACATACATCATGCCTGTAATTCCTAATGGGGTAAGCAAAGCCACATTTAGCATATTTTCATTATCTATTTATAAAAAACGGTGATCATGACTAAAATAGCCTTCAAAAACACATTTTTTTTCAAATTTCTTTAATTTGCAACAATAACGAATCGCAAGGTACTGTTTGTGACAGAAATTAGTTTTTACCGAACTCCCTTTTGATTTGTATGGAGAATGTAATAAAAGCTTCGTAATAGCGCGGCATGACATTTTCCAGAAGTTGTTCAGGGAAAACGAACTCAAAGCCTTTTGACAACTCCATGGTATAGGTGTAGGGGATATTCAGGGCTCCATATGCATAGTCGTTACTACTTCCCGCAGCCAGATACAAGTCCCCTGCGCTCATAACGTCAAATGGTCGGCCTCCCGCTTTCACCACAGAGTCAGATGCCATTTGTGCTAAATAATATAGTCTCGGGTATTTATCCGGATAGACATCACGGGTAAAAAACCAAGGATACACCAAGTAAGTCCCATAACAATGAAGGGACACGTAGAGTTTAATCCGATTTTTATAATTTCGCAAGATTTTCGCCACAATGCGCGTTTCGGGTTCTGAGAAAGGCTTTGGCCCGCGATAATCGTCGTCATTCGGGTCGTCGGCAGATCCTGGTCCGCCCCACTCAAAATCGAAGTTTCGATTTCCGTCGACACCGTAACAATCTTTTTTAAATCTGTGTTTCGAGCGCGTTTTTCTCCACAAACGATTCTGAAAGCAAACATTTTATGAGTTTCTTTCTCATTAACGTATGGTGACTCACTAAGTAAGTTAATACAACATGAGCAACGTTACTGTTCTACATCGCGCTGATGGAGTTCCAAAATTCAGTAGCAGAAATACAACTTCCAATTTTCTCTGGGTTTTGAATTTCGGTCCCTTGGTGGGATATCTCTCTATTTTAATATTTCCGGAAGAAGTGTCAAAGTCAATGTATTTTTTTTATCTGTGAATGTGTCGGGTTTAAAATAGCACCTCTCCATTTCTTCCATGGATGTTGTAGGAGGTGACTAAGAAAATAGGTTCGTTAGTTTAGGCAATAGGCTACCACCCTGTCCCTGTTATACCTGCCAACTTAAAACCTAAAAAAATATGCTATTAGTGGCCACGAAAAGTTAAACAGTCATGATTTTTTCTACGTAATGTTTTGTATACTCTCCCTACCCCATTTGGGAATACGAGCTTGATGTACGTATGTATAAATGACGTATCACCAAAATTCTAGACTCTTCTTTGTTACATAATTTTAGGAAACGTTGTTATTGTAAGTAATACTTATTTCCTTTCGAACAGCCCAATCCCAAGCAAGTAATTTATAGCTTTTAGCATCAATACGTTAAGGGATATAGTGATGGGTTTCAAATATACTTACAGATTTCCGACTGCGACTGAATTCGTAACCATCAGGGTTGACCATAGGCAAGATGTACCAGTCGATGCCGTTGAGCTCATTTTTCCGGGCACTGGATTCTGTTGCTAGTCTTTGAATGAGGTACATCGCCATAGCAGGAGCAAGCCACTCCCGAGCGTGGATACCTTAAGATTTAGAATGCATTCACATACAAAAAATAAAAGAATAAATTTAATAGTACCTAGTCACTATAAAAACCTTAATGCTATCTATCATCACCAGTTTTATCACTCTATTTATAATACATCCGACAATCATCAAATTAATAAAAAAAGGTTTCAGATCTTCGTCATTTATTTGAACTTGTTGTGCTACGTTGTAGCTAATATCTCAGGCATATTGCATGAATTCGCCCTTTACCTACATACGGAATTGTCAGTTTATAAACGCTCACCGTTATAAAGAGGAAGGCAAAATGTAAATTAATTCAATTATTATAATTTCGACGTCGGTTGGAAATCAGTGACCATGATGAACCGCAGTATTACCTGCATGTTGTAAATTAGGTCCTTATTACAAACATAATTATTATTCAGCGGTCTTTAATACAAACCTGCATCAATGAAAATTATCGGATTCAAACGCTCCGGGTTCGTAGAGATTTTAACGAGGTTTATTTTGCGTTTCTCGTAGCTATCTCCCATGTACTCGATTGTGACGTGTTTGTGTCTTTTAGCCAAATCATGAATAAAGGACTTCATCTAAAAAAGGCGAAGATTTAACGATTAATTTCGACTAGAATCATGTAGCTTCATATTATCAGTATTCCAAAAACGGTTCTAATAGCCTTTAAGTTTTAACTACCACCGGGCTTTTAAGCACACGAGCGTTCATCCCCAGCTTAAATGTAAACAGCGTTTGACATGCCGTTTTCGTCACGCTTGATTAAAATAGGACACATTTTTATTTTAGGGGATAAAAATTAGCATGCTACTATAGCAGAGTGGTTACCAACCAATCCACTGGGATATACACTTTGTTTCATGTGCACTTTTCATAACTCATAACGGGCGAGATACTTAGTCTACAAAAATTATAGGTAATTTTTAGGTAAGAAAAAAAGGAGGTTAGAAGAAAATCTAAAGAATATTTTTTCGGAGGACAAAATATACTTTTGAGCATAAGTATAATTCCCGGGAGAACATGGAAATGCTGTTTTAATTTCTCAAAGGGACTCATTGTACTTTTAACCTGTATTAATATTTCCACGATACGTACATCTTTGTAAGAGTTGTAACCAAAGAGGTTGAAGCCTGCTCTGGTAATTTTTTTTGGTACAGACTCAAAGTCCCTGGAAAAATATTTTACGCTCTATTATTTTATAACCAGCAGCGCTATTGTCTAACACACCAAAAATCTACATCGTTTTTAATTTGACATGTTGAAACGAAAAATCGCTGTGAATTTAAAACATTTCTTGGCGAACTGACACTGAAACTGTTTTATTAAAAACGACGTATCTGATTAAAAACGAAACAGGATACTCTGGATCAATTGAAAATAATTTTTGACCCACCTTCCATAGTTATGCTTGTATTCTACTGGCATCTTGTGTTTGCTTACATACTCGTCCATAAGCCATCGCATATGCGGGGCCACCAGGACGTCTGTGGTGTGGTTCACTCCTCGACTCCACTTCAGGATCTCGATTCCTTTGGGGTCTTGTTGCAACCTGATCAACTTCTCCACGTGATAGTTTGTGTGTGGAATGATTTTCATAAGGGTATAGCTTAAAGAAAGTTAAAACGTTAAAAAATGTTCTTCGGTTTTGAAGAAGTACATGTTTTGCCGATTGTTTTTGGTGTTATTCTAGTTCTAGATAGTTAAGTCGAGATTAGTCATATACCGCCATATTTGTGGATGACAGGCCTTGACAAATTCCTTTTAGGCTATAAGTTTATAACGCATATTCAGTACATTTGGAGGTGTATCTTCTGATTAATGATGGGATCTGCCGAGTTAACATGGCAGTGAGTTGAGTCACGCGCGATATCCTTACTAATATTATAAGTCAGAAAGTGAGTTTGTTTGTTTGTTACGCTTTCACGCCGTAACTACTGAACCGATTGCTTTGAAATTTTGCAGACATAAAGATAGAAGTCCGGAT